>CM034146.1:541023887-541607613 GCA_019776745.2 Taxus chinensis
AATGTCAGATTTGGCCCACATCGCCATGGGTCCCTGATTGGCTGGAGCGGTTTTGGCGGAATTTCGGGGTGATGGATCCATTTTATTCTCTAAGGCATTATGGCGAAAGGGTGAAAATTTCTAAAATGACTCGCGGCCCCACTCATTCGAAGGGATAAATTCTGAGTTGAAGCCCGCAACGAATCAGAAAGGGACACGTGGCCTACGTTGAAAAGTCAACGGTGGAGGCATGGACTTTCGGGGGAAAAGTTGGAATTTTCCCCTTTTCAAAATAAATAAAGTATAAAAGTGAAGCACATCCCCACAACCAATCGGGTGATGCCATGTGTTGAAGCCATGTGGGACAGAAGATGGAGGAAAATGAGAATTTGAGCCTGATGACCCCATTTCCAATCAGGGGTGCCATGCGTTCATGTTAAAAAAGCGGGTCAATGGAGGGAAATGAGAATTTGAGCCACGTGACCCCATTTCCAATTAGGGTGTGCCACATGTCTGACCTTTGGCAGGGATGCGATGTAGAGGGTCGGAGAAAAATGAGAAATTGTGTTTTTTCTCCCAAATGTCTTAAAACGTGGATTTTTTTTCTAGGTCCATCATTTCTTGGAGCTTGCCACGCGTAGGGTCCAATTTCAAAGTTGACAAAGGGAAAGTGTGGCCAAAACACACTCATCTGGTTTTTGATGTCATTAACGAACCAGAGCTCCAAAGAATACAAATGTGAATCATTCTTCATTCTTCTCTCTTTGTTTCCTTGTCGTTTATTCATGAGATGCATTTTTGGTTTGTTGTGGAGCCAAATTGATAAGTTTAAAGAGATGTAAAGTTTGATTATCAGAAAATAGAGTTTATCAGGCATACACAATAAAAAAGGGGGAAAACTTACTAGTAAGCACTTGAGTGCTATGAAAGTGGTTAAAAGGTGGAAATGGCAGGACCACATGAAGAAGAAAATCATGAGATGCCCCTTGCTAAAGTAATCATGCTCGAACTGATGAAATATTTTCCTTTTTGAACCTTTGGTTTTCATGAGTGCATTTGTTTCATGTCACTTTCCAAAAAACGGATCTACAACAAACATTATTCTTTTGGATATTCTTTTCTTGGGGACAAAGTATGGAT
Source organism: Taxus chinensis (assembly GCA_019776745.2). Taxonomy (NCBI): domain Eukaryota; kingdom Viridiplantae; phylum Streptophyta; class Pinopsida; order Cupressales; family Taxaceae; genus Taxus; species Taxus chinensis. The sequence goes on from CM034146.1 coordinate 541,025,007, forward strand.
GTACACGAATTGTTATAAGAACATGTTTTGGCCATGGAAAAATGATTCTGGTTTTTTGGGAACATTGTAAATTTGGAAGTAATTCAATACATAAGATTTCTTTCTCATTTCCTCTGTTATATCTCTCTCTCTCTCTCTCTTTGCTCGATTCAATGGATCATTTGTCTTTGCATTCAAAAGAAACTTTGTGTTCTTGTCTGTGTAATCTTTAGAACTTTATGTCTACAGATTCGCATTGGTGATGAAGTGATTGATATTTTTCCTATATTTTCTTGGTTCAATGTGAGTAAGGATATATTCTGCTACCTATATCTTCTAAAAACATTGTTGTTTTCTTCCTTCTTCATCTCTCTACTCTTCCAATCCTTCGTATTTATAATCTTTTAAGTATGAAAACATTCAAAATATCAGGGTCCAAACATTGAGAGTTGTATATTTGTACATTTTTTTTCCTGCTTTCAATAAGGGAACCTCTCCTATTTAAGAGGAGGGACATGTTTGTCCCCTAACTGTGGTTTCTAGCTATGTTCCATTATGAAACCCAACAAGTAGCAATAAACATGGAAACGAGGATGGATGGATGTATGGGGCATTAAGCTCCACAAAATTGGTGTCCTCCTCATGAGATGAAAATAAAATTAAGTTTAAATCTTGAGGATACTCAGTGGGATGATCACTAATCTCTTTAAGGTGGGCTTCAATAAATTCACCATAAGATTGAGCCATAATGTGAAGATGATAAAAACCTTAGAAGTAAGGTGGGTTCGAGCGAGAGGCTCACCAAATGATTAAGAAAATATTGAAATAAATAAATGCTAATCTAAATATGTAACAACGCTGATAGATATGCAATAAAGTACAAATATGACCAACATAAATAAACAATTTAAATTTTAACACCCTAGTTGCAAATGAAGAGACCAAAAAAAATTAGTTGATTTGTAGTGATGTCGAAGATGTGTAGAGTTGGAAAACTACTAGAATGAAGAGGTAGGATGTCGCAATCAGACCTAGAAAATTGTAGAGATGTCAGAAATGTTAGGTCCAGGGTACCTATACAGGGTCAAGGGCACCTGGGGCACTAGAGACCTATTTTGGGCACTTATGACTGCTTAAAAGTTACGAAACTCAGTTTCGCAGGGTCACAAAATATTCGTTGCTTATCGTCTTTGATCACTTGTATGTTGTTACACTTCATTGTTATTCACCTAAAACCTGCAATAAGAAAGAATCACTTGCAAAATACCCAAACTACATCAAATCCTAAAAAATAAAAAATGCAAAATGGGAGGTCAGACTGTCCTCGGCTGTCAACAAAGTGAACTATCGACTGAACGTTACACTACATTTTAGACCCCATGTAGTTCTATGTGTATGTGTGAATAAATCATGCCCTCGGTGGCTCTTGTGCGTGTCACACTTGATAACAAGCAATAGCTAGATGTAGATAGATGTGTGCATGGAAAAATGAACTTCCCTCCTATGAAGTGTATACAGAAAAATGCACTCCCTTGTCCCTTGTGTGAGTGCTAGATGGATGATTGAATGCTCTTGGATGTAACCTTAGGTGGTGATAGTTAATGCTTAGTGTTTGGTCTATTATTATGATCACATAGCTTTATATTTATAGGATTCCCTTATTTGAATTTTGTAATTAACCACTAAAAGGCCAACTAGCAAAAAACAAGATGCCTAAACAGATAGAAAATACCCAAAAGATTTGAGTTAAATACAAAGAGGTTGGGGCACCCAGAGGGGACGGGGTTGCTTGTGCACTGGCGTCCAAGTTAGGTGCTTGTGTCCAGAGTGAGAAATGTCAAAGTATGAATAAATAGACTGGGAAAGAAGGAGTATAAGACCAAAAGAGAAAATAGAAAGCAAACAAAGATGGCCAAAGACAGTGATCAATTAGTAATTTTCTCACTTAGGAATCATATGAATAGTAGTATGTGATCAAGACTAGATAGATACCCAAAGTGTGTGATTTAGTTTCTACAAGAGGATAGATGTTTCTAGATGTGTTTTATGTTGTTAAACCTCATAAATTGATGACATAGAGGTGTGCAAAGATAAACAAGTAATCAAAAAGCTATTAGGGAATGCTAAACAAGAGTGAAGAGAGCGTATTTGTATTTACAATTGTGCATTGTCAAGATCAGTAGTGTCAAATGATAGATTGTCAAATTTGAGTGTCTTCATTCCTCCTTTAATTATGAAAATAAAATTACATGCTTAAAGGAAAAAATACCTGGGTGTGTAGACACACTTTCTATTTACTTGTATTAACTTTGTTTTATAGTATGCCGTTGTGTTGGTGTTGGCACTCCAAAATGAAACCTACAACAGAGAGTGTAGTCAATGCCTAAGATAGGAAACTAAAATTTAACTCACGAAATGTAATGACAAAACTATAACAAATTGGCAACAAGAAATGCTAAAACAACTCTAAAATATGGAGGGAATACACTTGTTTGTTTTGCAGAGGGAATGTGTTTCCTTTCTTATGCCTTGAATATTTTAGATTTGTTAAACTCCAATGCAAAATTTGGGGTGATTTTCCCCCAATTTGTGTCGAGGAGAGGTCAATGCATTAGGTGTACCAAGATAGCATATGAATTGCTAAGAGAAGAACCAAAAAGAGGAGACAAAGCTCCCCTTCCAAGGAGGAAGACCGTGTATCGAAATTCATTCAACAACTATGATATCTTCCCCTTAAGTGCAAAGAGGATAAGAAAGTCTGCCCACAAAGAACTTAGTTGTTTTGCTAATTTTCATAACCCCACAGACTATACCACTACATATGGTTATAAGCCTAATTATGTAACTCAAGACACATAATATAAAAGAGAAATAAGTGCCTTCATACTCTTCCCATGTGCCGCACAACTAAATAGAACTGATTACATGTTGAAATTTGAGTGGAGAAAGGAGACCCATGCCCCCCAATCTATCTAAATGGAAGCGAAACTGAGTACCATGGAGAAAGAGAGAATGAAATACTTCATTCTCCCCCAAATCTATGCCAAAATAAGTCAATCTAAGTAACCATATGAAATTGTTGTAACAAATATGAAAAACCTAATGATATTGCCATATCTGGATAAAATGCCCCCTGGGTTAAAAACCACATGATAGGGTCAAAACCATCCTTATGGTCTTGAAAAGACTTTATGGTCTTAACCCTCTATAGATTTTGCCAATTAATTATGTTTAAGTCTAATTCTGAGGAATTTTTCCTGCCCTTGCATATGTCTGTTCCCACAAATATGCCTATATGTACTGAAAATGTAGAATAAAAATTCAAGATGTTTGGCCCCACTTTTGAGTCTGTAGACACAAGATCACACACTTTGGGTACATTTCTAGGTCCTAATCACATACTTGCATTCATATGATTCATAAGCAAGAAAAGTAAGAGTTGACCAATGTCTGTGGCCTATGTACAAAGGTGTAGAATGTGCCTTCTTGGATGTGTACACACTGTAGTGTCTATTATGACAGTGTGTCGATACTTCAAATGTGTATGAGTATAGACACCTAAATAGTCAAGTGATGAACCGTACGCACAAGAATGTGTCATCCCAAGGGTAATGATCCCCCCAAATGTATCCATATGATGCTTGCCTGTTATAGTCGATGGGAAATATGTTTTCTTATGGACTAGACATTTTTGTGATGGAATGAGGTTCTTATTGGAAGGGATATCCATATAATTGTGTAATGAAAATACTAGTATAATTCAGATTATGAGAAGAAATAGAACGCCAAATAACACAATATTTTAGAATAATGATCTCAATATGGAATTATAATAGCTTCTCCACTTTGAGGGGGAAACCTCCAAACCATATATTAAGACTCAAATGCTCGAAATGATGATTGAACTACTACCTACAATCCCCTATATATACTATTCATATGCTATGGCCATCACCAAGGCTGACCTATTAAGCATGAGAAAGTATAAATGATATTATAATAAAATGATATGATAAGCCACAAGTTAGCTACTTACCTATCCTAATACAAGCGATAGGTTAAGGATGTAACATGCCCTTCCCCTTCAAACCCACGTTGTCCTTAACGTTCAATAACCCTGGATGTTGCTACATAAAACCTTCATCCTCCCAGGTTGCATCTTCTATGCAAAGATTATTCCACTTGATTAGATATTCCTTAATGTCTCTGGTTCTCAACCTCTTAGTACGTGTTTGCATAATATTATTTGGCTCCAAAATGATTCTTCCTTCCTCATCAAGTTCTGGTAACTCTATCTAGTGCTTAAAATTGCTGTCCAATAACTCTTCTTTAGGCAGGGAAACATGGAATACTAGGTGTATGTATGAAGATAGAGGCAAATCTAGTTTATAAGCAACACTGCCATTTTTCTATAAAACTTGATAAGGGCCATAATATTTAGGAGCAAGTTTGTTTGTCATTTTTATGTTGCTTTAGGGATATCTTATTTGTATGTCTGGAAACATACAAAAACCCAATCACCAATTTCAAAATTTCTTTCACTACGGTGTTGACCTTCTTATTGTTTCATCCTATTTTGTGCTAATGTCCAAATTATCCTTCAAACTAGCAAAAACCTTTTGGTTGATGTTGAATGTGCTCCTCAACATCTCTAACCTTAGTTTACACCCTCAAGGAGGAAGTGATAGAAGGTGGATGGTAACCATATAATGCTAAAAATGGGGCTCACTTGAGAAGAGCTATGAAAATATGTGTTATACCATCACTCTATAAGTGGTATCCATTTAATCCACCTTTCTTGCTTATCTAATACAAGACAACATAGATACCCCTGTAAGAATTTGTTGACCAATTCCATTTTCTCATCAGTTTGAGGATGATAAGATGAAATGTGAGCTAGCTGAGTACCCAAACATGAAAATAATTCCATCCAAAAATTACTTGTGAAAATAGGATTACGATCACTTACAATTATCTTTGGGGTTCCATGTAGACTTTGAACTGTCTCCAAAAAAATAGCTACGACTGTACTAGCTGTAAATGGATGTGATAGGGCACAAAAATGGGGCATATTTTATGATCCTATCCAAAATCAAAGAAAATAAAATTCTTACCCTCTGAAGCAAGGAAATCTGGTGGTGAAATCCATGGAGACCTCCTCCCATCTCTGGCTAGGAATTGGTAAGGGTTGCAATAGACCTTGGTGTCTTAATTGTTTCCCCTTTGTTTTGTTGGCACACTAAACACTCAGATAAAAAAATTTCTACATCCCCCTTAAGTCCTTCCCAAAATAATTCTATCTTTTTATTCTATGATATGTCTTCAAAAACCTAGAGTGTCCTCCAACAGGCGAGGCTTGTAGCTCTGCAAGAATCTTATGCTTCAACTAAAAATATTTACTACAAGCATAACATGTCCTTGCACCATAGGGAATTACCTTTCCACTCAAATTTGTTAGATGTAATAGAGCCTTGCTTGATATTATGTATTAGAGATTTTGTATCCTTTGTCTTGATCCCATTTCCAATCTTGCTTCATCCACCCAATCGGCCATCAACATGGATATTACTACATAGTAAGGCATCTACAGATGTATCCCTTCCTAGATAATGCATCACCGCTACTACATTTTCTTTACCCTTTTTGTATATGATTTTAAAATCATAACCCAACATTTTTGTTACCCAACTTTTGTTGTTCCTCAAATGATAACCTTTCCTCTAAAAATGTATTTGAGATTATCATGATCATTTTTTTACCTTGAAGTGTCTACCCATGAGATAGGGCCTCCATTGCTTGACTACATGATGAATAGCCATCATTTGTTTCTCATGGATAGGTTTCAAAAGATATTTTCCTTTGAATTTGAAACTCTTAAATGAAATTGGTCTCCCTTCCTACATTACAACTGCTCCCAATCCTGATCCTGAAGTGTCACATTCAACAATGAAGGTTTTTAAGAAGTTGGGAGTATCCAAAAATGTGGTGCTACACATGGCTTCCTTCAACTGCTCAAAGGATTTAGTGGCTACGTGTGTCCAATGGAAGGTATCCTTCTTTAGCAATGTAGTGAGTGGGGCTACTATTTTACATATCCCATCACAAATCTTCTGTAGTACCCTGTTAATCCTAGGAACCCACAAAAGATTGTTGAGAATTTTGGGCCTTGGCCATTCCACCATAGCTTTGATCTTTTGAGGATCAACTTTGACACCTTTATGGGATACAATGTGGCCCAAGTACTCTACCTCTTGTACACCAAAAGAAAATTTGGATGGCTTTACATAGAGAGTATGTTTCTCCAAAACTTCCAACACTTTATTTACATGTTGTAAGTGTTCTTTCCATGTCTTACTGTAAATCAATATGTCATCAAAGAAAACTAATACAAATTTCCTTAAAATAGGCCTAAAAATAGTGTTCATCAAGCTTTGAAAGGTTGAGGGAGCATTTGTAAGACCAAAAGGCATTACCAAAAACTCATAATGGCCCTCATGAGTCCTGAAAGCTGTTTTATGAACATCTTCCTCTCTTATTCTAATTTTATGGCACCCCGAATGAAGATCTAATTTTGTGAAATAAATAACACCATACAATTCATCAAGTAAATCATCAATTACAGGAATAGGAAACTTATCTTTGATGGTGTACTTGTTGAGTTCTCGGTAATCTGGACACATCCTCCATGTTTCATCCTTGTTACATACCAAGACCACTGGTGAAGAATATGCACTCTAGCTATGCCTTATGATACATGCCTTCAACATTTCCTGTACCATTTTCTCGATCTCACTTTTCTGGGACTATGGGTATCTATATGGTATGATGTTAGGATCCTTAGAATCAACTGAATGGAATGATCATGATCCCTAACTGGTGGTATTCCCTTTGGAATTGCATCAAAAATAGATGAGTGAGCATCAACAATCTTCTGAAGATTGGGTGGCATTGAAGACTGTATTTTGTACTTATATGGAAAATAACTTTGCTATAAATCCATCTACTCCTTTTCTGAGAACTTTTTGCATCTGATGAGAGCTAATAATATGCGGAGACTTAGATACCATCCATTTCAATTGTATTATCCTTCCATCTAAATGAAATCGCATGAACAATTCTTGGAAATTCATCTCTATAGTACCTAAGGTTGTGAGTCATTGGACACCCAAACAATATCTACCCCTCCCATAGAAATAAAAAACTTAGGTGAGTCTAACATGTAGTCTCCCATGGAAATCTTGATATTGTGGCACTTTCCTGTGCACTTGACTGTCCCACCATCCACAATCATAACTTGCATTTTTGGAGTTGGGTAAATAAAACAATTGAGGTGGGCAACTAACTTACTATTTATGAAGTTATGAGTACTCCTCAAGTCAATCAACACCGTCACCTTCTTCTTTTTGAGATAGCTAATAAAATTGAGTGTTTGAGGAGTACTAATACCTAAAAATGCATGGAAATAAATTTAAGTTGGTGATTATCTACTTCATCTTCTACTGGTTCCTTAGCCTCTCCTATAATTTCAACTTCCTCATTACCCTCATTACCTCCTTCAATATAGAACAACTTTTTCTCAGCACATTTGTGTCCCGGTCCATATTTGTTGTCACAATTAAAACATAATCCTTTTTCTCTCTTTTCTTCCATTTGTTGAGGAGTCAGTCTAATTGGCCTAACGAATGGAGGAGAAGAGATACTATGGTCTCTGGTGTTAATGAAAAGTGACCTCCTATTGTAAAGAAATTTTTCCTCTGCTCGACATGCCATGATAATAGAATTAGAAAGATTGAGTGGATTAAACATACACACCTCATGCTCGATGTGGTCCTTAAGACCCCCAAGAAACAATTCATTCAGATTCCCTTCTGGAATATTCTCCACCCTTAAGGATAGGTTCTGGAATTGATGCACATAATATTTGAATGATCCTATTTTCCGTAACTTTTCCAATTGACTAAATTACTTCTCTGAAACACTGGAACTATAGTCCAATTACAACTCCTCAGTAAAAATTGTCCAAGTGATACTGAGACCATTCTTTTGCCTCTGAGCACATAACCATCAATACCAAATGAATTGGTCTAGTTCAAGATACAAGGATGCTAATGTCACTTTTTTTCCTGATGGTGTTTTATGTAACTCAAAGAATTTATCAATTTGATTTATCCAATTCAGGGGATCCTTACCATCAAATTTGTGCATATCCACTTTCGACATCATGTTCCGTGGTTGCGAATAAGTTTGATTCTAATTGGGTTGGAAAAGTGATCCAAAATGGTTATTTTTTCCATTATTTTGAACTAAAGATATTCCTTTATTGATATGGGGCGGATTTGGGCCATACTATCTACCCTTTGTTGCATGATATCATCCAACCGCTAGTTGATTTGGTCTATGTCTCATTTATAGGCCATCTCAGATTATACATTTCACAACTCATACTCGAGTTGGCTCACCTTATGATCAAATGAGGTAAACCCTAGTGCTGAAGAATCTATATTTACCCCTTCTGACTCCAAATCTTCAATCACTACCCCATCTTTATTTAGGGTTTTACTTGGAGTGACTGGATTCTTTTTTTCTCTTGTGGAAGGCCCCGCCATGATGTCAACCCTTAAGGTCTAGGGTTTCAATAAAAATTCAGTTGCACAGAAAAAAATGCATAGAAAATACTAATAATATTTTTTTGAAAGATTTCTGAAAATGTAAAGAACTCTGAAAAATTCCACAAATTTCGGTCTAGGGAGCGGTTTTATCAAAAAACTTAAATTTGCAATAACTTTTGAAAAAGATATCAAAAAGGTCTGAAAATTTCAGAGTTTTTTACTTGAAATCATTCAAAACTCTAGTAAAAATATCTCCTAAAAATTCATTTTGGTTCGTAAGATAGAGTGGAAACAAAAAATTAGGGTTTTTGGCCTAATTTTGGCCTGGATCACAACTCTGATACCACTTGTAATGAAATTACTTATATAATTTAGATTATGAGCAACAATAAAACACCAAATAACACAATATTTTAGAATAATGATCTCAATATGCAATTAGAATAGTTTCACCACTTTGAGGGGGCAACCTCCAAACCATAAAATAAGACTCAAATGCTCCAATGATGATAAACTACTACCTACAATCCCCTATATATACTATTCATATGTTATGGCCATCACCAAGGTTGACCTACTAAGCATGAGAAAGTATAAATGATATAAGAAATGATATGGTAAGCCACAAGTCAGCTACTCATATCCTAATACAAGCAATAGGTTAAGGGCGTAACAAATTACAATGTTATGTGATCATAATAGAGGACCAAAGCACTAAGCATCTACTACTATAACCTAAGGTTGCATCCACAGAAATTTCAAGAGCATCAAAACATCCATATAGCTATCATTCAAGGGATAAGGGAATGCATTCTTTTTCATACACTTCATAGGAGGGGTGCTCTTTCTGTTTGTAGGTTATAGGCAAATTCTGCGGGCATAGTGTGACACATAGGAGATCAACAATGAAGGGTAGTGACATATACGTGACATAGAAGAAATCACTTTCTGACCATTTTTGTAGTCATGGGCATCTAATAGTGGTCTATAGTGATCGTGCACCCCTGACCTTATCCATGTGCCCTAGTCTGGCTTATTCCGATAGTTCTATAATTTTTTGGGCCCAATTGCACCATTATGCCCTTCTTTTTCATCAGTTTTCCAGCTCGGTACACCTTCAAGATTATTGCAAAATTAGTTAAGTCTCTTATTCCATCTCTTGAACTTATGGTTTTAATTTTCAATTGCTTAGGTCAGATTTGTACTTCATTTCTTATTATTTCATTATGAATTTACAATTAGGATTTCATGAATTTCTATATTTGTTAAATCAGAGATGTGTGTGATGAATAATTTGAGTGAACGACTCAAAATAAAAGATACATACTCATAGCTGAGTGTCTGAAAATATGTATATAACCTCTATAAAGCCGATGTGGTGGCCACTAAGAAGAAACTATATCTACAAAAGGGGACACGCATGGTGAAAACCATGGTGTAAAACAATAACACTAAGGATAAGAAGCATGATAACAATTATATTGTCAATGCAAAAAACAACACTAACAACAACAGAAAATGACATGTTAGTAAAATAAAAGTGCATACAATGTAGAAACAAGTGAAGAAATTCTAAACAATGTCACACAAAAGGCACAAATTCCTACAAACATGGGACAACCATGATGTTAGAAGACAATAAAGACATGTGAGACTGCAACAAGAGGTACACAACCATACACAAGGCATAACATCACAAACATGGGAGACACGTGATGTCATAAGGAAAAAAAGGCCCTTAGGGAAAAATTTGAGGAGAAAACAAAAACACACACAACTAACAAGTGTGTGCATGAGAATAAATCATACTAAGTTAATGAAAGGAAACTAACATCAAGAAGAATCCTAACCTAGTTAATCTACCAAAAACACCATGATAAAGCTATACAAGAACAAAAGCTAAATTAATGCATCCAAATTAAACTTGAAAACATTAAGCCATTCCTTGCTAAGTTGGATATTATTTCTAAAGAATAGTTTTTCATATGATTACAATAAGATCAAAGGATGACTATCTCTCACAAGAGGAAAGTATCTCACTAATATGGCTTAATGGCCATGTATGGATCTTCCAATACTACTCTTTGTAAAGAGAGGATAAAAGGGTACAAGATCAATAATCTTCTTCAATGATGGAAAAAACTCTTATCATATGCTAATGTCTTTCAAGGACATGTAAAGGTGTAAGCTTGGAAGGGGGGAGACTAGTTTCTATATATAGCTTTCAGATTTGGGAGAAACTACTATCCTAGTGAATGTGGGATAAAAGATAAAGTAGAATTAGAAGGGATAATCATGATTAGAAATAATTAAGTAGAATTAACAACTCATGGGAGTTGGAGATGATTTAATTAATCAACTAGGATTAATTAATAGGCCAAAATAAGCTTAGAAAGCTATTTGGAGGTGATTTAGGAGGAATTAGGTAGAATTTGGAGGATTTGTAAGAGGGATTTAACCAATAAGAAGGTTTATTGATTAAATAGAAGATTAAAAAGACTTGATTAACTAATGATAATTAATTAAAAGAGGATTATAACTAATGAAGTGTCGTTAATTGACATCTAAAATAAAGGGAAATGCTAGTTAATTAATGAAGTGTTATTAATTGACCAAGATAAAGGGGAATGTTAGCTAATTAGCGGGAAATCACTAATTATAAAAAAATTAAAGGTAAAGATGATAAACGGTGCAATTTTAGTAGTAAAATTGCTTAGTCAGATTTAGGTGTCTACAACAAGCATGTCTGAAAACCAAGTGTATCCAAACGAACAAAGAACATATGACATACAAAGAGCTAGCAATAAGTGTAAGTGTTGCACAAAAAACATGTTAGTCCCAAAAGATACTAAATACTCAATATAGATATGCAACCAAGTGTAATGAGGAAAGAAAGGAACTATAATGGAAATATAGCAACTGAATGTAGTATGCAAAAGTAGATTCCCCAGAAGGTTAGTAGTCTTGGCAAAGGGAAGGCCAACACTTGTTATTGTGTACCACTCTGTGAATATCATGCATCATGCTAAATATACCATGTGAACGCATGTGTGTGAAGAAGAAATGTTATATATTAAACGAAAGGAGTAAACAACATGTATAATGTAAAGTTCAAACAATGTATGTTATAAGAACAAGTCCTGGTTTTTTATTTTTGCAAATATTTGGATGTTTATGTGTTTTATTCCCTCTGTGAGGCTCTAGAGAGAAGGAAGGGTGTGTTCACCTAAAACCCCGACAGAATTGTTAGGCTTAGGAAATTCGACCTTAGTTAAGGATGTACTCAAGAAATACACCACATTTACTTTTAAGAACAGAAATGTAAAGGAAAGCTTATAACAAGTTTCATCCCAAACTCCAGTCTTTATTTATTTATCAATAATGTTTACATCATGTATTCTTCTCATTCTATCTTATGTATTCTAACTCTCATACATAATATCTCAAGATGACACTCACACATATATTTCTTGTGTCGTGCCCATACATAGTACATTAGTTACAATAAATACACAAAATATAATTCATTCCAAAAGACACTTATTTTGAATTGTGCCTCTGTCGACTTCTGTCTTGTATTGGTTCAATTTGTCTTCATTTTGCGGCTCTTTCCAGTGTTACGTGGATTTTTCTAATCTTCTGTGGCTTTCTCCATATATTGTAGCTTTGTTCTTTATCAACAACTTCTTCTAATCTTCGGTGGACATCTTTTATTGTCTGCAACTTCTTTCAGTGTTCAGAGGCTTTGTCCTTTTATACAAGGAACCATTATTTCTTTACGACTATCCTTTATCCTTCACGGTTAGCTCTATTTCTTCATGGCTATCTTCAGACTTTGGCAGCTTTATGTTCACAGTTTATCCAAAACTTGATGAAGAAACCTATCAAAATCACCCCCACTAAAAATTTGTCTCGTCCTTGAGAGAACAATAGATGAAGAACCATGTTCTTTCCTCTAAAAAGTTTTTGCAAAATATCTTATGTAGGCATCGACCACCAGAACTTAGACGTCTGGCATAAGGAAGGATTCCCTCACTCGAATCACCCGACTGGATTTATGGGATGCCAAGTAATAGAGACATCAACCTCCCCAAAAATGTAGACGTCTGGCGTAAGGAAGAGTTCCTTCACTTGACTCACATGATTGGGTTTTTGGGATGCCTTAACCTCTAATCCTTTATGGTGTACTTTGTGGAATATTTTTAGTGATCTAAGGAGTAATATTCTTTTCATAGATATACCAAGAAGCCAAATTATTGTTCACCTGATCTATCCATTCTTTGAGTTGTGTATTTTCTTGAATTAATGGAACTATGCCTGATGGGGCAGGATGTGCATGTACCTTATTCCATCTAGTCTGTGCAAGTGTAGTTTCTTGTTGCATTCTTATCAATGCTTTGTCCAAAGTACCATTGCATTCTTGCATATCATATATTTTATCTATCCGCGCCCTCTGCTGGTTTTGATATTTTTTTGGTGAGTTCTTCCAATTTTCTCTGCTGAGTTTTGTCTGTATCTTTGGAAATATCACATTCTGTGCAAGCCTTGTGTATATCTTATTCTAACTTTTCCATTTCCACCTTATCTTCCGTGGTCATGCTTGGCCATCCAATGGTGTATGTATGATATACAACGATATTATTCAACTCTATTTCTAGATTAGTTACCGTGGTTTGAAATTCACTTATTCTCTTTTGATTCTCTGCTTTGTGAGGTTTAGTAATTTCTAGTTTGTGCTCTTCAATTGCATTTTTTTGGATTATATATTTTTTGCTTCCTAATCTATATGGTGTTCCTTTAAAATATCACTTACTGCGTTCTCAATGGCTACCTCTATTGATAGCTTTGGATCAATTTTGAGTTGTGGTTTGTTTGTTTTGATGGTAGAGAGCATCTTTTGCATTGCTTCCTCAAGCTCAACACACCTTTGCATCCAATCATGTGTAGCACTTTTCTCTAGTACTTGGTTGTAAGTAGACTTTTGTAATGGAGTTGGTTTTTCTAAATAGACCTTGAATCCCTCCGTGGTTTGTTCAACAACTCCTTGTTGTAGCTGGATTGATTGTTCATGTTTCCTTTTCTGTAAAGATTGCTTGATTTTTACCAATGAATCTCTAGGTGCTTGTGTAATTAATATACTGGTGGAGGAGGATGCTTGTAAGATCTACTTTCCTTGTCTTTCTTTCTCCTCCTCTTTTTCCTCCTATTCTTCTTCTTCTTTTTGTTTCTTTTCTTTTTCTTCTTTCTCCTTATGTTCTTTCTCCTTCTTAGCTTCTTCTTCTTCTTTCTCTTTCTCTTCTTGTACTTCTTTGTCCTATTTGATTTGTTCTTCCTTTTACTTTCGAGCCATGTATTCTTTAGCTTTCTTCTCCCTCCCTGTTTTCTCTTCTTCTTCTTTCTTTTTCTATTCTTCTACCACCCTTTCTTTTTATTTTCTCTGTTTTTCTAATGCTTCTTCTTGCTCCTTTTTCTCCTTCTCTTATTTTTGTTTTATTTTTGCCTCTTCTTTTTCCTTCGTCTCTATTTCTATTTCTTCTTGCTTTTTCCTTTCTGCATCTTCTAGTTCTTTTTTCTGTTATTCTTCCCTAGCCATCTTTTTAATCTCTTATATTTTTGTTTGCTTTTCTTCCTCTTCTTTTTATGCTTGTAGTTGTATTTTATGTTGTTTAGCCACTTCCGTGGTTTTCTACCTTTCTCGTTCTGTATGTTCCCTCTTATTTTCTTCTTCCTCTGTTTCAGATTTATGAGTTGTAGTTGCCACAAATTTATCTTATCTTCCTCTTCTTTGTTTAATTAACATCCCTATTAATTATTCTATTTATTTTATTCGGTTATGTTGAGCTGTAGTCTTTTTCTTCTTCTGTTTTAGTTTTGATCTTTCTTACTAGAGGCATTTCAGGTGGCTTACTTCTTCTGCCTCTATCTGTTCTTGTATCTCCTTTGTTAACTTTGTTAGGAGTAACTGCATGATATCCTTAATAACTAAGCCATATTTTTTAAATAGTACATTGTTGCTTCTGCTATGGCCATGTATTCTCTTCCTGAACTGGCCTCGTATTTCAGTGCCACTTGAGAAATACCACCTTGGGATAAAAATTTCTTATAGTATGCATAATCTATTTTTGTTAACCATGTTTTGATCCATAACTTTGGTTCTTCTGAAAATTGGGGTCCTGCTTGCTCTTGTAGATGTATGGGTGATGGAGTAGATTTGTTTTCTTCTTCTTCTTCTAATCCCGAGAATTCTTATACGTCTTCGAATTCATATTCTTGTTTTCCTAAGTTTTCTATGACTTGTTTTAACTTTCCTTTTTCTGTTAGGGCTTTCTAGTGTTTAATTATGTGTCTTACAATAACAGGGGATTTCTTCCTTTTATATGTATTGGGTATTCCTCCACTTGTTTCATGTTTTCCCATTTATATTGAATATTTTTGTTGATATTCTTCAAAGGTTTCCTCAATAACTTCATCAAAGCTAGGGAGAGTAGGTTTTTGAGTATCCACTGGGTATGCTTGCAATTCTTGAATGGATGTGGCTACTAGTTCATCTGAAGCTTCATAAGGAAATGATGGTACTTGATTGGTACGTGGAACTAGTGGTTTAATAAATGTGCAGTCAATATCCACAATAAACATAACCTCCTTCTCATATTTCATCATAACTTGTTCTGATATTCTAAATCTATTTGTAACTATCTCCCTGATTCTATCTGTTGACGAGTGTCATTGGGCTCATACTTTAATCAATTTAATATGTCAATCCAGGGTAGTGTCCAACAACTGTTTGCAACAAATGGAATAGTAGGAACTCAATCTCAACACATGTTTCTATCTTAAAACTAAGAATTTATTAAACTAATCATGATTATAAATGAAATGAATGAAATTAAAGTACTAGAATTGAAAGTAAAAACAAAATTTAACTAAAACATCAACATTAAAGATTTCATTACATTCGGAAAGAAATAGTAAACTGGTAACAACAATCATTAAAGAACAAAGCAAGAAAGTAAGAATGAATCTCCCTCTCGTTGGGTTGAAGTGGCCCTTGCTCCTGCCCCTTGATTAGGTTTGTACCAAAATTCTAGACAAATAAACTTACTCCTGAATTTGATCTTTTTTGAATTCAAAATATGCTGCTACAATTGGAAAAATATGGAATCTTCTAACTCTAATTACATTCTCTCTTTTATACCAAAAAAGAGTCCTAGTCTCTCCATGTGACATAGTTATTCTGAATGACTAATTCTAAATCTAACTAATTGTTTGAACTAAACAATTCCCTTGATTCTTGGTAATACATTAATGGTGGGAACAATTCATAGGTGTTTGATCTTGAAGCATTTACAATAATTGAAGAGGGGATCTATGATTGACTCCTTGAAGGAGTCAATCACCCCTAGAAGATTCTCCAAATCATAACTGATTGAAGAAACTGAAGTGACAATGAGTCTTTAGTCATTATTATTTTGCTCTTCTTGTGGCTTGAATACTGATTGATAAATGGTGTTGATTCTTGGTAGCAAATGATGTTGCCAGCTCAGAATATGCATAATGTAAGTTATCTGCATGCGTGCTTATGTCACTCGAGCTTTGAGGGATTGGGTTTTGATGAGTTGGATGCTTGATCGATGAGGATGAGAGTCCTGTGCCAACACATGAACTAGAGTCCTGCGCTATCACATAAAATAGAGTCCTGTGCCAGTGTATATACCAAGTCCTACGCTCCATATAACAATTCAACATATGCAATTTTTTCACACAGAATTAATATTTATCCATATCATATTCAATCCTTTTATGCACAAGAATTAACAAGGTGAAACATCATAAGTACACACAACAATTTCCCATAAACATAGTAAAATAGTAAATATAAAGTATGTATTTGTCCATCATGCATAATAATATCAAAAGTAGAATAGGTTTTGGCATGGCTTAAACATAATTACACAAGGTTTATCATGACAAAAATGGGGCTCATCACCTCCCCCTGACTAGAGATTTAGCAGGTCCTCCTGCTACCTATTAAGGAGTTCTACTATTCTAGAACAATTATACTCATTTGTGAATGTCTACCATGTCTCATTAGCTATTATATCAGAAAACCCAAAGTGATCTACCACATTCTTTCGCTAGGTAGTATAACTATCTTTTGCCTGATCATTAGTTGAGTTCCATCTTGGTATTGGTGCAAGAAGAAGAGTTGGCATGTAGCGCATTCCAATCCACTACTTTTTAAGTCCCAGGATAATTTTGCATACATATTTTGCCCTTTTTAAAGACCACATGAGATTAGTGGGTGAAATGAACTCCTTCGTTTTATATGGCTCGCCAAACAGTTGATATCATAGCTGTGATACAAGAAAGTTGAAATTAAAAGTGGGAATCACTTGCTCCCAGAAGTTCTTGACACAACTCTGTAAAATTTCAGTGATTTCAGTGTACCTGTCTATGAGACATATAAGTACACTTGTGATCTAAACCTGTTGAAAAATATGAGTGGTGCTAGAAAATCATGCCTCATGAGGAGGCCTACTATAGACTTTGACTGTACAAATATTGCCCTTTGATCTCTCCACTCACCTTGATGTCTTAGTGTCGAAAAAAATAACCTCAATTGAACTTCTCCCACATACAAATTTACTAGTATTTCTATTTTCTCAGGGAGTAAGAATTTGTGCACATAAAATTCACATAATAAATTTTTTTCAACATCATTCATAGCAGTGTATGCTCCTGCAAATTGATGGTCATCTTCAAATTCAATGTCCAATCGAGCCCTTGTTCTATTGATTTTCCATTTGAAGAATTGTTCTTTTAAGAACATGGCATAAAAATTGGAGGGAGGTCTGCAGGAGAGCACCTGGTCATACAACTGACTAACACGGACAACATTTTGTTTTAGCAACTCAATCTCTTCTTTTAAACTTGTATTCTTTTCCTCAACCTTTTTCAACTAGTAGCATTCTTCCATCCATTTGGTCATCCCCTTCAATACAATGATTTTAGGGAAGTCCTGCTTTTGTTCTTTTTGCAACTAAGTAATGGATGCTTCCAATACATATACTTGCTTCTCCTTTTCATTTAGGGCTTGTTGTAATTGAAGAGTTGCCTCTTTTTGGTGTGATACCATACTCTGCAGTTCTCGAATCCGTTTTTCTTGAGAAGATAATTGATAGGAAAAACCAGCATCCTTCGATTCCAATAATGTTTGCAATTGGTTAACCCTTTCCTGAGCCATTTGAAGTTCAAACTGAACTTTAAAGAAGGACAACACATTGGGCAACAAAGTACTAGGGTCTAGAGAACTAGGTTCTCCTTCCTCCATGGGTGCTTTACCCTTATCCCTAACCAATCCTTCTTCAGGAATGGATGGAAGAGTTGGCTCAGTTGGAGATTCAGGTGGAGTGTTAACCAATGTTTGAATGGTTTTGGCTGCTTCATGTTCTTCCTGTGTCAATGGATTTTCCTCTAGGGATTTAGGGATAACAGGGTTTGTATGAGAGGTACAATGACATTTTCTAGGTTTGCTAGAAGTGGATGAGGGAGAGTATGATTGTTGAAATTTTAAGCCACCGTCTCATGCCATTTCACTTTTTCAAAAACTTATGCTTGCAGATTAAATGAATGAGACCCTGAAATTTGAGATAGGTTACCCCCTAGCGGATATTTTTCAGTGGCCACATAGATAGCTTCATAGAGAAATTGGGGAAAATTAACCTTATACTGGGGTTTTGCCTTGCCGTTACGTTGCGTAAATGTATGATCATCCTCAATACTAGACCTAGCACTATTTCATACTTCCCTTCACAAGTAAAATATCTAATTAACCATTTTTCTACCTTTGCCCAGGGTTTTGGTATACTCAATCTTTTGATCCCTTTCCCCTTCCCTTTACTATCAACTACCAACTGTAATTTTTCTCTTCTTCCTACTGTAAATCTTTTAATTAATTCATGGTACATTGTCCACTCAATAATAGCTAAACCATCATTTGGAACTCCAGACAATTGACTGATTACAGTTGGGGAGAAGGGTATTTCTTTACCGTTTATGTATGAGTAGCTTTCCTCCATATTCCTTGCGGCTTCCTCTGTCATGGGGATGTTCAATTCTTCATATGCAAGGAGAAAATCTAACCACCTGAATTTGTCAAAAACTTCCACTGAATTCACATTTGCCAAGAGTTCAACTGAACTGGTAGGCTCATGTTCTGAGTCTGGGTCCCATTTTAGGCTTGAGGAATAAGGAATTAAGTAGCACAAGACTAGTAATAAAGGAGTTGCTAGGAATAGTACAAGAAAAGTATGGCACATGATAGAGAGCAACCCAATTGAGAGCACAAATGTCGAACAACCTTGTTATGTAGGTGATATGACCGAATGTGGAAAATTCAAGCCAAAATCCTGAGGTGATGGGATAAGTACTTTGATGTGTGTGAAACATTATGACATTTAATGGGTGACAAATTTGGAGTGGATTTTGGGACATGTGATATGATTTGGGAAAAGGTGGTTAATTAATATACATGATGGAACAATTTAACTTTAAATTTAAAACCTTACAATGATAAGGGTCATTAATTGTGCATACCTTGATATTAAAGCTTGTCAATCTCCACCATTATTTGAAACTAAGCATGACACCTCTTTGCCACCTTTTAAGATGTCATGCTCCATGCGTAAGTGGTACTACCTTTTTATTTCTATTGATCAATTCAGGAGAGAAAAGATCACCATTGCTGGTTTTCAATCTTCTCTATTTTTTTAACGAAACATGGGGTGTCATCTCTGGTTTTCACCCAATGCTTTAGAGGAAGATGATTTCCATTTATTGTTTTTACTCCTCCCCTCTTTATTTCTAGAAGATGATAGTTCAGGTCTGCATTGTGATAGGCCAAGAAACCTTGCCTACACAATGAAGATCTGAATCTTCTTGTATTTCTCTCTGAAACTCTTTTTGAGATGTTGGTTTATCGTACAACCTCAGTCTGTGACCATTAAATAACATGAATTTACTTTCACCATCAATTGGAATCAACTGGATGGTCCCATTATCATATACTTATGGAATTTGGTAAGAGCCCATCCACCTCATCTGTAGCTTCCCTTTAAAAATTTTATATTTTAAATAAAAAAGTAAGGCCCAGTCTCCTTTTTGAAACTTCTTTGGCTTGATTTGTTTCTCATGCCGGAGTTTCATTTTTTGTTGGATGATCTCAGTCTGTTGTAATGCCTAAAGCCTGATCTCATCTAATTCATTTAATTGAATAATTCTTGCTTGTTGTACCTTGGTCAATTCAATCCCCACCTCAGAGGTCATCCTTAATGTTTGGATTTCAATTTCTATGGGCATGATTGGTTTCTTACCATAGATCAATTCATATGGTGTAAATCATGTTGTTGTTTTCCATGCAGTATTATAGGCCCATACTGCTTCTGGTAACTTTTGAGCCCAATTCTTTCTTGAGATGTCCAAAATATTTGTAATTATATTTTCCAATTCTCTGTTGGTCACCTTTACTTTCCTATTTGATTGTGGATGGTAGGGAGATGACTTATTATGTTTCAATTTATGTCTCCACAAAAGAGTTGATTACCCTTGACGTGAATTGTGGCCCTTGGTCTGACACAATTGATTTTGGTGCTCCAAATATTTGGAATATTTTTTCAAAGAGAAAATTTTCAACCTTCTCATCTCTTACATGTGGCAGTGCCTACACTTCAGCCCATTTGGTAACATACTCAGTATAAACTAATATATACTCCTTACCTTGTGAGGTTGGGTCGAATGGCCCAATGAAATCTAGACCCCACTTCTCAAATGGCTCCAAAAAAACTTGTGGTTGGAGGGGCATCTATGATGTAAATGTTGGTTTCCCCATTATTTGGCATTTATCACACCTCCACATATACTTCTTGACATCCTTGAGCAAGGAAGGCCAATAGTATCAAGATCCCAGGATTTTATGAATGGTTCTTTGCACCGAATAGTAGCCTCCTGATGGTTCATCATGGCATGCCCATAGGATATAAAATATTTAATTCTCATAAACACACTAGCATAACACATGATCAGGACCACATTTAAATAAGATTCCATTCAAACAAGTATACATCACACTCTAGTTAATTAATTGCTTCTTTTGTTAAGGTTTGAAAACTTCCATGTGGCTAAGTAATTAGCCGTGTCTGCATACTAAGGAGAGGTAGTAGATAGTGAAAAAAAAATGTTCATCTAGAAAGTCATCACTGACTTGTTCCTCTTCTTCTGAAGTTTTGATCCTGGAGAGGAAGTTAGGCACAATGTTTGACTTCCCTAGTTTATCAACAATTTTAATATTTAATTCCTGCAGCAGTAATAACCATCCTATAATTCTGCCATGAACAAAAGGTTTATTCATGAGATATTTAATGGAAAAGCTGTCAGTATGTATAATGACTTCATATCCTATAATATAATGTCTAAAATTATTTATTGCATACACCACAACTAGGAATTATTTTTCGGTTGTATAATTTTTCTCAGCAGGAGAAAGATTTTTACTAATATAGTAAATTGCATGTATGGGTTTTCCTTCCTCTTGTTGTCCCAGGACATTACCTATTGCTTCATTGGAGGCATTTGTTTGAATGTGGAATGATAACTCCCAGTTAGGACCTCTCAACACTGGAGTACTGATTAGTTTGTCCTTAATCACATCAAAGGCTCTTGGACATGATTTTTTATAGTCAAACTCAGAATCTTTAGTCAGTAGAGAAAACAATGGAGAATCAATTTTACTAAAATTTGAGATGAACCTATGGTAATAACCAACATGACCAAGAAAACTTCTTACCTCATTTTGATTGATGGCTGAGGAAAACTTCACAATGATGCTTACTTTATCTGGGTCAACCTTAATTCCTTCAATTGAAACATGATGACCTAAAACTATACCTTGTTCCATCATGAAAAAGCATTTTTCATGGTTTAAGGATAGCTGATGTTTTTCACAACGAGCAAGAAATTTATCCAAATTACTGATTGCTTCCTTAAATGTTTCCCCATAGATTGTAAAATTGTCCATGTAAATTTCTACACAATCATGAGTGAGGTCTTTGAAGATAGCTAACATGGCTCTTTGAAAAGTGGCTAGGGCATTGCATAACCAAAAAGGCAACACCATGTAAGCAAAGGTCCCCCAAGGATAGGTAAACATTTTCTTGTCTCGGTCTTCAGGAGCTACTGTGATCTGATTGTATCCACTAAATCCATCTAAAAATGAGAAGTATCTTTTACCTAATAAGCTATCCAGGACCTGATCAATAAACGCTAATGGGAAATAGTCCCAGTGAGTGGCCTTGTTTAACTCTCTATAGTTCACACACACTCTCCATTTCCCATTCTTTTTAGGTACTATGACCAAAAGAGAAACCCACTGACTGTATGAAATTGGATGAATAAAACCTACATTCAAGATCTTTTCAATTTTAGTCTTAATAATGTCTCTAAGCGTTAGGTTTATCCTTCTTTGAGGTTGTTTGACTGATATACCCTTCATATCAATGTATTCCCAAGAAAAATATTGGGGATGAGAGTAGAGGAGTTTGAACAATGTGTTTTCCTCTTCATCGTTCAACCAAATATTTACTATCAGAGTTATCCCAAGAATAATAGGCAATTTTTTTGTATTAGGTTGAATTGAATTGACCTCTGGATATCTTCTTAGAAGTGCATTTAATGGAAATTTATGTGGTAAAAGTTTGTATACTGAGGTTATGTTTTGAAATAAGCATTCTGTTAAATCTATGTTCCTCGTAAATGGACAAATAATGGGTTGGTTATTCTCATCCATGAAGTCATTTTTTATTTCAGTAAGTTGTAGCATCGGACTAGCATAAGAATCAGTGTCTAAGTTGAGTGCATGACTCAGGCTATGTACAAAATCAATGTCATGGTAGTCACATTGAATTTGATATGAGTGTTCTTGAATTACTACTATTGCAAGAGAGGAAATGATATCCTTGAAACCATCAGAGTCATGATTAGACCAATGTTTGTTGTCTATGGAAAATGGTTTAGTTGTAGGGTATAGTGACAATTTATTGGAGTCTTGAACATTGAAAATGACCATATTTCATGTCCTGCAGTCAATGAGGGCAGCAACAGTAGCTAATCACAGATGTCCTAGGATTATCGGGTAACCAATATTTTTATTTTTTGTTTTGATTATAATGAAATCTACCGCATAGTCCTAGGACTCAATTGTAACAATAACATATTCTAATATTCCCTTGGGTTTGTTCACTGACTGATATGCCATTTTCAAGATGATATGTGTGGATTGAGGTTCATGGAGTGTCAATGTGGACATAGTGTTTGTATTCATGACATTTATGGAAGATCCTAAATCAATGAGGACATTAGGTATTTGGACATTTCCTATGCAAATAATTACAATAAGAATGTTAGGATCCCCATACTTACGAGGAGGATTAGTTCTTTCTAATATGCTAGCAAGTTTCCCATCAACATGAATGGTTTTTGGTTGATTCTTCCTTCTCCTTGGAGTTTTGAAAAAAATCTTTTTAAAGATTTTATTTAATTCAAGAATTTTCTTAAGACCATATAGAAAAGGAATGCCAATACTTAAATTTCTTAGTCCTTGAATTAATTTTGACTCTGGCTTCTCAAGAATTGTGGTAGTTTGTTTCGCAAATAATCTAGATGGAAAATGAATGCCAATGTCTGATTGTTGAGTTTCTTCAACATTCTTAGGCTGCATTTTCTTTGGTTCTTCATTGTCTTCAGGGATATCCTCAATGACAGGAGAAGAAGGTTTAGATGTAACCTTCCCTGAACGCATCATTATGTTCTTGTAATCCAGAGAGTTTACTATAGGGTTTTTCTCTATTTCTATTTTATATGATGCATTGCCTTGCCTTATATTTTTAGTGTTTGCCATAGTCTGAGTAGGTATTTGTGGTTGGGTAGGTTTTTTAGGTTGTGGAGCATTACTTGGTCTAGCCAATAGGGCTTGTTGACCTTGTGATCTTCGTTGATTATAATATTGTTGTCTAGACCCTTGTGGTGCATTCCACTACTATTGGTACTAGCATTCCACTATTGTGGTGCATTCCACTACTGTTCGTTGATTATACTATGAGTATTGTGGATTGTTTGGATGTGGAGCCCATGGTTGTTGTTAAAAAATTGGTTGTGCATACTATGAGCTCCACTCCCATGGAAATTTTTGGGCCTAAGGGTGGATATGACCATGGTCCATTCCATTGGTTTGGGACCCATTGTGCTTTTGGTTGTAGTTTTGATTTTGGTGTGACTAAAAATTTCCTCCTTATCTCTGATCCATATAGTTAAGTTTAGATTCTTCTTGATTTTTTTACTTTATATGATACTTTAATGGGGGTAGCAGACCACACTGATCAGTGGCATGCTTAAGTTCACAGATAAGCCATATTTCTATCTTTTCTAATGGACAATCCTTCAGTCCATGTTTTTCTCTACACCGTGGGCAATAGATGAACAAGGGTTCCGTATTTCTATATTTTTAGTTATACATAGTAGTTTTTAGTTAAATTAAGAGGTTAGTCTTTAAATTTTCATTTTATTCCCTTAGCTTGGATAGATCCCCATTAGCGTTTTTTCCTTTTTGTTTCCTAATATTGGGGCGAGTTCTTGAGTAATTCCTACAAAGGTCAATGATATCTGTGAACTCTAAATTTTTCATGTCTCCCTTCCCCATTAGGTTGAATGCTTCTTGTGTGTCATCATCTAATCCTTTGAGAAATAAGGTTTTGAGTAGGTTAATGTCTAGGCCATCTCCACACCTTCTATGAAGAAAAACAAATCGGTCTAGGTAGTAAATCTACACTTTCATCCTCTTTTCATTGAATTCAGAAGAGTTCTTGTTTCCTATCCCTTACTCGACAGTAATCCTAGTATTTATCCAGGAAAACGCGTTCCATTTCTTCCCACGTATTGATGGAATATGGGGTCAACCCTATAAACTATCTCATACTTGCATCTTTTAAGGAAGAGGGAAAAAGTTTAACTTTTTGGCCATCAATAGTGTAGTCATAAGTTTGACACAAAACCTTAAATTCAAAAAGGAATTGAGCAGGGTCCTTTGAAACTAGCCCCTATAAGTTTGGCTAAATAGAAGGGGATATGTTTTTCATAGGAGCTTGATCATTAGGATCCAACTAGATAGGATAGGTAAATGTTCTTCCTGGTGGATTTTCTATGCCATTATCCCCATTGTTGGGGTCAGCCATCATGTTCTGAGAAATAGATTGTTCCAAAGGTCAGTTTGGAGGGGGGTTTTAAAGGTTTATCCTAATAAATCTCCTTCTATGGTCTCTAGGTATAAACATGCAATCCTAACATACTGAAAGTGGTTCCCTAACTATTGATACTAAACTTGGTTGTTTGTGTTCCACATACTCATTCTAAGGGATCCTTGTTGTCACTACAAAGTCTCCTGATTCTTTTTTTTAAAGAAAGAGTTATGGAAATGAACTTTCTAAATGGAAACTTACAAGACTCCCTTGCACTGTCTTGTAGTTAGCACCTTAACCCTTGATGACACCTTGTTCCCCTACAATGATGCCAAAAATTGATGAGTTTCATTAGGCTCGTACTTTAATGAATTTAATTTGTCAATCCAGGGCATCGTCCAACAACTGTTTACAACAAAGGAAACAATAGGAACACAGTCTCAACATAGGTTTCTATCTTAAAACTAAGAATTTATTGAACTAATCATGATTACAAATGAAATGCATGAATTTAAAGTACTGGAGTTGAAAGCAGAAACAAAAGTTAATTAAAACATTAACATTAAAGACTACATTGCATTCAGAAAGGAATAGTAAACTGGTAACAACAATTATTAAAGAAAAAAGCAAGAAAGTAAGAATGGATCTCCCTCTCGTTGGCTAGGAGTGGCCCTTACTCCTACCCCTTGATTAGGTTTGTACCGAACTTCTAGACAAATAAACCTACTCCTGAATTTGATCTTTATTGAATTCAAAATATGTTGCTATAACTAGAAAAATATGGAACTTCTAACTCTAATTACATTCTCTCTTTTATACTAAAAATGAGTCCTAGTCTCTCCATGGGACATAGTTATTTTGAATGACTAATTCTAAATCTAACTAACTATTTGAACTAAATAATTCCCTTGATTTTTGGTAATACATTAATGGAGGGAACAATTTGTAGGTGTTTGATCTTGAAGCGTTTAGAATAAATGAAGAGGGGATCTGTGATTGACTCTTTGAAGGAGTCAATCAACCCTAGAAGATTCTCCAAATCATAACTGATTGAAGAAATTAAAGTGATGGCGAGTCTTCAGTCATTATTGTTTCTCTCTTCTTGTGGCTTGAATACTGATTGATAAATGGCATTGATTCTTGGTAGCAAATGATGTTGCCAGCTGGAATTTCATAATCTAAGTTATCTGCATGTGTGCTTGTGTCACTCAATCTTTAAGGGATTAGGATTTGATGAGATGGATGCTTGATCGACGAGGATGAGAGTCTTGTGCCATCACACGAACCAGATTCTTGTACTATCACATAAACAGAGTCATGCGCCAGTGTATATACCAAGTCCTATGCTCCATATAAGAATTCAACATATGCACTTTTTGCAACCAAAATTAATGTTTATCCATATCAAATTCAATCCTTTTATGCACAAGAATTAACAAGGTGAAACATCATAAGTACACAAAAATTTCCCATAAACAAATAAAATAGTAAATATAAAGTATGTATTTTTCCATCATGCATAATAATATCAAAAGTAGAACAGGTTTTGGGATGGCTTAAACATAATTACACAAAGTTTATCATGAAAAAATGGGGCTCATCGCCTATCATTCTAATGATTGTGGTTATTTGGGTAACTGCATCCATTGCTCTCATGTGTTCCCAGATTTGTTCTGATACAAGGGTATCTGTATGGATGAAAATTGACATGTAACCTTCAACCACACTCGACCCCCTGAGGTTATGTCAGGGCAGCCGATGTGGAAATATGTGTGGCTAACTATAGGAGGATCAATGACTAAGATCTGGTAGTGTGATTTCCTAGTAGATGAGTTGGAAAATGGGAGGTTTAGAGGCTATGAATGAGTAGTGTAAATTCACTTTGGTTTATCTAGCTGAATCTCAATGTTGAACTAGTTTGCAATGTCCAAATTAACTAAGATGAAACAAGAAATCTATGCTACTGATGAAAGAAAACTAATCTAAACAAATCACAAAATTGAAATATTACAATCATAAGCAATAATTTGCTTTTATTCTAAATAATCAAATCTACTTCTACACTAAAACCAAACAAATAGAATAACCCGATGTAGTTATTCACCTGCGCTGAGTGTATTGAATCTAAACTAACTTAAAACAAGAAATTTTCCAAATGATCTATGATATGTAGACAACCTCATATAGACATTCTATCCTTCAAATCCATAGGGATGAGAAGAAGAGGATCCATCACCGGGAGTTGCTATTAATGATTTAAACTGTATTGGAAATTAACTAATTACTTGAAAATGAAATGAAATTGATTTCTACTCCATTTGATATTCTGTAACAATGATAAATTGCAATAATGAAGGAAATAAAACAACAAATACAACCTGGAATTCACGGAACAGAGGTAAATCCAGTTGTGTGATGACTTGTCCCCTCAGTTGATCCTTTCTTTCTTTGTGTGTCCATATGAGTCCAAATAATCAGAATGCAAAGCTAGCACCAAGAGAATGCGCTTAAGAAATGGAAACTTGAAGGTAGTATGGTTGTAATACAAGTGGAAGAGGGATAACACAAGTGAACAGAGCTTGGTTATGCAATTTCTAGCAAGATTGTTGTAGCAATACTATGCAAGATACACAAAATTCTCAGGCCATTTGCTTGAATACAAACATTGAATATATAGGAATTGGCTGGGATGTGCCTTCATGCACAAGACAACCTTGGAGTGCTAAATCATTGGGTGAAGAGGCATTTCAAACTAATTAAATCTATTTAAAAATAGGTGATGAAAGGAATACCATGCAATCAAGACTATTTTTAGTCAATTTGGTTCACAAACGTGCCTTAGAAGTCAAGTTAAGTGAAATCATGTGTGTTAAAACCATGCATGAAGAGTTCTAGAAAAAGCATGCAGGAATGCCACCTTGCGCAGGGCGGTGGTCATGGAAGTGCCGTTCTACCTGGGTGATGGTTCCAGAACCGCCACTTAGGAAGGGTGGCAATCCCAACACTAAAGGCCAAAAAATGCACAAAAATGAGCGGGAAACTGGAAGAAAGCATGTAAAAGCTAAGTACAATCATCTAGGATACAAATATATTATGTGAATGAGCTTAGGAACTTGAACAACCTTTGAAAGGACATGAATCATCATTGGGAACTTTTGTAACCATTTTTTTAACAATGTAACATGTGTAATTCTAGGTGCGTACAGTATCCAGCTTCCAATCGACTAATTCTTCTTTTTGGGGAAGTGCTCTTGTAAAATACATTGCCAAACATAGTAATATTGACCTATAGAAAAATGTATGTTTTCCTTCTTTAATTCTCCTTACATTCTCATGAAATTATATTGCTAGTAATTATGCTAAATTATATTTCAGAGTGGGTCGTAACCATATCTAATGTAATTTGGGCACTAACACCATGGATGCCATCTTCCCTATTAGTATGATAAATTTTCAAAGAAATAGCTTTGATAACATACCTCAAATTAGGGTTTGAAATATTAGAGCTGTGGATGCTTCTTTTGCATGTTTTTATGCCCATCGCCCTCATCGTATCCTTCATTGGGACCTTCTTCTTTGTTAATACGGACCGTCATGTCACCCATAGTCCAGTAACCCTAGCCATCACTTTCATGTTGATCTTGTATGGTTGATCCAAATAAAACATTTGATTATGTAGATGGTTGAGGAGAACTTTAATATCCATATCTGCCCTAGGGAAGTAGAAAATTTTTCTTCATGCATTGAGTTTTAATTCCCTAATTACTTTCACATTTTGTTTGTACAACTCTTGGAGGGTATCCAGATTTTTAACTACTAGTAATGCCCCGTCTACTGCAAGGCTTGTGTGATCATATTCGGTAATGGGAGAGTGGATGTACCTCTGAAGGTCAAATGTACATGCGAATTTAAAAGAAATATGTGAAAATTTTCCCTCTGCATTGGGCTTGTTCACTTTCATGGAGTGATTTAGGAATTTCATCCTTGGAAGCTCTGCTTGTGAGACTTTGACCAGAGTATTCATGTCTTCTTATTGGTTTTCCCTAGTTTTTGCCCTAGCTTGATTTTTTTCCCTTCATGTTTTTCTTGATCTTGTGTTAGCTTTTTATGCCTTAGCTTATTACAATTTGACACTTTTTATACTTGCTTCCTTTTACCTACCTCATTTATTGCATTTTTGGAAAAAAAAACTTTTTGTTTTGGCTGCGGCTTTTATCCGTGTATTTTACATGCTTTTTATTTTTGTTTGTTTGACAGAATTTTTATTTTTCCTATGGATTTTCCTTTGTTACATAGTTTGTACAAGGTTCGTACGTGGCTTCACCTTCCTTTGTTTCATGGTTTTAGTTTTTTTCATTTCACGGTTTTCCTTGTTTCTTCCTTCCACGGTTTTTCCCCTTTCATGCTTTCTGCGGTTCTCCTCTATTCTCTTGTTCCGTGGTTTTCATCAATTCCTTTGTTGCATGACTTTCTTCAATTTTTTTGTTTCGCAGCTTTTATCTTTCTCTTTATTTTGTG
Organism: Taxus chinensis; assembly: GCA_019776745.2. Taxonomy (NCBI): domain Eukaryota; kingdom Viridiplantae; phylum Streptophyta; class Pinopsida; order Cupressales; family Taxaceae; genus Taxus; species Taxus chinensis. Next base: position 541,054,396 of record CM034146.1, read on the forward strand.
GCTATTGTTTTTAGTGCATGGATAAGCCTCCTCTGTGGCATGTTGCCTTCCTTCACGGATTTTATTATTTATCATTACGTGCGTATCCTTTCTCCGTGACTTGTTATTTTTGTTCCTAGTATGCCTTCTAAGGGTAGATATGCCCTTGCGGGTTTTCATCCTACCCCTCGACCTACCTGCCGAATTGTCGGTTTTCAAGTAGGTCAGGATTTTTTTTCATTTATTTGTTACTTTTTTATTTTCAAGTCACATATATTTTGAGTCTTGCCTCATTCACATATCCAGGGAGTTCTATCAATTGCAAGGTTTGTAATTTTACTACTTCAGAAGGAAATATATTTCCTTAATGATATATGGCCCTAGCCATCCTACCTTCAATTTTCATGGGTGCTTATACTTGTTATCATACAAGAGTACTTGATCTCCAATATCAAATTGTTTCCTCTTAATTTAGCAGTCATGCCACACCTTTTGTCTTCTTTTCTTGTGGGTCTGGTTATATGCGGCTATGAATCTCTTCTCATACTAGTTTTTCTAATTCTATTAGCCTTTCATGGAGTGAATCATATTCAGTCATTCTAAAAGCTATTGCACTCCTTAAACTTGGAAGTCACAAAATCTATAAGTACCACAACTTCTAGACCTTAGACTAATTTGAATGGTGAGTATTTTTTAAGCCTTTTGTAGGTTGTGTGGTATGCCCATAGAGTGGATAGGTATCTTCAAATCCCAATATGTAGTTTGTAAAGATTTTTTTTTTGTTTATACCTTCTCTAGTACTTTGTTGAATTCCTCTACTATTCTATTCACTTAGGGATGGTATGGAGTGCTTCTATTATGATTGATAATAAAACCACTCAACAGTTCTTTGAATAGTTGCATTCACAAAATGTTTTCCTTGGTCATTGGTGATGCTCAAAGGAAACCCAAAACTTGTAAAGATGTTTTGATATATGAATCTGGCAGTTGTTTTTGTAGTACAATTCTTTTGTGGGAACCACTTTTGCCCATCTTGTTAAGTATTTTTTCCCAGTTATGATAAATATTTCCTGAGAATGTTTGGACGGCTGGTTTGATAGGTCTGATGAAATCAATGGCCCATTTTTCGAATGGAGCTAAAGCCAAAATAGGTCTCAGTGGCATCTCATCCATGTTCATTGGGTTTCCCTACTCTTTGATATATCTCACACGTCCTAGCATGTTTGTGTGCATATTTGAAAAGTGTAGGCCACTATAGACCAACCATCATTATCTTTCTTTTATGTTTTCTCTCCTCCATTGATGTCCTCCCGCTATCCCTCCATGTGTTTCAATTGAGATATTCTTTCTCTCATGCTCCAGAGCCACTCTTATGAAGGACATCATCTTCTCCCTTTTTTTATAAGTTGTCCTTAGAATCGGTGTAAATGGGAACATGCCCTACTTAACAAGTTTATTTTATGTTGCTGAGTATAGTTACTTGGAAACTCTCATGTATGTAGCATAGTTGTGCAATTTCATCAAATTTCTTTGGGTATTGCTTCAATTCCGGAATAAATGAGCCCCCAGGAAAATAATCATCTATAGGCCCATCATCTTCTCCACTTTTCAATTCTTGACAAATAATCTGTGTCCATTGTTTAGTTTTCTCATGTTTTATTGCCACAGTGGAATCAAATTCTTGAAAAAGCATGAGCCATCTACATATCCTCCCCTAGCAAGAATGGTCTATTTAATAGATAATTTAAGGGCTCGTGATCAATATAAAATACAAATGAGGTGGCTGAGTAAATATTGTCTATGTATTTCATCAGGGCATAAACCATGCTTAGCACCTCCCTTTCTATTGTTGTATAATTTATTTCTGCCTTCACCAACTTCCTACTAGTAAATGTTATGGGATGATCCATCTTATCTCTAGGTTGTGTCAATACATCTCCAATTTCTATTCTAGATGCATCCATATGAACATGGAAGGGTACCTTCCAATCATAGGAAAATCAAGATGGGTTCATGTAAAATTTTATCTTTTAAGTATCTACAAATGCATCCACACATTCTTTGGACCATGATATTTGTTTGTTTGTTCTCTTCTTTAATAGTTCTTCTAGCAGGGCACTTATCTCTGTGTAGTTTCTAATAAATGTTTCTGTGATAACTCTGTGTAACCCAGGATTGTCCATACATATTTTTGTGTTTGTTGGTGGTGGTAGATTAACAATCACAGAAGTTTTTAAAGGATCAATCAATAGACCTTCCTTGCAAATTATGTTTCCTAGTAATGTGCCAAAGGGAGTCAAGAAGATACATTTCTTCAAATTCAAGGAGATTTGTAAAGCTCTGCATCTTTGAAACATCAACCTTAATACTCATATATAGTTCCTTAGTAGTCCATAAACTGTCTAGTCATCAATATATACTTCTAGGAAATCATGAATAAAATCTTTAAACATGTTAATCATGACTCTACTAAACATTGCTGGTGCGTTTTTAAGCCCAAATGAAATAATTGTATACATAAATGACTCCCATTATGTGGAAAAAGTTGTTTTGGGCTGGTCTTTTGGGGAAATTTTTACTTGGTAGTACCTGGAGAAACCATCCATGAATAAGTATACCTCTCTTCCAGCCACATATTCTAATACTTCTTCTATAAAAGGGGGTTAGAAATGGATCATGTATACATGCTTTATTTAACTCCCTATAGTCTACACACATGTGGATCTCTCCAGTCTTCTTATTTTGAATCACTATGGGACTGATCCATTCTGAGTCATCAATGGGTTTAATAATCCCAACATTTAACATTTTGTCAATTTCTGACTTCACCTTCACCTTCAAATTAGGATTCAATCTATATGGTCTCTTTTTTAATGGCTTGAATCCATCCTTAATTTGAATTTTCATTGTTCCTACCTCCTCTTTTATTCCCTTCAATTCTTTGAATTCCTTAGGAAAAATATCTTGGAACTCTTGTAGTAATTCTACTACTTTAGCCACTTCTTCCTCTGACCAATAGTCTCCAATTTTGGCAAACTTCTCATCTCCATTCGTTCCGATGTTTTCATTTCTTATTTTTAAGGGATGATAATAATACGTTTCTCCTTTTTCTTTCTTCTCTATTACTATTATTTCATCCTCTATCACCTTGTATCTTAAATTCTCTGGATTTTCCTCCTTGTCTTGTTTTTTTACAGTGAAGCATCATGCCATTTCTAGAATCTTCTTCCAAGTTTCTTATGGCTTTAGAATCTTAGGTTATGTTTTCTTCTCCTCTTCAGAATGCTGTTTTGTTTCTTCATCTGGTGTTAAAAATAGGAAATTTTCAAATCTTTTGTAATGCCCTTAAGACATTTAAATCCATGTCCCAAAAATTAAAGGTATGGCAAAAGTATTTAACTATTTGATCCCAATCTCTGGTCTCCCTTCTAATTTCTTGATGTGAATACCAAGATTTCGGTATGGGCCCTAGGGTCCATACAAACAATTGAATCCATAGAAAATGAGAAGTTTCCCCACATAGTCATCAATGTTGTTCATAAACTTGAATATGCTTATGTGGACCAGTTTCGTCGATGTATTCAGGAATTGCGGCATAGTAGCCTTCACTCTCCATATATTTAGATTTTAAAAATGTTGTTACTGAGTTCTAGTGAGTTACATTATGCTTATGTGTTCACCCACCAAATTGTGAGAATTTATAGTTAGGGTATCATCCAATGCCTCCATTCTTGCCTTCTCATTAGGAAATATCCTTTCCATGATTTTAATGTACCCTTCTAGATCCCCAAATCCTGAATACTTTGGTAAGGTTTGGTGGGATGACCGCACAGCTCAGTGTGTACACTTTTTTTATTGGAAGCTCTTTTACCTCTTCTTCTTCCATGGAAAATCTATCTTGAGCTGGCATAAAAATATCATGTTCTTATTCTTCCTGTGCAGAATAGTATTCATCCTCTTCTTCAAATGTGTCTTTGGTGGGTGCGAAAATGTCACCTGCAGTATTATAGTTTTCTTCTAGCATGATAATTCATAGGTGTTATTCTTCTTGCAAAATGTAATTTTTGAGTTCTTGACTCTAGAAACCCATGTATCCAGGCTTCTACCACATTATCTAAACTTTCAGTAGGTATCTTTTGATTTAACTTGAAATTTCACCATCCAAGTTTGGTTCAAATTATTTGTCAATGTTGAAGAATTTGTTCAATGCATACACCCCTTGTATTTCATCAAAATATTCCCCTTATGTGTCATTCCATACTTCCTCTTCCCATGCGACACTCATTCCTACATGTAATGGTACATGAACACATATACCATCCACATTTAATGTCACCTCTTCTTCTTCAGAACTCAGTGTTCCATTGCAGTTCTATGAACCATTACAAGGCTAGAATGAAATTTGTATGAAGGATTCTCAGACCACATTCTCTACTACTTCAAAATTCACCATCTTCTTTATCTCCATGAAATTTACTACCACATTCTTCAGTACTGCCTAGTGGTTGTCTTGATGATCCATCTGCTAATCCTGATAAAGTATCTTGCCGGTTCTAATGTAGGCCTCCAAGCATCTCCCATGTAGTTTTAGACATCATATTGATGTCCACACTGAGATCAAGTAGTACTTTGGTAATGGTGGTATTTAAATATATCTACTTCTAAGTAGATGGTGGACTTACCATGTTCGGTGAGTACAAAATATGTTTCTTTTCTTCTTATGGCATCCTCCTTCAATTCTGTGGACGTGAAGAGTCCTTTCTTCTTTGTTCCAATACTTTCTGAATTGTTTTAACTTTTTCCACCAACCCATGATTGATTGTTAACTTAGCTAGTTCCTTTAAGGCAAGAACCTCTTCTTCTACAAAATAATTTTTCTCTCTTTCTTCAATGGCTTGTGCTTCCTTTACAAGTGCCATACTCTTTTCAACTTCTTTTAGGTGCAAACCTGGCCTAACTTCTTTATCATTCCACTCCTCTTCATCACAAAGAATGTTGTTCTTGTGGTATCCTTATTATTTTCTTCTTTTTAGGGGCCACCTCATTCTTGGTGGCACTTTTGGTTGTAACAGCTACCCTATATCTGAGGTTCTTCAATACTTTTTCCTAGATTTTGTCAATTTTCTTCTCATGTAACTCTCTTTTTCTTCTTCTTTCTTGTCTTATTTTATGGGTCTACTTCCTTGAAGTAGTGGCCCTCACGGACTTTATGTTTTGTTATGGTCTCTTCATCCCAAGGGATTCTAGTGATGTGTTGCATTTTTCTTTGAGCATCTTCTCCCAAAGCTTCTGATTTCATTGTTCCATCTCCTGTAGAACTAGGCGTGGCCTTAGGAAAATTAAATGCATCACAACCTTTTATGGAAAAATCCAAGGGATCAGGTTTTGTATAGTTTCTTGCAAAATGCCCATCTTGTCCACATTTATAACAAGTCATGGGTCTTCTGTCTTAATATCCACCTCCTTGGTTATCCCTATAACCCCCATGGTAACCACCATTGTTGTAACCTTGATATCCTCTACCGCCATGGTAGTTATCATAACCACCTCTATATCCACCTCGATATCCACCTCTAAAATTTACTCTATGTATCCTGCCTCGGTACCCTCTACGGTATCCTCCATCATTATAACCTTGGTAGTTCAAGTTATAGTTACCTCCCTGATATCCACCTCCAAACTAAGGTTGGCCACCTTGTGGATTTACATACTGTGGGTGCAGTTATCATTTGTTGTGAAGGTGGTGTATTCGTTGTTAGCATCTATGGTTGAGTAGGGGGAGGGTTAGGTGTTGCATTCTTTCTAGCGGCCATTGCTCTCCTGGTAGCATAATATTTTAAGTCTTCTAATGCATCAACCGAAGGGGAAAGTATGATGATAGTGATTATATGACCTGTATGAAGTACAATACATCAATTGATTTGTAGGAGGTGCTACTTCTAGTAAAGGACAAGTGTCCTAAGTATGTTGGTCCCAAAGTCTACAAATACCACACCATGTCCTTTCTGATGGTGTTATGTTGCTAGAGGATGCTTTTTGTAATGAATGTACTCTTACTGTGGCTACTCTTTTTACATTTTCAAAATATGGGAATTCAATTCTACTATGTCCTTCATTACAACAGACTGTACACCATATCTTTGGCCTCATATTTCTCTTTGGTAGTGAACTTACTTCTTATTCCTTCAGTCCTTGAATCTCCTACTATAATTTTAACTTTGCTAGTTCTAATTGCACCCTCTCTAGTTCAGTCTTTATTGAAGTTTCACCCTCCCTTCTCCATGGTTGAGCTTCCAGTTTAATTTCCATCTCAATTGCATCTGATAATGCTTTAAATTTTGTGAATCTAATGCTTGCTCTAAGATAGGGAAGTATCCCTGAGGTGAACCACTCAATCCTTTGTCTTATCTGTTAGAGGCTCTTCCAATTTTCTAGTAACATTCTTAAATCTGTGACTAAATTCTTTCACTGATTCCCCTTATTTATGTATTAGGTCTCTCATCTTTCTTACTCCTTCTGTTGGTGCTTTTGGAAAATGGAATTATGTTTTAAATTCTCTTTCAATGTCAGCCCATGGTTTTTCTCCTTGAGCAATTATCTTCATGTACCAACACATGCATCATCTCTTAATGAATATGTGAAATCTTGTATCTTAGTAGCTTCATCTGTGGTATTATTGTTCTTCCAATAAGCTTCCAATAGAAACAAATGTTCTAGGGCATCACTAGAGTCCTTGTCAAAAATTGGTAATTTGATTTTCTGAGCCATTTTTGGTCAAGGTTATTTACACTTGATTGAATAATGGGTTGTTTCTTAACTTGTTTTTACCTTCTTTTTCTGGTTATGAACTGGTTTTGAATTATTCTTTCTTCCCTTATCTCTACTTAATTCAATGTCAAAGTAAATTTCACCTAGTAGTTCTCAAAATATCTCTTACTATCTCTTGTCTTTGTTGACTCTCTTCTCTCAATGCTTTGTATCTTTCCTCCAAACTTCTTCCCTTTTTCTAGATTCTCAAATAGTGTATTAAGTGGCACATGGAATGGCATCCACTCCTGGGGGTCATCTCCTTTGGGTTCGTGTGTTGGTTGAGGGGTGCATCTTTATTTGGTGACTTTTCATAACTATACTATTTTCCATAACTACCTTTCTATCTTTATTGTTTCTTAATCTATATCTTTCTTCTAATCCCTCATCACTTCCTCTCTTCTTATTATTGTTTTTCTTTCTCTCTTCCTTGGTTTTCCTCTCTATCTTTCCTCATTTTTATCTTCTATAACCTCTATCTTTGCTTCTTCTTGTTTATCTATATTTTCTTCCGCTTTATTCTCCTCATCTACTATTTTATCTTCTCTCTGAATTCCTCAATTAACTCCTTCATTCTAGTGACTTCTTCTTCTTCTTCACCTCTTTCCTTAATCAATAATGGGGTTCTCAACTCTTCTTCATTCCATCCTTCTACTTCTAATACTCTTTTAAACACTGGTTCTAAATCCTCCTACTAACTGTTGTAGATCCCTCATTAAAATTGCTTGTCTCGTTATTTCCTGTTGAACTAGACTCTCTATAGTATATTGAACCACGAGATTCTGTGGAGTGAAAAAACCTTGTTGGTCTCCACAAGACGCGGGTATTATAGCTAGACTTGATGCGTCACCTCTATTTCCAGGTGAGCCAATTGTTGGCCTCCACTTGATGTGGGTGAATCTTATTTCTCTATTTTCATTCTCTACTTTCTTAAACTTTATTCAATTTTTCCTTCCTCTCATTCATTTTCTTAGCTCTTTCTTCTCGGGATATCCTTTTTTTTTCCAAATTTTTCTCTACTTCCTTATTTTCCACAACTATCCTTTCTCTTTCTTCCACCCTCCTCATTTTAGTTACTCTTCTTAATTTAACTCCCCTTAATTTTCTTAATCTCTTCTTAGCTAACTATCTAATTTTTTCTTTTTCTTTTTCCCCATGTCGTCCTATTTCTGCCACCCCAACCAACACCCCATTAATTCTGATAAGTCATGACTCTTGGATTACCCCCCTTCGTGTATGCCTTCCCGTGGTGCCTATCCCCCTAAAGGAAAAAATTTTCTTCTCTAATTAATCAATTTTCGATCATTAACACTTTGATTAAGAATGGAACTGACCGAAGAAATCAACCGTGGGATCCACTTAGAACTTCTTGCTTCTTGTTATCAAAACTAGTCCAACCTTGAATTGCCCACTGTGATTATGTAAGAATCTAGAGTAGTTTCATACCAGTAATCGATTGATCTGGTCCATAATTTCACAATGTACTTTACTATAGTTAATTTTTCTAGCAGTTCCACTTAAAAGGTTGTCTTAAATACATCCACAACCATTCTGTCCTCTTTGCATGTGCTAATAAATAGGGCCACAACTGATGTGGAAACTAGGCCTAAAATTCTTCTCCGTACTCCCCAAACACTTCTAATTTATGCTGCTTTATAAGTTATCTTCTACCTTTTTTATTCTCCTTTTACAAATATGTTGATCTGTTTCTCCCACCACTTTTCAATTTCTAATAATGTGGATTTCCAATACCCTGGTGGTGAAATCTTTCCTGACATCTACTTAACACAAGGAACCTGGGATCAGACACCAAATGTTGACCTAAAACCCAGACATAATTATGAGGCTTAGGAAATTCGACCTTAGTATAAGGATGTACTTGGGAAATACACCAAATTTACTTTTAAGAATAGAAATGTAAAGGAAAGCATATAACATATTTCATCCCAAACTCCATTCTTTATTTATTTATCAATAATGATTACATCATATATTATTCTCATTCTATCTTATCTATTCTAGCTCTTATACAAAATCTCTCAAGATGGCACTCACACATATATTTCTCGTGATGCACCCATATACAATACATTAGTTACAATAAATACAAAAAAATACAATTGATTCCAAAAGACACTTCTTTTTACTTATGCCTCTGTCATTTTCTGTCTCGTATTGGTTCAATTTTTCTTCATTTTATGGCTTGATGTCGGCTTCCATGGCTCTTTCTAGTGTTATGCAGATTTTTCTAATCTTCCGCAAATTTCTCCATATATTACGGATTTGTTCTTTATCAGTGGATTATTCTAATCTTTGGTGGACATATTCTATTATCCATGCCTTCTTTTAGTTTTTGATGACTTTTTCCTTTTATACATAGAACCATTCCTTATTCACGGCTATCCTTTATCCTTCACGGTTAGTTCTATCTCTTCATGGCTATCTATAGACTTTAGTGGCTTTACTCTTATGTTCACATCTTATCCAAAACTTGACGAAGAACCCTGTCAACAGGGTGATCCAAGAATTCCCACATGGAGGGGAATTGATTGAAATTATGTAACTAAAATACGAGAAGCAATATTTACCCCTGTGTGTGTGTGTGTGTGTGTGTGTGTGTGTGTGTGTGTGTGTGTGTGTGTGTGTGTGTAAAGTGAGGTTCAGGTGTAGAATTACTCCCTCAATAGTCAAATTAAACCTAGAAATAAAGTGCATCATTGGGAGATGAGGGAGGGAGAATAAGAGCTAACACAAGATAACCTTACGAGGAAGTAAAGCAAATGAAAAATATGATGGAGGTTCAATCCTTGAATGTGTCATAAAATGTGACTCAAGTACAAGTGGAACCATGGTGGTGACATGTGTTGAGAAAGACATATGAGGAGAACCAAAAATAACAAATCATTGAGTAGAATGTGATGTGTTATGCCCACATGGTGGACTATAAGAGTGAGAGCTTTTAGAAGGCCTATGAGAAACTATGGAACGAGCCAAAAAAACTATAAGATCTACATAATTTTTTGTGATATTGTGAACCACTATAAGGGCTAGGAGGAGACCTAGATGCCTTAGAACTATGTGATGTGACATGTGCAACTAAAGGCCTATCATGATATCTTAAATTTTGTGAATCAGTATGTGTAACCAAAGGCCTATTAGGAGACCTAGGAGGACTAATACTATGTGAGGTGGTATGTGAAACAATAAATATGTTTGTAGATGTACTAGAAACTATAATAGGAAAAAGTCAACTAGGAGAGAAATCTCAAAAATGAATACCTTAAATAATGACAACTTGTTGATGACTAATAAACTTGATATAATGATGAATTGTAGATGGAAAAACCATGAGAATATATAGGCAAGGGAGACCTATATGCAACACTCTAGTAAGAACAAACTTAGTACCCCAAAAAGAGGCTTGTGTAGTTATTGAACAACTATGATTGGTAGAGTAATGTGTTGAAAATTGGATCATAATCAAGTGCAAGAATCCTAAAAGCTATACCAAGAGACTAATGTAATGACCATGAAAAAACATTTTCTATGAAATGTGGGTGATTTAATGAAAATTAAATCTTATATCAGAGAACTGAGATCAAACATATAAAGCAGTAATAGACAAGATCTAGCGTGTAAATTACATGCAAGTATAAGAAATAGTGAGATAAGAATGACTTAGTTTATATCTGAAGGTATGGACTGATTATGGGAAATAGGCTATGAAGGCTAGATCTGAACTATGTATACTCTATCTAAGAGTTTAGGATTTGGAAACTCTAATGATAGGAAAACCTAGATGAGGACATGACTACCTAGGTGTTGGTATCTGAACTAGGCATTAGTTTCCTGAAAACAACTCTACTTTTAGTCTTTTTAGAGTCAGAGCTTAGCTTCTTCCTTTTGCTTCATGTTGTACCCACTTCATTATATGGTTCCTTTGTCACACATGAACCTACAAAAAAAACCCAACAACCTACACAAGGATCAAACACACATTCGATATAATAAATAATACATTTGTTTGAGTAGGAATGACCTCGACAATCACCCCAATGTGTTTTACACTATGTGATGTGCTACATTTTAGACTCTATGTAGTGTGTGTGTGTGTGTGTGTGTGTGATTGAATTGTGTCCCTTGAAGCTAGGTTTCCCTTGTTCCAGTCACATCAAGATAGTGGGCTACAACTAATTTTCCTCCAAGATGAATGTGTGATATGTAATTCAGAAATATCCCCTCCTATGCAATGAATAATGTAGCCAAAATACAATCCTTGAATTTTACTCTTTTCCCAACCCCTAATAAAAATTAGTAAGTCGGGTGTGTGTGTGTGTGTGTGTGTGTGTGTTTTTAATTTCATCATTAACAACCAAAGAGGATGATCGAAAGTGATAAAAGACACTTTAGAAAAAACACCAAATGATGTGGCAATCCAAACTTGAAAAAAAGAGGGAAAAGGACTGAAGTTCCCAATGGGGACAATAGCACATGGGAATTATTGTCCATAATGGGTGTTAGTGTTTGGGATTCTCAGAGGATATAACATACAATAAATAGTTGGGTCATGTGTTATGTAATGTCTAAAACTAAAGTGATCATTCGAGAAAGAAAATGTGAAGAGTATCAACATGTAATAAAGCAATATAAAAACAAAACAAGTGTTCTTAATGTTTAGTGTTCTTACTTGATAATCATACATATAATGGCATACTTAAAGGAATGATGTAAGTACTAAGTGTGTGAATTTGTGACAACAACAGGGTAACCAAGACACCCAAAATAGGAATATGATGAATAGAGACTGGAATAGATAATGTGTTAGATATAACTGAGTCATCTATATCATAATCATTAACATAAATGATTGGTGTAGAAAATGATTTGTGAGTTACAGTGGTAATCATGACATCAAGTGGATGATCATAAAAGGGTTGTGGTGATACCACATGATTAGTTTGATGAACTTCTAAAGTAGATGCATCATTAATATGCTTCGGAATTGGGTCACTGAATATTTTTGACTTAGAATTATTATTTGTAGGCTTACAAGAGTTTTGTGGGCTCATCCCATTCAATTTTATTAGAGTCAATAATATCCTAAATGATGTGTTGTAACTTAAGACATATATATGTAGAGTTATCAATACATCTATAATAATAAAAAAGGCATTAACATTAAATATATTACTTTGAGGCTTTCTCGTATCAACCTCAAATGGTGGAGGGAGAGATATGATATTGTACTCAAGTAATTACTTTAAAACCATGCATGGAGGACAAGGTATCCATGTAAATTGTCATCTGGTAGGTTGTAATTAGAGCTCAATAAGTTGAGCAATAACATTGACATTTTCTTTAGAAGCAACCTTATGGTCATTAGATTTTCTTGGAAACTCTATATTGGATGGATGAAGGGAGCTAGTAACATACTTAAGTTTGTTCATGTGTAATAGGTCAGCTTCACACTATTTAAGTGTATGACATAGATGGTCAAAAATTTGAAATTTATCAAACACGAGTGATTCTTGCAATGGAAGAAGTAAACTTTAAACAAAAATATCTTGTAATTCATCGTCATCTAATATGTTATTCATTTTAGTAAGAATTGTATGATAACATAAGACATAATCATTGATATACTCATCATATCCTTTTTTGAGTTTGGACATTTGTGCATAAGATATCTTATACATAATTTTGATTGAAAATTGTGCAAAAAATTGATTTGCCAATTTATTAAAAGAGCACATAGAATGTGTGGGGAGATCATAAAACCAATGCAAAGCAAATTACTTAAGGCTCCCAAGGAATATATTAGTAAGTAATATGTAGAAAAAAATTATGTTAGTATGCAAATATAAGATGCTTATCAAACCAAATCAATCCCAAACCTGACACAACTATTCACCTACCTCAGATTGAGCGTGATAAAAAGGGAAAGAGATTGTTATACCTGTACTTACCCACTAGCTGAAATTCTCTTCCCTTGTAGCTTTGGACGTGCTCAAGATGTTGTTGTAATGCTTCAAATTTGTGGATGCAATTGGGCAACTTCTCCCCTTTTTAACTTAATGATTTTTCTTGAAGATTGCTTGATGAAGGTGATGATTGATAGATTGGATGATAAAGTGATGATAGAATGAATTATTTTGATGAATAAAATAACGACGGTTTGTTAGGAACTTACTAACTTGGCTCTCATGGAGGAGGAGAGATAAATTTATAATTTTTGGGTGGAGGATTCAATGGCTTAGATGAAGCCATGTTGGATTTAGATCAAGGGTGGAGAGTGCACGAGAAGAATGGATATTTCTAGAATTTAAGAGAGGTTTCCATTGAATTAAAAAATCCATGGAGGGAGGGTGATATTTGAATCTTTAAATATGAAAGAGCGAAATTTAGAGAGGCTTCTAGAAATTTATATTAAGAGTAGATTAGGTTAAATAAATATTATTAGGGATGTGATTTGATGGAAAGGATAGGTGTAGGGATTTGTAGAGTAGGTGGCAGGTGAGATGTAGGAATATTAAATTCCTAGAAAATGTTAATGAAGGATTATGATGATAATAGGAAATTAAAGTGATTAATGATAAAATTAGATATAATAATGGATTTAAAGGATTAATGATGAAATGATAAGATTAATGATAAATGATAAAGGATAAGTATGATAAAATGGATTAATATTAATAATTAATCTTGCGATTAATTATTGTATGGGTGATGTTGGGATATTTGTGGGACATGTTAATCATAATTAACCATGTCAACATTTTATATGTTTACACAATATATTATGACATGTATAGTCAAAGAAAACAATATCAAATAATCTAAGATGCTCTTGTGGATCACCCTTGCCATCATAGATAAGAATCTTAGGTGCAACAAAACCAATAGGCAAAGGGTATGAAACAACTTTAGGTGCGAGTGGATTATGCAATAACTTAGAAGAGTCTATAACATTAGAATTATGAGAGAAACCTTATTGCAATTTCAAGATTTGTGTTTGTAAAGAGTAAAAAAGGGACTCAAGAGCATGTATACTACATGAAGATGCATACAAGACATTATGGTTGTAGATAGGAGATGTAGTAGCAATAGTGGTGGTAGGAATATGTGTAGAGAAATTTTGCATAGGAATGTGGGATTACCTTAAGTAGGTAGGCATAATAGATGTTGGGATAGTAGATGTGGGTTGAGATCTATCTGTTAAAGATTTGTCATTAAATTTTTGATCATTAGAAAGCTTGGAAACAAGTAGGATCTTAATAATAGGCTCAATATGATGTGGATTAACATGAAGTTGAGTAGGAAAATGAGATAAAATCTCCACTTGGTTTTGATCTACAATGGTGTCCTCATTATGGTCATAAACATATGAGTGTTCTTTATAGGTATCAATGTCATCCAATGGAACCTCATCTGTAGATAGATCAAGAAGATAATTAGAAGTATGAATACAAGAACCCACTGCACTACGATATTTGTGAATGGGAGGTGAAAGCTCAAAATGTTTAATAGAATGATAAAAAAACCCAAGAACTATATCGATAAGGCATAGAAGGAAATCTTATAAAAAATAAAAAGTGATGAAAATAATGAAAGAAAATAGCAATTGATGCTTTTAAAAAGAAGCCCTAATGCCACTGGGGTTAAGGTATGATATTTTATTAGAGGTCTGGTTCACCAAATGATTTCACTTTTTATGAATTCCTATTTCATTCCCTTTTAAGATTTTAGTGTGTTTCTAATGAACATACATAAAAAGGATGAAATAACACAAGTGGATATTCTAATTTAATTAACTTCTAACATTAATTTCACAACTCAAAATAACACTTTTCAAAGTGACTATTGATCTATCAACTATGAAAATATGAGGAAAAGTGTGTAATTAGCTTTTTAAGTCAAAACAAAGGACATTTGGATGTGAAAAATGGATAAAATAGGCTATTTTGACCTTGAAGATGCCTTGTCTCTGATTTTGGAACCTAAAACTACCACGCTGTGGAAAAGTACAATAGTGTCAGTTTGTAGTATCTGGTCTTAAACCCCCTTAGAATTGGAATTTGTAACTTGTTGTGCCCTTTAGTGGTCTAGAAATACGAGTTTCTATCAAACTCTAATTTTCACACATACAACAAGGATCTATGAATTCAATGATCATCATCTCTAATCCTAACCTTGTGAAAGCAGTGGCAATAACATTAACTATCTAGTTTTTGGTTTCTTAGAATAGACTCAATAAATATGAAATAAAAATCCCAAACTAGCATTATGGAAGAATTCTTGTATAGCTACAAGTGTTCAATTTTTTCTAATAGACATCTACCACTTAATTTAAAATGTGTTTTGGATCATCAATGATTTGAAGTATTTGAATTTTGAGTCTAGAAGATAAGATAAAACTGGTTAATAAGGATTTGTATTTGGATGTATTGTTGGTGCATTTGAAATCCAAAATGAATCTCAATGGCAAGATCCCATTCCTAAAAGAGATCAAGACTACACTTTCCCGTGATCCTATGGCATACTTGTCTCCATCATAGCACATGGTCCATAACTTGTCTTCGAGGAATGGATCATAAGATAAAAATGGATAAAGGGACATAGTTTTCACCTATCTTGACCATATTCACATCTATTAGCGTAGCAAGAGGAGGTTGGTCTTTGTTTTTTTTAGGCAGAAAAAATAATAGATGGAAGGACCCTTTGGTTCAAATGGAAGTATGTGAGGTGAATACTTTTATAGGATGTCAATAATTTGCATGGTAGTCTTTAAGGATATAGGTAGTCTTCAAGGATACAATTCCAACTTATAGTTTAGGGATTTCACTTGATGGGAAAATTTCCTTTCATGTTCTAGGATCCTCCTTCACAATTTTCTTACATGGGGAAGGATCAAGAGTCAAGTGAACATGTTTAGGTTCAACATCATCCTTTGTAATTTGGTTCTTTACCTTTTCTAATAACATGGGATTTGTACATCATTTGTAGGTAACTCGTGGTGAACATGAGTTCCAAGAATCCTTTGAATGTTGGCTTGGAATATATCAAATGGGTTTAGGTCTCATTTAGTGATGAATATATTTCCCAAATGTAAAAAAATAGATTTATTGAAAGAGAAAAGGAATGGCCTTTATCTGATGGATCCAAACTTGTCCTAAGATCGTGTTATAATTAGTTTCTTAGTTTATGACATAAAATTTAGCGAGGAACATTTTACGACTAATAGTTATGGGGACGATAATAGTACCGATTGATGTGGCTCTGAGAATTTCATACACATAAATATTGTTTCAAGTCGATGAATAGTTGGTTTCACTGTATCCAATCTTTTGCAAAAGGGAAAAGGGGACGATGAGCATGTTTTTCCTATTGTACCTATGTGTGGGGCAGCATTAGGGTTAATTGTGTTAGAATTTGAGGTTCAACATCATGATTTTAAACTAGGGATATTTATTGTTGTGGTGGTGGTGGTTTCCCTTCTTGTTATTGTACGTTATTTTTTGTTTCTTATTTTGAAAGATTTTTTTTCAATTATTGGGGAAAGTGTTTTAGGGTGCAATAAGACCTAAATGAGACATCAACTAACCATTAAGGTTTTTTTCACAAGAAATTGTTCATCAAAATCTTGTATTTAATTTTTTTAGGGATGCTTTAAATGATTTTTTAATATTCCATATAGGTACTAGTATTATAAAACCTAACCCTATGAAGTAGATAAAATAGATTGGTATCATAGTTTTATGGGAGATGGTTTTTCTGATCTATAACTTGTTGAAAATTACCAAATTTATTGGTGTAGATGTGATTGGGACTAAATTTATTATTTTGATATTGGCCCTCTCGGTTCCCATTTTGCATTTTTTGTTGATGGATTTGATTCCAATCGTGGTTTAGATTGTTATTTAGAGACCAATTAAATCCAACCACATTTACCATAAGTTAATTTTTATTGGCATGGATATTCTTTATGATTATTATTGTTATAATTGGGTTGATTAACTATATTATTAAGGAATTTGGGCTTCTTTTATTGATCAATAAATCCATCTATAGTAGTGTTGTAGTTTTATTTCTGTACCTTTGGACCCTAGGCATTTTGGGAAGCTTGTGCATTAGTATTATTATTATTGTGTTAGTATCCCCCAAAGTTTCAACTGGGGACAAGGAGTATTTTGTTTAAACTATAGGTCCTACAACCACTATCTATTATCACTTAGTCAATCCTTAATATTCTCTCTAAATATTCATCATAAAAATTTTATGGGAGCTTCTACACATATTTCCTAGTTTACCTATTAAGGGTGTGAAGGAAGAGATCTCATAACTCTTGTTGATCCATGTTTGGGGTGTAGCTGAAGGAATAGATAAAGTGCCTCCATCTCAAGATGAAATATGTACTAGACTCATTGTGTTCTTGTTTAATGCAAAGAAAATCCCTAATACCAGTCTTTACAAATTTTTCATTTAGAAAGCCTTCACAAACTCAAATAGAAGATGCCTAAACGAGTATTTAGATCCTTCGAGAAAATGGTAATACCAATAAAGTGTTATGAATTTGAGGGTCTTGGTAAAAATATTTATGAAAAACCCATCCCATGAGAGTAGTTCATGAATTGCATTGGTGTATGCCTTTATGTGGGTATTAGGATATCCTTCACTATTATAATTTGGTAACTCAGGGAAAGGATGAGGTAGAAGTATCACGTGGACGTTAGATTTTATAGGTTCTTTTAGATACCCAAAATTGTAGACACTAAATCACGCACTTTGGGTACATTTCTAGGTTTTGATCACACACCACTATTCATATGACTCCTAAGTGAGAAAAGTACTAATTGATCATTGTCTTTGGCCTCTTTTCTTTCTTTCTAGTTTCCTTCTTGGTATTACACACCCTATTTCCCAGTCTAACTTTCGATACTTCAAATTTTCTGAGTCAAGACACCAATGCCAAACCAGGATGCCAACACTTAGGCACCCATGACCTCTTTGTATTTTTCTAGAACCTTTTGGGTCCTTTCTAGCCACCGAGCACCTTTTTTTCTTATGGGTCAGCCTTTTAGTGGTTAATTACAAAATTCAACCAAGAGAATCATATAAATACAAAGTTATGTGATCATAATAAAAGACCAAGCATTAAGCATCTCTTATCACCACCTAAGGTTGCATCCAAAGACATTTTAAGAGCATCAAAGCATCCATATAGCTTCATTCAAGGGACAAGGGAACACATTATTTTGCATACACTTCATAGGAGGGGAAATTTATTTTACCATGCACACATCTACTTACATTTTATACATCTAGCTATTGCTCGTTATTCAAGTGCATCTGGTACAAGAGCCACCTAGGGAACAATTTTACACACACGCATAGAACTACATGGAGTCTGAAATGTAGTATAGTGCCTGGATCATAAGTTCACTTAGTTGGGTGACCTCCAGGGTCATTCTGATTCCCCATTTACATATTTTTCTTTTTAGGATTTGATGTGTTTTATAGGTGCTCTTTCTCTTTATAGGTTTCAAGGGAACTCGATTATCTTACAACAACATATAGGTGACTAAAAGCTAGGTCTAACGATAACACTGAAGAAATCACTTTCTATCAATTTTTACAGTCATAGGCACCTACAAGAGGTTCCTAGTGCTTAGGTGCCCCTAACCCAGTCCAGACACCCTAGTCCCGACATTTTTCGATGATTTTGTATTTTTTTGGCTCGGTTGCGACAATTTGCATTCTTGTTTCATCATTTTTTTCAGCTCGGCACAACTTTGGGATTATTGTAAAATCTGCCAAGTACTTTATCCCTTATCTTGCACCTAGGGTTTCATATTTTCTAGATTATTCCTTAGGTCAGATATGTAGTTATTGCTTTATCATTTGTTGTGACTCTACAATTAAAATTTAGCATATATTTTCAATATTTGTTAAATCATTTGGTAAACTCAACCTTTTAGACCCTACCTTTATAGCATGTATCAAAATTTCTCTTCTCCTTGATTCATGGATCAATCATGATATCCTTATTTCACTCCAACTAGGGTTTCTGGCATGATTACTTATGATGTTGATTTTATGCAAGTTCGTACTCAACATCCTCCTCACTTTATCATGCCTACGGTTGATCCAACTATTGATGTAGTAATCACCTATTGTACTTGTCCTCCTATGGCTCCGCCCATTTATATCCCACCACTTATCATTTCTATGGCTCCTGCTACTACTTCTAAGGGCTATGATATCATCAATCAACTTAAGAATACGCTGGCCAAAATATCACTCTATGACTTATTACACAATACGCTTGATTATTGTCATACTTTAGAGGCTTCCCTTGGGTCTATTCACATTGAAAACAATAATTCTTTGGTGGCCTTCACACATCTTATTTAGTCTCTCAAAATTTACCACATGATATATCATTTAATGATGAGGACATATTTCCATCTGCTATTGATAATCCATGTGCACCTTTTTTTATCACCGTTATCATTAACACCACTAGTATCAAACATGTAATGATTGACAATGGATCCATCGTTAATATATGTGCTCACTCTCTTTTAAAGCAACTGAGAATTACTGATAATCTCATCGCTAAAAATTCCACTCTCAATCGTGGTTATGATTTCACTACTCGCTCATGCCTAGGCACTATCAAATTACCTATATAAGTCGGGCCTAAGGTTGTTCCTATGGTATTATTTGTTATCGATGCTTCATTTCAGTTTAACCTCTTGCTGGGTAGACCTTGGAATCACACAATGTATGTTGTCCCATCTACTATCCACTAATGTGTCAAATTATTACGCGATGGTTATCAACATACCATTGTTGTTGACCCTAATCCATTCAAGTTCTTCTGCATAGACCCCATTACTTCTATTCCTATCCATTCATTCCAGCCTATTTCATATAATCACATTGATACATACAATATTGGTCAATCTAGTGCTTCACATCCTTCTTCCACAGCCAAAAACATTCCATCTATTTCCATGCATACTATTGTTATCATTTCAGCCATCGTATCTGCTCCACTAAATGCTTCTACTCCACTCATTGAGACTCCTCTCGCTCCTGCATCTGACTCACCTCCTACCAATATTCTTGATACCGTTATCCAACATGAAAATGGTAGCACTAATGATTCTGATGATGACGTAAATACTATTGAGCTTACTGATGATAAGTTGTGTGACCTTAATTTTAATCCTATCGAGGTAGATGATTCATACTTCAATGATACTTTCATTAATATTGGCCCTAGTGAATATCAATTCAAGACACCCCTTCCTGCCACTGATTTTATAGTGCTTTATCGGGGGTCTTTCCATACATTGGAGGTCATACCACCCATCTCATCTTCTCATGAAAATCCCGTACCTATGCTTCATCCTTTCACATGCACTCTTTTCATGAATAACTCTTATTGGCATCACATTCCATTTAATCCCACTTGCTTTTAAATTGTTTGCACATATGATGACTTGGCTTGACTTAGATTTACATTGGAGGATATCATCCCTCCATCTTGTTCTCCTCATTTATATCATGGATATGTTCACATTACTCCTGCTTATGGTATCTGATTCTTCCATCTATAATTTTTTTTGCACACAATTCTCACACTACTCCACTTACTCTTAGGTGATCTTGGCTTGACTACATTGGGGATACTCTAGATAATGATTATATTGATATCACATTTTCTATGTCCTTCGATCATGTTTCTATTTGTAATGAATCATTTCTTAGCTAGTCACAAAATCTCACTCACTGGTAAGCACATGGATGCCCACCAACACCTTTCACCAACAAAGAATACAAAATGGGCTTGTGCAATCTACGCCACAATGGCTCTTTACTTGATCAACCATATGCTATTGCTTACCAGGTCTGTAATGCATATCCATTTGGTTTTGACCATGATAATGATGATCTTTTAGATGAATTTATTTGATCATTATCATCATCATATGCTTGGGGGGCATTAGGCTTACTCTCACTCCCCTCTTAACATTCCAAGGTGTCTCACATTTCTACTTCACATCTAGTATTTCACAGACATATTACACATATTGATACACAAAACTTGTATCTTCATTACCCTATAATGCACTCTCATGTTGCGGTTCACACTTGACTATTGAGGGCATACTGCATTCATAAACCTCACATCACATGACACATATCACACTCAACGCATTCACAACACATATTTCTCACATCACATTCTCACACATCATCACTACCTGGTGACACACTCTAGTTCCATGGTTCATACTCAACTATTGAGGGTCTAAATCTGAAATTAACCTCACACACACACTCACTTTTTATGCTCTATGCTTCATTGATCTTATATATCTTGTGCACAAATCAAACCATTTCCCGATGATGCACTCTTGTTCTATGGTTCTTTCTTGAGCATTAAGGGGTCATTTATAAATAAACCTCATCTCATGTATACTCATCCATATTCACTCAGCGGGCATGCTGCTCCTATCACACTCACTTCACATTCCATTCCATTCACACTCATAACTTGTGACATATCTTGGTTGCATGTTGTTCTTGCTTACTTATACTCACAAGTATACTTTTCTTACTATGTTAGTAAGATAATTTTTATGTCATTATATTTACTATATACACATGCATGTTCACTTGCCTTCTAGTTGTGAATAAAAAATTTCTACAGATCGTTACATGCGACACATATGTTTTTCATTTCACCTCTTACTAGTCCCACAGCGGTTCCTGGGGGAATCTACTTTTGTACACTTTACAGGTGCTATTGTTTCATTTTATACAACTTCCTATTCTTACTAACACACTACTCTATATCAGATCATACACACTTTGACATGATTTTTATCTTTATAACATGCTAACGAGTGTTTCATGTGCAACATTTGTCTTGCAAGAACTATTTGCTACCATGGTTGTCTGTTATTTTCTTGCTACTGTTTGCCATTGTTTGCAGGCTTTTCCCTTTGTCTCGTGTGCACATTTTATGCTTTTGTCTGCTTCGTCCTTAATTTTCTTATGACATTGTGAGAAATTTACCATGTTTGAAACCCACTTTTTGGTTTCTATATTACCTTCTTTCTTGCTAGATTGCACATTTTCTTCCATATGCGTATTCGTCTTGTTTGCACTAACACGTGTTTCTGACCACTTTGTTTGCATGTGCCTTAGTTTCATATAAGTGTCTGGTCCTCTCCTTTAGGTTGCATCATCCTAGCGACATCGCATGCACCCAAAACAAGGGGGGTATACAATGGTTGAATAGATCACCCCATATAGTAGTTCATAGTCATAGTACATCATAGCTCAATACTAGTACAACACAGTATTCAGCCACAAAAATGATCGAGAATCTGACTTGGGTCTTCAGCACAACACGGACACCAGTGCCTAGACACAAAAATGAATTCTTGGGTGCCCTTGACCCTTCCTAAGCACCTATGACCAAGGGTAGTTACATCATTTTTCTCATATCAATATGATTCACAACAATATACAAAGCAGTTTTCTAAGTACATGCACAGTCCTCCAACAATCAAAATGCATGATTTCTCCATGTTTCTATTCGTGTTTGATCAAAATGGATAAAACTTGAACAAATTAGGATCACACCATATGCAATGGCATATAGATCATTGGGAAGCAATCAAAGGATGGAGAATAACACTAGACCTTTCTCTATATATTTCTTCTTCTGTGGCATAAGATCACCCAAAAAAATTACACTTAGCATGAGATCGCCGAAAAAAAAGCATTCTTGGTGTGAGATCACCTAAAAACTTGCTCTTCTACAACATTTTCAAGGTCCTTTCTACACTCTTTACTCATCATACATTAGGTGCACATGTTTCTTTTCATATTTTTATATACTTTTACGCACTTTTTACACATTTGGATCAAATTTTTCATATACACTTATTTGCTTACTCTCTTTCTCTTCTCTCTTGCAAGTCCATCCTTATGGGAAGAAGTATTCACATCATCAAGAATAAGGTAACATTGAAAACATGTACAACGTGACATATACACATATATTTTTCATCCCTAGGGTCACGCCCTCTTCTCTAGCTTCTATGCTTCATACTGTTTACTTCACACTTTTTTTCTCCTCGGCACGCTTTCGCCATTGATATACATGGTTATTAGGTATATATCTCTTATCTAATTTATCTAATTTATGTTATGGAGCATTCACTCAACAACATAAAGTGGGGGAAAATCTAGACACTAAATCACACACTTTGGGTACATTTCTAGGTCCTGATCATATACCATTATTCATACGATTCCTAAGAGAGAAAAGTATTAATTGATTAATTTATTTGGTCTCTTTGCTTTCTTTCTAGTTTCCTTCTTGGTCTTACATGCCCTATTGCCCAGTTTTAATTTTGATACTTCAGCTTTTCTAAGTCTGGACACCAGTGCCCAGCCAGGACACCAATGCCCCTGTCCCCTCTAGACACCCCTGAACTCTTTGTATATTGCTCGCATCTTTTAGGTCCTTTCTAGCCGTTGGGCATCTTATTTTCTTATGTGTCATCCTTTTAGTGGTTAATTATGAAATTGAACCAAGGGAATCATATAAATACAAAGTTATGTGATCTTAATAAAATACCAAGCGCTAAGCATCTACTATCACCACCTACAGTTGCATCCAAAGGTATTTCAAGAGCATTAAATCAAACATCTAGCTTCATTCAAGTGACAAGAGATTTAATTATCTTTTATATAATTCATAGGAGGGTAATTTCATTTTTCTATGCACACATCTACTCACATTTGCTACATCTAGTTATTGTTTGCTATTCAAGTGCATCTGGCACAAGAGTAAGCTAGGGCACGATTCTACTTATACACATGTAGAACTATATGGAGTCTGAAATTTAGTGCAATGCCTGGATAGCAAGTTCACTCAGTCAAGTGACCACTATGGTCATTCTAAATCCCCATTTACATCTTTTTCTTATTAGGATTTGATGTGTTTTGGGGTTTTACATGTTCTCTTTCTCTTTGCAGGTTTTAGGTGAGCTTGTCGATCTTACAACAACATACAAGTGACTAAAAGTGAGGTCTAGCGACACTTGTGTGACACTGAAGAAATAACTTTCTAACAATTTTTATAGTCACAAGCATCTACAAGAGGCCCCTATCACTTAGGTTCCCCTGACCCAGTCCAGGTGCTCTAGTCCTAATATTTTCGATGGTTCTACATTTTTCTGGACTCGGTTGCGACAATCTACCTTCTTATTCCATCAATTTTTCAACTCAACACAACTTTGGGATTATTAAGAAATCCGCCAAGTACTTTATCCCTTCGCTTCCACCTAGGGTTTCATATTTTGTAGCTTATTTCTTACATCAGATATGTACTTCATTTCTTTATCATTTCGTTGTTACTTTGCAATTAAAATTTAGCATATATTTTCAAGATTTTTTAAATCAAGAATGGATTCCTAATACACTAAAATATGTAATGAAAGTGTTGGTAGGGTCCATGGTTTGTAGTGGAACTTGATAGTCACTAGCTAAAAGGGGTTTAAAGTAAGTGTGGGCAGGGACATCTGGTGCATAATAGGTAGTAAAGAAACCATCACAATGGGTAGAATTGGAATATGTTTTCATATAGGGTGGTACAGGAATTATTGAAGAGGAAATTGAAAATTTATGAGTGAGTTGGAAATAAGCATGCAATGGTTAAGGATAAGCTTATGTAGCCTAAACATAGCCCTGTAGTTGTTGAATATATGTTTTGCAAGTTTAAGTGTAGCCATGTGGCATAAACCCAAATTGGTTGTAATGTTATGTGTGGTTTATTATATTTATGGCATAAAGTATGAGGTGATGTTATTTTTGTGTGTACGTTTTGAAAGTAAATGAGAAAGGCCCACTCACGACTAGCATGACATTACCCATGAAAATATTTCCTAGGTTTGGTTATATCACATAGTTAGAAAAATGGGTTTATTGTGGAAATTATTACTTTGGCTAGACATAACTTCAGTTGTTCACTTTGTATGTTGTGTCATGTCTAATTTTATCTATATTTAAAGAAGGTAAAGTGTTTTCTATCTATCAAATTCATCTGACTAGGGTTGAGACAAGGTTTCCTTATAAAACATGCTAGTCTTGTTTAATACTCACCCTTGCATTTATATGTAGAGGGGAATGACGATATCCTTTGATAAATTTATCTATAGTTACTTCCCTTCTTATGTGTGCAATTTCGAGTTGAGATGGTCAGGAATTAGTTTTTTCATACAAGGTGGTGGTGGTGTACATTTGTAGTCTATCTAGTGACTAATCTATGGTTTTGAGTCAATCGGTGTTTTGATTGAGTCGTTTATAATGTCATCATTAGGTCATAGGTAGGATAGTAAAGCATCAAACTGCACACTAATTTTCAACCTGAACTTACGAATAAATCACCCATACCCCCTTCCCTAGTAAATATTGTATTGTCAAAGTTTGAAGGGTTCATGAAATAGCCTTGATAGTTAAATGTTTGATCGATCTAACCCTTACATTGGAATAGAAATTTGGAATTCGAACAGAAGAGACACATGGAAACAATGCACTCTAGGAATAATTATAAACCTAGCTAGATAAAGAAGGTAACTATTGGGGGTGTATGTGAGAATAGTAAGATTTAAGCCCTAAGATAGGACTGTGAAATGCTTGACCTGACATTCTAGACAAGGTAGTTAACTTAGAGGATGATAGAATTTCAATGGGAGAATGGTTGGATCATTTGAAAATTCTGTGGGAGAATGAATAAAAGATAAAATAAATTTTATCTACTTATATTCTAGAGAGATCAAGACCTACTCATCAAGGGAAGTCAAGCTTCTACATACTTGTTTGTGGTTTATGGTGTGATCAAGAATGATTGTGGTGTGGAGTTCTTGGTCTACATAGTGGTATGTGAAAGGAGGGATATTGGGTTTTGCAACCTAAAGGAAGTGATTGTTTAAGGATAGTTGGCCTTGATCTGGCAAGGTCATTTCAAAAATATGATGCAAAAAGTTATACAAGATGAGAATACTCAAACATCCAATGGGAGAAGTTGTCTAATAAGATGACAGATATGGTTGTTTTCTTTCAAAGATTCATCATTAAAAATAATAATTTGGGGAATGATGTGTGTTGGATATGGTGAAGAATAAAACACTTATTTCCTAAGTTCAGATAAGATATCATCATGGATGCTTTTTTGCTCACGTGGAGTGGGAATGTGAGGGAAATGTGTAACTCTTACTAGGAATATATTTATATCCAGAGTCATTCAAAATAGAGAATAAAAAATTGGTTCATGTTTCTTTATATGATATGGAGAAAAGCACTGTGAAATCCTATACTAATGGCTATTTTGGAATGATTTGTGGTAGTATTTTGTTGAAATTATAGTTTTTTTATCTTGAAGATCATCAAGTTTCCTTGCTTTTATTTATTATGTTCTTACACCTAAAATCATGTAACTAGGTGTTGTAGCTATTACAAGGTTGTTGTTGAAGGTTTCCAGGTTTGTTTGGAGTTGTAATCCATGTGTTTGGGTGTGTTAAACTCAAATTTAGGACCATTGTCCATGTTTATTCTAGTTGATTATTAAATGAGATATTTCAACACAATGAAGTAAAATGAAATAAATTTAAACAGTTTCTAAAAATAAAAGTTTCAAACACTAAATTTCACAATGCATGTAATGGAAACCTAACCATTAATGCTTATCTTTCATAACTCTTGTTGATAAAAATATCAAATACTCTATTTTTGGTTTTTATGAATTTATGAAGAAATGAATGTGTGAAATGAAAGTGGATTTACAAAAGAAAGGTAAAATTTGTTTTTGCTAAACTAAATTTGAAACAATATAAGAAATGACATTAACAATGGTTACATAAGATAAATATATGTTTTACCATTGTACATCATGCCTCTAGTATGTTGTTGTATATATAGATTCCAAGTACAAAGATTAGACACTGGTTACACCTTTTCCTAGTCCTTCTATTGCTTTTTATTTATTTTGATTGTGAAATTGTCTTATACTTCTTGGATTTACATGTTTTGGTCAAGTCATAGGGGTACGTGTCCATGTTCTTTGTCATGTATCTGTTTCTTAGCTTTGGGACAATATTTTCCATCAAGGACACTAGCGCTCAGGTGCTAGTGTCTTTTTGGTTGGATTTTATGTCACTTTATATATACGTTGTTTACACAATGGAAGCACATAAAACTTGCAACAGTTAGGGAAGGTCACCTATCGACAGGGTGAATTTCATCTACATTTGAGAGGGGAAGTTCCTTCATATGATGGGGGTTTTTGTAGTTTTGGTGATTTTAATAGGAAAACACAAAAGGGAAACACAATTGGAAGGAGAAAGAAAGAGATATAAAATAGAAGAAGTGAGAAATATATAACCCAATAGAATCAAATAAGTGTTAGGATATCTCCAATATAAACACAAAATAGATCTCTCTATCTTGTGTTGGAGTACAAAGGTACAAAGCATGAAGTCTTTATCACCTTCGTAATGCATATACGTGGCACAAAGTCTGAATATTAGAGCATCAAATACACCATGAAGGAAAAATAAAATCAATGACATCATCTAATCATAAATAGAATAAAAAAGTTTATAATTGAGGAGAATTAATATAACAACGAAAAAACATTGTATTCGTGAAATAGGGGAAAAAAATAATGTACACAAAATTACAATATTTATTCTCCATAATTCATAAATAAAAATAGAGGTAGAGATGATTCCCCCTTTTACAATTATTTTTTAAGCCTTATATAGGCATTATAAAGTAGTTAAATAACTAATTTTAATCTAACCCACCCCTGTCCCCAAGTTAACTCAATTTGGGTTTTATACAGTGGTTTACAATCAAGATATTCAATTATTTTGATGAATAAATTAATTAAATAAAATTTTCATTTGAATTGTGTATCAGTTTCTCTTTTGATCACTCAACAGGATATGACACTATAAACAAGAGTTCATTGGCTATATTAGGCTTAAGAAATGTCTCTTGTTCAAGATGTGAGCATAAACACTATTTGAGAAAATTCCACTAATTATCTAGTCCATTGAATATTCTTTGAAATTTGCATAGCTACATTCATTTACTAGGACTCCGCCATCTTTCATACTTATCAATTGAACAATACTAGTTTCATGTAAACCTGAGAATTTTATAAAATCTATTTTAGAAAGAGATTATGTCATTTCATTCCAATCAGTTACTTGATGTGCTTTTAAATCAATGGAACATTGTCAAATAAACAACATCACCATTATGGGCCAGGGGAATTATTGTAATGTCTTTCTCAAGTCTCTTCTATATTTACTATGATATTTGTCTATTAAAAAATGCATTAAAGTTCCCGAACCTTCTTTTCATTTGACATAGATTTGTCCCCTTCATTTGGTTAACCAATGACCATATAATCCAAGCCCTATCCCTCCATATATATGTGTTTTTGATATATCATCTTGCAAAAATCTCTTGAAAATTGTTTCCCGCTTGATAGAATCAACTTTGTAACCTATATCACCAAATTCAAACCATATTATTATTTTCCCACATTAATTCAATCTCAAAGTGATATTGTATATCTAGTTCCTTTGCCTCAATATTTTTGACAGCTCCCTACTTTCAAATTCTTTCAAATTGAGAATTCACGTTGGATCTCTTGGTCTCTTATATCTCTCTATTCCTTTCAAGTATTGAATGTTTACCTAACACATGTTGTTTCTTTTTTGCATTGTATCATAAGTTTTCTTGAATCTATGTTCAAAAATCATACAAATAATACATATGCAGTCTAGTTTTTGTTAGGGGTGTTTTGTTGTGAGAGAAACCTAGGAAGATGTGATCATTTTCCTTCCAAGAG
Organism: Taxus chinensis; assembly: GCA_019776745.2. Lineage (NCBI taxonomy): Eukaryota > Viridiplantae > Streptophyta > Pinopsida > Cupressales > Taxaceae > Taxus > Taxus chinensis. Next base: position 541,083,134 of record CM034146.1, read on the forward strand.
TAGCTACATTGTCTGAAATATCTAGACCTTTATGTTAGCATCATCAATTTCAAAATGAGCTTCTTCCAGTTGTATCTTTGATGAAAAATTTCTCTATTGTATATACAAAAACATCTTATTTATTTACAATTATCCTAACTTATCGCATGAATAAAGCCATTATTATTTCCTTGGACTTTAATATTTTGTAGAGGCATTTTCTCAAACAATTGACATGTGTCCCACTCATAGAAATTCATTTGGGTGTGATCATCCTTCTCACCTATGGCCTTATATTTGAATATCATGTCACTCATTATGAGTAATTGAGTATTCACAAACAAACAAAATCAAATATTTTTTCCTATTGGTGTGGGGTGTTTGTCTTGTTGTCTCAGGGCATTTTCCACATCATGTGGTGAGCCATCTCACTTAGGTGAGATCATAGATCTTAGGTGTCTTAGGGTGTATGACAGATTCCATCGTAGATTTTTTCATACATGTCAGTGTGTGTCTGTGCGTCATATAAGATTTACTTTCCATTTCTAAAATGTAACCCCTCTTCTCCCTTGTGGAGGTATGATGGCCTTACATTGGGAATTACACAACGTTCCTATTTGTACCATGTTTCTTATCTATGAGAATGAGTAGACCTTTTTCTTTGCATGCACGTTTTTCATGATTGAATGCTTACTTACTACATGGAACTCCACACACTACAATTTGAGTGCAACTCGGTTGATGTGTCCACCATCTCTCTTGATCCTCATTCTCGCATTCTCTCACATAGTATCAAATTACATTGTTGGGATCCACATCACTATCTATCTTATATTTCCTACTACTATTGGTTTCGTTTTCTTACTTGTTTCATGTGTAAGCTTTGTAATCTATATTTCATTTGTGCTTTACTTTGTTTTTTGACTTCATCTTAGTTTTCGTGTAGTTTTGCTGGTTTTTGGGTTGTTTTCAGTGAATGTTCAGGTATATTTTGGAGTTTTGAATTTTTAGGTGTTTCATGCCAAATCTAGCTGGTTACAACTAGATTTGGTGGAAAATCTTCTTTTGGAGGTAGGTTTTGGTTTGTTGTTTTTTTGGTTTTTTCCTTACAAATTTAATTTTTTTAAATCTTTTTTTTGGCTTTAGCCCCTACTTATAGCTTTATCCTTTTTCCTTGAATCCAACCCCTCCCTACTCCTCTCCACCTATAATCTACCCTAATATTTATCTCAACTTGGAGAGTTACTTGCAGAGATCACTGAGCTCCCCTCTTTCTCAACTCACTTGGGTGAGTTTCCTTCCAACCAGTTCAGTTTATTGAGTTGCATTGTTTACGAGTTGGCTTTGGCCTGCGTTTGATTGTTTGGTGGATCAATATTTGCTTGGATTATTGGATTTTTTTCTAGTTCAATCCCTATTTATTTCCAGTGCCCACCCTTGAACTCTTGCTTAAATCCAACCTTGTTGTGGCGTGTTATCTTAGCTCTCATCTGGCTCTATTTCCTCTACCCATTGTGGCTCTTTCGACCTAGTTCGCTACCCTCATTGAGTTGAGTACCCTATCTTGACCCATTCTCTTGGTTTAATCTACATTTGACTCGATCATGTTTGCTCCCAAGATCCCTGTCGTGCCTTAACTCACTCATAATCTTGGTTCCTTTCCCTGGTTGATTGCTTCCATTGTTGGCTTTTGGTTACATTGTTTTAGGCCCCTACATGCTTAGCCCAACTCAACTAGATTATAAGTTCTGCATCTAACCCTGGTTAGTACCCTACCTCCAATGCTCTTGATCCCATCCTCCATTGTGTGCACATCCAACTCTCTTGTCCAGACAATTCTCATACATTTTCTTCCCCTGCCAAGAGTTCAACGTTGCCTGCCAACCTGTCTTGGGTTCACTATCCTGTCCACTGAGCTTCCCATTAGTTTCACCTCGACCCTTGTAAACTACAAGCTCATCATTCATCCTGGGTTCCCCATTGAGTCACCCACCTTACTCGCCACACCCTACTCCTTGAGCCGTACTCCCTCCTCACCGAGCTCCACATAGTGTCTCCTTTTTCCCACCTTGACCAATATAATACCACCTTCCCTTTCTTTTTTGCTTTTTAAAACCAAATCCTACCTTGCTTAAGCTTAACCTATGTTTTTATATGAGGCCTATATTAATCTTAAACATACGTTATTTTTTTTTATAACCTTTTTTTATTATAAACATAGATTAATTAATTTGGAATGGTCTTGTTTATTCAATTAAAAGGAGGTTTATTAATTAAGGTAGGTCATTCATATTTTTAATAGGTCGGTTAATTAAGTAGGAAGCATAGTTTTTTTTTGATGAAATAGACTATATTACTTAATAAAACTATTACAGCTATCCACAAAAAATATGGGTCGTAAAGGGCACACCCCGCGTTCAAACTAGCTAAGGCTAGGAGCCCAAAGTATCAAAAGGCAACAATGCCACAAAAAAAAAGGAAAATAAACTAAGTTTCCGCAACAAACATAGTAGTAGGGGGTGGTGGTGGGTGCCCTTTGTCTTCCAGGTTATCACCTAGAAGATCATTTCCATCTGGAAGGGGAGTCCAGCTAGTACCAAATTCTTCTTCTTCTTCTTTGTCCTACAGATTAGGTGATATGGCAAGAGCCAATAAGAGGAATTTGCTAGAATCCCATCCATCCCATTGTGCAGGAGGCAGGGAGTGGTGGCGGGATCTGTAGCCACAGTTATGCACAAGCCACTGCGGGGACCCCCAACCACCCCAATTAATAGGGCTCTGCCGTTGATCTGGTTGCCACCTGGGAGAGTGATGATGGTGGGTATGTTCATTCGATTGGCCATGCCCACGACGACCTCTCGAACGAACACTTCCAGAAGGTGGGGTGGGGGGGGATCTCGTGCCATAGTGCAAGGAGCATTAGCCTAGTGATCCAGGAGGGTCTGGAGGTGCCACACTTCCAGCTCAACCTTGCGGGCCTGATCCTAGATATGTAAGAACACATTCGAGATAAGCAAGGCCTTATCATAATACGAAAGAAAGCAAGAAACTATGGAATTAGCAAAAACAACATAATTGTGTTCTTTCCATATAAAAAAATGATCTCCACTCTGAAAGCATGCCACACTTGCACAAAAGCATGGGGAATGGAAATAGAATCCCTAAGCAAAACATGTTGCCAAAGAAAAGGAGCTGGGTAAAATGGCTGAAAAAAATCATGGATCCAGACCCAAATAGCCTGAGCTTTTGGGTAGAACCAGAACATATGCGTAAGCATCTCAATATGCCCACAAAAAGGGAAAAGCTGAGGAGAAATCCCGTAATGAGCTAATTTGCACCCAATAAGAAGGCCTTGAAAGAGCAGGCACCAAGAAAAACAAGATAGCTTGGGCTGAAGGATGGCCTTCCACACTGTGTGAAATCTAGCTTCCCAGGAGGACCATCCAGAGTTGAGGGACCACCTAAAATTTAGGAAAGCCACCATTGGCAGCTTGGGGGTGAGAAGAGCATACCCTTTTCTTGGGGAGTAATTGAATAACGAGGTATATAGAAACCATTTCCAATCCTTCCACCAAGGCCTGAGAGATACAATACCCACTTTGTGAAGCATCTCAGTAAGAATGGAATCAAGAATTTCCTGATAAGACTCTCTGTCAGCTGAAACAAGCCAAAATTTGGCTTTTAATGAGTGGATACCACCAGATGTTGTGGTCATTAATGGAAATCCCATTACGGAAGCCATCCCCTTCCTAGATTAAAAAGGGTTTGAGCGAATCCCAGGATTTCCATATGCTTTTAACAACAAAGGTGCCCACAATCTTGACCGGTGCTTTGGGAATGAGTATACTATGAATATCTAGCCCTTTCCACGTTTTGTGCCCTTGAGGGTAACCTTGGCAAATAAAATTACGAATCAAGACTTTCCGAGCTTCGTTGCCAGTTCAGGCCCAAATGATACACTTGGCAGCCAATGCAGTCCCCTGATGGCCAATGTCAATCATCCCAAGCCCACTAGAAGCCCTAGGGAGGTGTTGGCTTGGAAATTCATCTCGGGGGACAAATTAGTGGTTTCCAAAACAACACTATGGGAATCTAAGTCCCTCTACTTATAACGGTGCAACTTTCATATTATGCATGAAAAGACAAGTGGATTTAATGGTGGTTTTTGAACCAGAGATCCATAGGGGCACTCCACTGACCCTATGGCAAAGCCTGAAATTTCTTGCAAGGACAGAAAGTGGTCTGAGAGTGGGAAAGGGGAGTGGGAATGAAGGCAAGGAGATCAATGATGGAGGTAGAACATCAGATGCCTACAAACATTGATCAAGAAGTTTATAACATGCATTTAAATGGAAGAAGAATACAAATTTGAAAACCAGAGCTGTAAGACTGAATAAAAATGCATTGGTCACAAAGTACCAATTAAATCCTTTGTCAAAGGGGCATAAAATCCTTCTTTTCTTATTGCAGTTGAAGTAGAAACTTGTACAAGGAAAGTAAATGGAAGAAAAATATAGAAAGAAGAAGCTTAGAAGAATGACGACTATTTTTTTGTCCTCTGTTCGTGAAAATAATTTATAGTCTTCAAAAATCAAATGCCAACTCATGCAATGACTTCCAAAAGCCATGAAATAGCTCACACAAGGTAGTTATAACTTCCGCTAATGGCCAAGAAGCAGTTATAAAAAGATCTCATCATTTTGCACCATTTTGAATTCTTCTCTTGTAGAAAAATGGCCATGGCGGGAAATGCAAGAGAATTAATAATTAAAATGGTTACAAACTTGCCAGATTGAATGTGGGCCATTAGATTTATATTTTATGCCTTTAAATATGAGCCATCCACATGGCAGAAAGTGATTGGATCGGTTGCGGGTGAGCTCCCTTCGTTTCACGACTTTTTTAGAATTCGGCAATTTGGAACAATTTCCTCTGCCAACCCAGTTTGACTTTTCAACATGCATACGTGGTGCCTTTGGATTAGATACGGGGTTGCGGCTCCATTTAGAAAATTTTGAACCTTTGTTAGAAAAAGGTTCAAAGTCGCAACATCCTCCACCGGCCCGCACTCTTGTGTACATGTGGCACAATTTGATTACCTACGGGGTTCAAACTTCATTATTTTCTCCACCCAACTTGGGCTTGTAGATCCACCATTACCATTTACACCTTTTTTCCAAAGAAGAAAAGTGACAAAGAAACCTCCATAGCTCCGCTGGTTCGTCTTGGGTAAAGAATACAACTCAAGTACGCCTAGCCATATCTTGCACAAAACAAGGAGTTAGAATGACTTCTTTACCTTTTTGGAAAGGGGAAGAAATTTCCCATCTAATGAAGTAGGTTCCAAACATTCTTGAGCCCTTGGAAAGTTCCATATTTCAAAATAATCTTATTAGACCATTTTTAAATGGTAACAACTTAAAAATTTCTAAGTCCAGACTTGGAAAAAGAAGGAAACTTTTGAGGGGGACAATAGTGGCTCTAGCTTGGGGACATGGCATGGATTGAACAAGGAGAAAACATGGCATGATGATCCAAAATCTCAAGTTTTAAAAAATAGAACATTGACCAGTGCCTTATCCATTGAACCTTGCAGAGTCCTATACAACCTCTGAGGAAATAAAGAAGGAAGAAGAGGACACACAAACCAAAAACACACCAAAACAAAAAAGGGAAAACAAAGCACACGACAGAAAAGGGGAAAAAACAAAACTATGCTACAAGGTGAGGGACAATTCACTTTCACTGATGATATAGCTTCAAATATTGCCCACTTCTAGGCAATCCTAATGAAGTCCCATCCAAGTATGATAGGAGAAAAAAATTATCACCACAAGTTCCAAAAATTCGAAAAGGTCCCAACCACAAAGGATCAAATTTTCCATGACTACCCTTTGGTTCTCTTCTCTTGTCCCAAAGTAGGACAAAATCTCCAACTCTGAACTCTCTTGCCTTGGTCCTTGTGTCAAAGAGATTTTTCACTTTCAACTGATGTTCTTTGTTTTTCTCAACCACTTGAGATTTGCTTTCTTCCATCCTCTCAAGAAAAATGATCCTTTTGTCAATGGAGTCTTTGTATTGGCCAATATCCACTGATTAAAGCAATTTGGGAGCTAGAATTTCAATTATGACAGGGATCTCTGCTTCGAATCCATACAATAGTTGAAAAGGTGATGTGCCTATGGACTTCTTGGGAGTGATCCTATCAACCCAAAATGCATCATATAATCTCTTGTGCCAATTATTTTGGTTCTCATCAACAAGCTTTCAGACAATGGTCACAATGTTCTTGTTAGTTGACTCAGCTTGACCATTTCCTTGTGGATAGTAGTCAAAATAATTTTCTAGAGAGATTCCAAAACCATAATAGAATTCTGTCAATTCTCTTGAAGAGAAATAAGTGGCATTTTCCACAACAATCTTTTGAGGCACTCCAAAACAGACAATGATTTATTCTTTAATGAAACTACAGACTACTTCAGAGCTAGCTTGTTTGGTTGGAATGGCCTCCACCCATTTGGTGAAGTAGTCCATTGCAATTAGCACATAAGTATGCCCAACACTTGAATGAGGATTCAACACGCAAATGAAGTCCATACCCCATTGTTGAAATGGTTCTTCAATGATCATAGGCCTGAGTGGTAATGCAGCTAACTGTGGTTTTCCAAAAAATTGTTGACATGCTTTGCATTTAGAAACCCAACTCTGAGTATCAGCAAAAAGAGAAGGCCAATAATATCTACCTCTGAGAATCTTGTGGGCAGTCACCATTGTTGAGAAGTGTCCACCACATGCTTGGTCATGATAGGCTTTAAGAAAATTTCCTTGTTGCTCTATATCAACACATCAAAGGAAGCAACCATCCATTCCTTTCTTATAAAGCACATGATTCCAGATCACGTACTTGGTTGCTTTCAGTTTGAAAGTTCTTCTTTTCTTGTAATCTAGATGAGAGGGAGATTCTCCATAAGTAAGTAGAAAAGTGATGTCTGCATACCACTCATCAGTAGTGGTTACAAAGAGAACTTGTGGGTAGTTTTCTTGGTGAAAGTTAAACAAGTGTCATCTTTCTCTTCGTGCTAAACTTTGAGAGTTTCATCTTCAGCAATTAACTTGCACAGACTGTTTCCTCTTACCATATGGGAAGGCTGAATCTCCAGGTCGTACTCTTGAGTTTTTGCGATCCAATTCCCTCTTTTGACTCCAAGATCTTGCTATGTCAAAATGGATTTGATTGCACTTCCAGGGATCATTACCATAGTATGAGAATTGAGAATGTAGAAGAGGAATTTTTTTACAGCTTTAACCACTGCGAATGCATGCTTTTCTAATTTACTGTAATTGAGCTCGTATTTCTTCAAAGGTACAGCTCATGAAAGCAATGGGTGCTTCCAAATCTTCGTCGTTCTTCTGAACAAGGACAGCAGATAGAGTGTGTTCTGAGGCATAACAATACATGATGAACTCTTTGTTAAAATATGGAGATACAAGAGTAGGAGCTTTGTCAATAGCTCTTTTTACCTCTTCAAATGCAAGTTTTCCCTTCATGGCTCCATTTGAAACTTGATTGAGGCCTCATCATAGAAGTGATGTGCTTTGTCAGTTCAGCGAACTCAGGGACAAAACGGCGAAGAAAGTTTACCTTCCCAAAGAATGAATGCACACCTTTCTTGTTTGTGGGAAAAGATAGTGCTTGAATAGCTCTTACTCTTTTCGGGGTCAATGTGTGCTCCATGTTTGTTCACAATGTCTCCCAGTAACTTGCCTTCATATGACTCCAAAGATGCATTTCTTGGGATTCAAATATATACCGTGTTTTCTATACCTTGCAAGAACTTGTTCCAAATGAAAGATGTGCTCTTATCTTTTCTTCGAAAATACCGTGAGATCATCTAGATATATAACAATGCAATGTTTCAGATCTCTGATGGCCAAGTCCATTGCTCTTTGGAACATTTCCCCCACATTGATTAGGCCGAAAGGCATTCTGCTATAAGCAAAAGTACCCCAAGGAGTTGTGAATGTTGTTTTGTCTACAGTCTTCCTCTGCCACTTTGATTTGGTTATACCACTGAAAACCCATCAAGCAGAGAGATCATCTCAAATCTAGTGACTGCTTATAAAATGTGATCCATGATGGACAGAGGATGGTTGTCTTTGAGTGAGGCTTGATTTATATTTCTGAAATCAACACATATCCTTATTTCACCGTTCTTATTTCTTACTGGCACAATGTTAGCCACCCACTTCGAGTGGTGGATGGAAAAAATGATTATGGTCGTTCAGCATCTTGGTCACTTCTTCCTTGATGATATCAGCAACCTTTGGATTATAGGGCCTTTACTTTTCCCTGAAAGGCTTAGCACCTTGCTTCAAAGGAATGGAATGGTGCATTTCTTTTGGCTGGAACAACTTGAGTTCTTCATATGAGTAAGATAAAACATCATAATATTTCTTGAGCAGAGTAGCAAACCATCTCTTCTCTTCATGCGCAAGCAACATTTACCAATGTTTACCATTCTTAGATCTTCTAAAGTACCAATATTTTCTTTGTCAAAGTCAAATGGACACCGATAAGATAACTTCTCCTTCTCTTGAATGAATTTGTCATGTTTGTCAAACAGGTCTTCCAAAGAGACTAAGCCTTTGGGAATTTTGTTTCCTTTCAGTCTAATCATTCCCTCATCATCAACTTCATAAATTCCATCAGCTTCTTCCTCAGCAACATCTTCTCTGTGAGGATTGACACTTCCTTCAAAGAAGAGATTATTGAAATTATTTCTTTGCTTTAAGAAGCTCAAAATTTGATTGTCAACATTGAAGACTTGCCAATGATTAGCATTATCAGGTACACTCGGTCTGAAAACCATCTCAATGGTTATCTTATATTTTCCAAAGGAAGGATGAGGTGTAAATAAGGAGGCTGACACACCAAGAGAATTAGCCCTTTCGTTTTGTGCCCTTGGAACAGCTTCAACAGAGAAAGCATGGAATGATTCAATACAATCCCAAACCTGATTTCTATAGTGTCTGAGCCTTTGGTTCTTCACTTGATATTGCTGGCATGGATTTGTTTCACTATTACCTCTACATCGCCAAGGCATCTCAGCTTCTTGATTCCCATGTCCTCTGCAACACTCATGCCCAGAATAAGGGCTTCATATTCTATTGTATTGTTTGTGTTGTCAAACTGCAGTTTGTAAGCAAAAGGATGCATTTCCTTTGAAGGTGAATACAGAACAACACCAGCTCAAGAACCTGCCCTTGAATGACTGCCATCAAATTCCATTGTCCAGATCTGATCTTCTTCTTCCTCCATGAGAATTGGCAGGTTTTCATCTTTTTGTGATGTGAGGAAGTAATTTCCTAACTCAGAATCTTGAAGAAGGATGTTAGCTCTTGGATCATCGGACTTCTTTAATGTGAATTTCAACTTTCTAACAGGTTAGTAACCTCTTCATTTCACCTTTGACAGGGATAGTAGTAGATGACCAATCCATTTTAATTTCTCCACCTAAATCTCTGCAAAAACTTCTTCTCAGAAGCATGCCAAAGGATGCTGGGATGTCCACCACCAATATAGTTAGGATCACTTTATTTTCGGGGAAGTCAGCCAGAGTTACTTGTGCATCCTTTATTCTTCCAATCAGCGGCACTTGTTTAGATTCCATGGAATAAAAAGCTCCATTTACTCTAGTCAAAGTTAGGCCAAGGGCATTTGCAACCCTAACTTTGACTGGCATTACGTTATCAGAAGCTCCAAAATTAATAATACAGTTGGTTCAACTCAAAACCATTTTTGAGGAGAGACAAATAAAAAGGCTCAACTCTAGATGTTTTGGCAGCATTGAGAGCTAACATGTTTTGAGATGGAGGTGTGGATGGCGTTGGAAAGAGTCCTTTAGAAGTTCAGCTTGAAGATATAGAGCTACTACCTCAGACTACATTAATAAATCTGTCAAATTGGGTCAGAGTGTGTTTGCAAGTACTCTAACTCTGAGAGTTAGACTTTGGTTTTGCTTGCGTGCTCTACAAAATCAAATGGGGCAATACTAGATGAGGAGGAAGCTCCTGGGATGACAGAGGATTTACCTAGCAAGGGCTTTGAAGGAACCTTGGATATTTTGGATGAAGGATTTTCTCCTAAAGGTGAAATAGTCAGTTTAGCAGAAGGAAAAGGTACAGCCTTTGGCTGAACTGTTGGTGCTTTGGCAGAGACTCCAATGGAAGGGGAAGTACTCTTAACAATTACAGAACTAGAAGAAGGAGCAAAAGACTTACTTGGTATGACAGCATGATCCTTAACAACGACCAAGTCTGGTTTTTCTTTAGCAGAATCCATGCAGGGCGGCAATGGAGAACCTTTGTTGATAATCCTCTTCTGTGCGACCTCAGAAGTGGAAAATTCTTTGGTTTTCTTCTCCTTTGCAGCCACCAAGGATGGAGTGTTCTTCTTGGACTGTGTTCTGGTGAAAACAGTCGCATGAAAAACTTGGTGTTTCCTCCTCTTCTTCTTCTTCATCATCATCAATGAATTCGAACAAGCCATTGTGCATATCGACCTCCTCAACTTCTAGGTAGCTCTCATGGTTTTCTTCGTCATCTCCTTTGAGCTCGTCAACTTCATCTTCCTCTCTTTATATCACAGGCTGCCATTGACTGGTGGTTCTTCAAGAGTAAGCTGGTGAGGAGGTGGTGCAATCCTTTGCCTTTCATGGAAATTCAGTCTTCTTAGAGCGTTCCTCATAGTAATTTGTGATAATTGCTTCTTCAAGGCGACCAGATCATTTGCCATTTTTTGGAACATAGGATCTGTTGTGACTGAATCTTGACTCTGACCCTTTTTCTTTCCATTTGGACCCTTCACCTTTCCAAAAAGGATTAAATCATAATCAGTCTTGATTGCAAGGTCTTGAGCTTCCCTCAATGTTCTTGGTTGATCTCTTCTGAGGAAGAAACCAACTTCTAATGGCAAGGCACTGATGAAGAACCTCTTCAAGTTGTTTTCAAGAGGAACTACATCTTCGGGGATTCTTCTTGTCAATCTATAAAATCTTGCTATGAAATCTCTCATGGACTCAGAGACTTCTTTCTTCATTTGCACCAATTGAACCAGCAATTCTTGGCCATCTTCTGTGCTCTTGAATCTACTTTCAAATGCACTCCTTATGTCCTCCCAGCCAGTGATAGATCTTGGGGGAAACATGTAAAACCACTCAGCAGCTTTCTCTTGGAGTGGCTCCAAAAAAAGTATAACTGACACATCTTCATCTTCAACACCCAACACACCACAAACAGTGATGAAAGCTGCTACATGTTCATCACAGAGTTGGGAGCCATCTCCTTTAAATTTAGCAAAGTTCTTTCTTGAGCCTCTTGGTAGATCATGGAGTATTCAGTGGGAGGGCAAGTGGACCAGTATTTCTTGCTCCATGGTACATTGGGTCTACGTGCTTCACGTTCATTATCCGCCATTCTATTTATGTTTCTAGCCTCCTCAGCAACTGAGGGATTCTTCTCTTTCCTCTGCCTCTCTTTAGAGTCTTTCAATCGCTTCAAGTTGAGCCCTAATCACTTCCTCTCATTTCAAGTTGAGCTCTATCTACTTCATCTCTTTCTAGCTCGTGTTCTTCTTCCTTAAGCTCGTCAAGAGTAGGATTAATAGGTCCTCTTGATCTCAACTGCCGGGTATACCTTCTATCAGCCAGCTTGAAGACTTATTGTCCTTCTCCAAGGTGCCAAGATTTGTCTTTGCTCCTCCAACTCAAGGGCGAGTTCTTCTTCTTGGTCCAATAATCCTTGAGGCAATATAGTAATGGTTCTACGCTCTACCTATTATGCCAAATAGCCTCCCTCAGGTCTATAAGTGATATCTTCTTGAATGTGAAAGAGCACGTTAGGTCTCTCAATAGGAGGATGTACGAGAATTGCCATGATTGGTATACATGTGGATCATAAGAAACTTCAAATTTTCAATGAACTCCAATGCTATTTAATGACCATGTGGTCATTTCTACGGTGTAGATGCTACAAAATCTGCCCCACGGTGGGCGCCAAAACTGTTGGCTTGGAAATTCGTCTTAGGGGACAAATTGGTGGTTTCCAAAACAACACTATGGGAATCTAAGTTCCTTCTACTTATAACGGTGCAGATTATCGTATTATGCATGAAAAAATAAGTGGATTCAATGATGGTTTTTGAACCAAAGATCCATAGGGGCACTCCACTGACCCTATGGCAAAGCCTGCAATTTCTTGCAAGGACAAGAAAGTGGTCTGAGAGTGGGAAAGGGGAGTGGGAATGAAGGCAAGGAGATCAATGATGGAGGTACAACATCAGAGGCCTACAAACATTGATCAGGAAGTTTATAACATGCATTTAAATGGAAGAAGAATATAAATTTGCAAACCAGATCTACAAGACTAAATAAAAACACATTGGTCACAAAGTACCAATTGAATCCTCTGTCAAAGGGGCATAAAATCCTTCTTTTCTTATTGCAGCTGAAGTAGAACTTGTACAAGGAAAGGAAATGGAAGAAAAACTACATAAAGAAGAAGCTTAGAAGAATGATGACTATTGTTTTTTGTTAGGATAAATTTTTATCTCTATTATTAATTATGCATAGGTTAATTATTTAATTAATTTTAAATAATTATATTGTTATATGGTTAAACAACCATATTTGTCTTTATTCAGATTGTTATATTGTTTTAAACAATATATTGTCTTTATGTAATTTTGCTTCCCGGATGTTATTGGAAGCTTGTTTATTCTGGTTTTTGGTTGCACCTGTGCAACTCATTTTCCCGGATGTATTTGGTCTGTTGTAATATCTATAAATATTGCAAGCCCATCCTCTGTAATTTTTTACTGATTGAGATCAATAAAATCTACACAGGCTTCCGTCCCTGTTTCTCAATCAACATTTGGTACCAGAGCGAAATTTTGGCCCTGTGAAGGTGTGGAAGAGAGAGCAGCAGAGAGAGAGGAGATTGGAGACATGTTTGCAGCATTGAGAGCCTGTGCAGCCTCGGTGCAAACTCCCAGCCCCATCTCTGCCTCCCCCACATCCACCTGTTCCTTTCCAGGTACTTGGAAGGCAAAATTTTTTTTGCACTGGTGCACTCAGCACCAGGTAAAAATTGCTCCAGGTATTGATAATAATAAAAAAAAAAAATTCCAATAAGGGTTTTGTTTTACTGTATTTGGAGGTTGTTTTGCTTGTTTTGAAGGTCTGTCTGTGCACCTGCAGTGAATCAAACAGAGCAAAGAAAATTTAAAAAAGGAGGCGTTTTTCTTGATCCAGCAACCTGTACAAGGAGCAAAAAAAGTGTTTTTTTTAGCAATATGCGCCCATTCGCTGTCCCTGCGCGGCCTGCATCAAGGGAAGAGTTTTTTTTGGAGCTAAAAACCCCATTCTCCTCTTGTCCGTGCCCTTTGCTGTCCATGAGCGAACCTGCACAAGAAAATGAAAGTTAGTAGTAATAAACAGCAAAAAACGTGGCCCAGGCAAGAGAAGAACAGCAAAAGACGCGCCCAAGCCAACAGCAAGCAATAAACAATAAAAAATGCGGCCCAGGCATTGAAAAAACACGGCCAGTGATCAAAACATGCCCAGGCAATACCAGGCGTGGCCCCAAAAGGAGAAAACGCAGTCCAAGGCAAAAATATAGCAAAAACTCAAGCCCAGGAAAGATAAAAACAACGGCCGAAGGAAAAAATAGCCCAAGGAGACAAAAAACACGCCAAACACAAAAAACGCGGCCCTGCACTTGTAGATCAGTGCGTGAAAGGAAAAAATGAAGCCATAGGCGAATACAAAGGCGTGGAAGTGAAAAGAAAAGCTCCAGATCCATTTGTTGGGCAAATACAACCCTAAAAACACCCCTTCACCAGCATGCGCCACATGGAGGCTCACCAAGGTTGCATTTTTTTTAAAGGTAAGTCAATTTATTTGTCAATAATACGAATTGCTTCCTTTCATAGTCCCAAGCGGCCCCAAGTGGGCAAGGTGGTTAGTGCATTTGCCTTGGGAGTGAGAGGTTTGAGGATCAAATCCCACTAAAAACACTCAAAAAACTCTCCTTTTGCATCTGGCAGAAATTTTGGCGAAACTGCAAATTTAGCAGGGTTTTTGAATTTAGTTACAGCTAACTAAATTTAGCGGAGCAATCCCTAACTTAGGGTAAAAAAAAAAAATTCTCCTATGTTGGTCTGTTTTCTCATTCCAAACATTTTTTGCAAAAGGAGACCCACCTAAAAATTGCATTTTCAGCTTTTTTTGCCAATTTTTAGCATTTTGGTTCAGGAGGTCACGGACCCCGAAACTGTAATTTTTTTGCCTGTCATTCAAATTGTACTGTAATGGTACTAATTGCATGTTGCCATAGTCAACTGCAAAACTTTGTAACTGCTCAGAAACTAGCAGAATTGTAATAAAACATAGTAAATTTGGTTCTGTAAACACTCACGAGATCCTAGATCTCATTCGCCGCATTCGGTATATACAGTGCCTCTGGGAAGCGCTTACGGGTAAATCCGTCGCGACTACTAGCTGCACTTAACGCCTAATATCGCTGCAACAACGTCCTCTGGGCATCGTCCCTATAAACGACGGGGGAGTAATCAGGTCACAGTGCACACACTATGAACCATCCCATCTGTCTGTGAACGATTGCAAGACATAACTCGGACTGAGAAAATTATCGAGTATATAGCGAAGTTACGCGCGCATATGAGGATATTTCTTTATGCCGGTGTAATAATACGCACCCAAACCCCATCAGTACTATCTTGGTCCCACGTATGAATTCTTTCAAGTACGTTAACACCTCTTTCACGTTACTGCTGGGGAATAGAAAACGGGCGAAGGAGCTGCTTCCACGTACCGAGCGAGGGTATAGAAGGGTGCGTATTATAGAAAAGGTGGTTATATCAGACGACGGAAATAGATTGGGAGACTTATTACCTGGAGTGATAAGAGCCAAACCCGTCAGGATCTCTTTGCAAACCTGCGCACCAATGCAACCAAATTGTTTCTGCCGGTAACAATTGATTTTAGAGGACGAGAACACTCTCGCTGCTTGGAAGACAAAAATCAAACAAACCTTGAGTTTGAAGAAATCTGGCCTGTGTGACTGGTGACTTAACCAGATCACCCCAACGGATGAAACCACAAACAATGATAATTTGATACTAGAGATACAGAAAGCAAAAGATGTCATCTTGTTTGGCGATCGACGTGTGAAAAAAGCCCACCTCGAGATGCCACATCAGCAAAAGAAAGTTGGGAAAGTGAGCACAATATATTGAGGCCAAGACAGAATGTCATACTCCAATTTGAAGAGTCGTTACATACATTGAAAATTCAAACGGAGAATGAGAAAATTGAAAGCCTTCCTAAGAAGGAGTTACAGAGTTGCAGGAATTCCACTTACCGAGCCCTAGGAGCCGAGGTCAAAGATGGTCTCTCGTTCCCATTGTTCTGAGAGCTTCCCTTCTTCTTACAGCCCGAATTTTTGTCCAACTCTAAAAAACTTGTCCGATACGACAATAGTTTTGACAAGTTAGTAAACCTACTGCAACAAGAGGAAGCAAGCACACAAAGATGAGGAAGAGGGTAGCACTTTCTTCAATCCAAAAGGGAAAGGAAAGGTAAGAAAAGGTAAAGGTAACCTTAATCCTATCAGAGTCCCCACATCAAAATCAGTATCAGGGGACAATTCAACAGACAGCAAGCGATGTCCCCATTTGCAACAAGCGGACATGATTGCAAGAATGTTGGTTTTTTTTAACACATCTAAGAAAGGGTCCTCAAGAATTATGGACCAAAACAACAACAAACTTACAAGGGCATGAAACAATTTCACGGGCAGAGAAACAGGGGGGAGGGAACTGGAAAGAAGACCACAGCAATGGTAATATTGCTGAAGAAGCAACAAGAAAAATCTAAAATGAAGACTTCTTGTTCACTGGGCGAGGGATCCGACTAGAGAGAAAACCATCCACGTCCATCTAGGGGACGTCGTATGTTGATTGGGCGCCATTGACACCTGACCGGCCACAAAGAGGTTTATTTCAATGAGGGACACGCCATCGAAAAAATCATATGTTCGTTGGGAGATGATTCTTCATTATACCGTTCAGGGGATTGGACAAACATTTCTCTACCCCTTGGTTCACGCAATGCCAAAACTATCAGAGATGTTTCTATATGTCCATGGGTTGACAAAAGATCTTCTTGGAGTCACGCAACATCCTAGACACAAACTGACAATTACTTTTGATAGTCAATCCGGCAAGAAAAAATGTGTATGATTCGAGATAAATCCAGAAGGCTCGAAACTAATTGCCAAAGCCTCAAATGTGGGACAAATGTTTCAACTGATTTCATTCACAAAAATGATCAGCATCGTGGATTAAAAATCCACCTAGCTCAGTTTTTGTGGCATCGGAGATTTGGTCATGTACCAGTTTCCATATCTCGACACACTTGCCGGTTTTTGCTTATGTTATGGTAAATGGGTTTACAATCTCTTTCAGAAGGATACAGACAAGGTCCTCACTGCTTAGCAGGAAAACAACACAGAGTTTCATTTACAAACGACGAGTACTTTTCGAGCTCCATGGGTAAAAGTGATACTGGCTTCATACCGATCTATGAGGGTCCAATGCAGCCACGTCATTCAGGGTTCCAGTACTTCATGCTCTTTGTTGATGACTATTCACCGCAAAAATGTGGATTTTCTATCTGCGCCAAGAAAGTGAAGCTTTTTTGAAACGTTCAAAAATTCAAAGTGGGCAAGTTTGAGAAAGAAAATGGTGTCAATCAGAACTCTACGCTACAGCTCACGGGGGGGAATTCAACCAGTGATGAGTTCAAAGACTATCTACAAACTCAAAGGATTCGTCGACAAATGCTCCTCCACCACAACCACCGCAACTGGTGTTGTCGAGAGAAGAAAACCATACTATCATGAAATGTTGCGCTGTAATGATCAATGATTTGAAATTGCAACGAATTTTGGGCAGAACGCAGCAAAAAACAAATTGTATTTGCTAAAACAGGTGCCACAAGTGCTCTTGATGGAAATTAAACCACAAGAAGCATGGTCAAGAGGGAGGAAAACCATCCATTGCACACCTCAGAGTATTCGGGTTTGCAAAGCCAGCATGCACATACCCAAACAGAACAGAAGAAAGAAATTGGACCGGAATCACAAAATTCATTCTTCATTGGAGACATGAAGCAGCTCTTGGGTTTACAGACTGTGGATACTAAGACAAGAAAAAGTCTACACAAGCAGGAGGATGTTGGTTTTCGAAGGAAGAAGGGAAGAAGAGACTCCTCCGGACTCGCCCGATGTAGATTTTTTCACAGTTGTAAAAAACTGAAGCACAATTTTCCCTCAGAAGATGAAGTGACGGATGGGGATGATGGTATTGCTCAGATAGAAACCACAACCATGGCGAACAAGGCCAACGTATGACTAAATGGTGTACAAGAACATTACGAGATGCAAGACTGTGCTCCACCGGGATTACATCCCCCCTAGACCATGGAATCGCAGTAATAAAGCAGAGAAGAGTAAAACTTTGCTTGATGAGTAGAGGTCATGGAATAAGACGCGCCCATACAGTCCAAGAAACCTACCAGTCAAAAAGCTTGGATGAAAAATGCCAGGATTCTATGAGATATCAATCAGTGATGAAGAATAACACTTGGCAGTCCTTGTCAGATCTTCACAAGGGAAGAAAACCATGGTTGCAGATGAATATTCAAAACAAGTACAAAGCAGATGGACCGGGGACAAGTGTAAGCAAGACTTGTAGCAAAGAGGGTTGCACACAGAAAGAAGGCATGACTATGAGGAGAATTTGCCCCACACCTCGAAGATAAAAACGCTAGAATGATATTTGTTCGCCTGCACCGTTTGGTTGGAAAAGTCATCAAATGAGTAAAACGTGCCTCCTGAATGGAGATTGCAAGAGAAAGAAGTCTACATGACGCAACCTGAGGATTAGTTGTCCCTGCGTCAAGAAGAAAAGGTATGCAGACTCATGAAATCTCTGTATGGCCTCAAACAGGCACCCGGGCCTGGTTACATCAAGATTGTTGATGAGCCATCTCGGTACAACAGGGATTCATCAGCAATCCAACGATCCCAAGCTCTACCTCAAAAAAAAGCAAGGGGGGGAGGGGAGAGGTGATGTTGTAGTTTATGTCGATTGATCTAGTTCATCACTGTGCCAGTCAGTGGAAGATGATTGATTGAAACCAAAGAAAGATTCTTAAGCGATTCCTTCGACAGCCAGATCTGGGTTATGCACTTACTGTCTGGCTCGACGCATGGCAGAGAAAGAGAAGAAAGAGAATCACATCTTTTTTTGCTCAGATGGAAATATAATAAGATAACGCTCGAGACGTTTAGAGATGATGGATTGCACACCAATTGCTACAACTATGGAGAACAAGATTATTTATCTCTTCAGATCCCATCTCCTAAGGGAAGTGAACTCCTATCGGCAGCTGATTGGGAGAAGTTCTATTTACCTCACCTACACTAGACCAGAGATCAGCTTGCAGTGAGCTATATATCCACGTTATGCAGGAGGAGGAACCCAAAATTTGTCATTGGAAAGCAGCAAAAGGCATCTTGAGATATCTCAAAGGATCAGTTGGATCTTGGTTGCAGAGAATACAAAGAAGAACGAAAACTTCTTCTTGCTGCGATATTCGGATCAGATTCATGCAGGTAACAGTGATGATAGAAAATCACTTCTTAGGATTCGTACTTTATGGGATATGGACCCATATCATGGGGAAGTAAGATCAGAAAACAACACTTTGTTATCTCGCTCGTCCACAAGGAAGACGAGTCTGAGTAATCGTTCCAGGAGAAGCTGTCTGTGAAGAGATTTAGGCTACGTCGCTAACTGGAAGGACTTGGAACTACCACATGAACAAACAGGACTACCATGTATGTTGAAAACGAAGGTGTTCTCAAACTTGTTCGAAATCCAGTTTTCTCATCGAGAGAACAAAGCCATTGAAGTGAAGGTCAGTTCATAACGGGAACATGTATGAAGCACAACATCCAGACTTCAATTGTCCAAACAGCTGAACAACGGAAGCAGATATTTCACAAAGTCCCTTGCACCTGACAAGTTCGCGTTGTTCAGAGATTTCTTCCATCACTCTTCAGACAATTGACATTACGGGGGGGCATGGTAGATAAATTTATTATCCTCGTATTTAATTAGCATAGGTTAATTATTTCATTAATTTAAATAATTATTATTGTGATATGGTTAAAAAAACCATTATTTGTTCTTTATTCAGATTGTTATATTGTTTTAAACAATATATTTGTCTTTATTGTAATTTTGCTTCCATGTTATTGGAAGCTTGTTTATTCTGGTTTTTGGGTTGCATGTGCAACATTTTCCCGGCGGGATGTATTTGGCGGGGCATATATTATAATATTGCAGACCATCCTCTGTAATTTGTTACTGATTGAGATCAATTAAAATTACACCGGCTATGTCCTGTTTTCAATCAAACATTTTTGTCTTTATTCGTGGGAAACACATTTATAGTCTTAAAAATCAAAGCTGCCACTATGCCAATGACTTCTAAAAAGAAAAAAATCGGAGATTGCACGACGGTAGTTACACTTCCGTAATTTGGCACAAAGAGAGTTACAAAAATATCTCATCATTTTGCACCATTTTGAATCTTCTCGTACAGAAAAATGACCCTAGGCGGAAATGCCAAAGAATAATAATAATGTTCCAAACTCGTACCAGATTGAAGTGGGGCACTTAGATTTATCTTTTTTAACCTTAAATATGAGCCATCCACCATGCAGAACGTTATTTGGAGACAGCCGCGGGTGAGCTCCCTTTCATTCATGACTTTTTTAGATTTGACAATTTGGAAGACTTTATTTCGTCGCCCGATTTGACTTTTCAACATGCATACGTGCACCTTTGGATTGGATATGGGGTAGTGACTCAATTTATAACATTTTAAACTTTGTTAGACATAGTTTCAAGCGCAAAATTCTCCGCCGGCCCACCACTCCGTGTACACGTGACACAATTTGATGACTGAGAGGTTCAAACTTCAGTCTTTTCTTGCCCAGCTCAGGTCGAGATCCGCCATCCCCATTTAAGTTTTTTGAAAAGGAAAAGTGACAAGAAACCTCCCAGCTCGCTGGTCCACCTTGGGCAAAAACAATACAACTCAAGTCCGTTCGAGCCATATCTGCACAAAACAAGGAGCTAGAATGAACTCCTTTACCTTTTAGAAAGGGGGAAGAAATTTCCCATATGATGAAGTAGTAGGTTCCAAACATCCTTGAGCCCTTGGAAAGTAAAAATTTCAAAATACTATTATTATCCCAGTTTCAAAGGGTAACAACTCAAAAATTCTAAGTCAGACTTGTGGAAAAAAAGGAAAAACAATTTTGAGGGGGGGGGGGACAAACGGACCTGCGACAATCTACCAGGAAACTCTGTGGAAACTTTTCCAAGCTCTGAGTTAGCCCAAAGGAAAATACTGAGAATTTTTCCAGCTGATTGTAGGATGCTTTGCTTTGTGGCACAACATGACGATAATAAACATGAGTGGTAGCTAAATTTTAGAGGGCAAATATGGAAATTTGCTGGTGACAACGAAAAGGGCTTGAAACTCACATAATTCCACTTGTGGGTGAAGGTTGCATTTGTCAATAAATACTGCCCAAAAGTGACTGGGGGGCAACATCAAAAGCAAAGGGTGTACCAAAGAATTTAACAAATTTCTCCATGCTGGATGATCCAGTCAAAACGATTAAGCCCACCGGCTGGGGAGAAAATATACCTGAAGCACGGGTCTTCGCATTGGAAAAAACTGGTGGAACGCTAAATAAAGCTAACAAATGACATGTCCCCAAACATTGCAGGCATTTGTAATATTCGTTTTCTTCCTCCAGGATCATGTGGAAGGAGTCATCCATAAAATTCCCATTGATAAGCTGAAGGGGAGTCGGTGATTGAAGGAGCTGAATTCCCTGCATAAGCCCCTGGTCCCGGAGCTATGGTCACGGAGAAAAGAAACCCAAAACCTCGTGGTAATCACATATAGAGCAAGTGGCTAAAGCAAAACCTTTGTCTAATAGAGCAGAAAAAGAAAGAAAATACCAACTAACTTAGAAGTATGACCATTTACATAAGGGAGGCAAAGGCAATCTACAACCGCATTTTGACAGAGGGCGATGAAGACCAAACAAAAGACCAACTATTCAAGCATCGCCAAGATTGAATGCCACTTCAAGTTTGTAAGCTTTTCAAAGTCCAATTTTGACCAACATGAGATTGCTGACAGGTTCTATCCCACTCCATGGCTTCCCGCCAGAGCCAAAATATAATCTAGATGTACCTTCATTCTGTATGAAACCAATCTTCTTAGGACTTGACGTAACTTGCACGATGGGCCGACCAGCGAAGAGCTAAAGCCTTAGCTATGATCTTATATGAGACATTGCGCAAGGGTAATCGGCTCCAATCTACATTAAGATCTCAGGGATCCCTCTTTAGGGATGACTTAAGTGACCCGATAATAAGGGCACCGAGGGACCTTGAGTGGAGAGGCTGCGAGAAAACTTTGAAGCAGATCCTTGGGGGTACCCACCATTGTACCAAAGGGGTTGTAGAAACTTGCCAGGTAAATCCATCCATGCTAGGGGTTCGTCCTGCCATGAGGGGACAACTATTTCATATAAATATCCTCTAAGGTAGCAGTCTGTCACAAGACACCGTGTGCCACTCGAGAGTTTGCATGGAACCAACGAGAGGCATTAGCAAGCGTGAATTGTCGCTCAGGAGACTCCTCCTGGGCTTTGAAAAACCATGAACTAGTGCCTAACACAGGCTTGGACCATCCTGAGGATTGTCTGTAATATGGAACCACCAGCATCAAAAACAGCAGAAAAATTTACTTGTTTATGGCTTGCTTTGAGCCATGGTAAATCTTTTGTGTTACGGTCTCCAATGTTAAGATAGTGCAACCGAGCTTTGATTTGAAGCACCCCTCATCTGTACTCATCAACAATGTGGATTTTCTGCCTCAATTTAGCAACTTGGATTTATAGAGGCAACATGAAAGGATCCTGGGTGGAGCCATATGTGGAGGCGGCTCATGTAGCAAGAGGTGGTGGTGTAAATCGCCATCAAAATCGTAGAGAGTTGGGACACTTTACATCCAGAGGAATTAGTTAGATGAATTAGAGCACCTTCGACTAACTTATCCATCCAACCTTACCAAGAGGGCGGGGGAGGTTACCAAATTTGGCGAATTGTGCCAATGCGGGGTCATGATGTATAAATTGTATTTAAAAAAAATTGTTTTTTAATCTGTGGCAGTTGAACATTCCATCATCCAGACCCATATTGGAATGTGGGTCGTAAGGACACTGGCCTGACAAAGAGTTTCACCAGAAGGGAATTACCATGCTGCAAATTTAACGAAAGGATGTGATATGTGAAGCGATCATGCATGATTAGCACTTTTAAAAACATAATATTGGCCATTTATGAGATTAGAAATAAAGGGTAACCAGCGCGAAAAAGAAGACGGGGCTCTTCCCGCCTCCTCCAGCTGCTCCCTTTTCCCCCCCCCGTTCCTCGGTTGTGGTGACGGAAAAAATTAGGGTCAGTGTAAAACCCAAATTTAGGACACAGAAAACCCAAGATCCCTTTCACCAGCTGGCCACCTCCTGGTAAAAGACCTAGTTTATTCCAGTTGCTTCTCCACCATCGAAAATCCCATCAAAGGAGGCTCTTTGAGTTGCACAATTGACAAGTCGGTAGCCACCCACTGCCAAGTGTTGTCCTTTCTGATGCGTCATTAGGTGCATAAATTTGATAATACCAAAGGTGAGAGATTTCAATATTGAATAGCACCAGAGAATATGGTTGTTAGGGGTCAAATCGAGGCTTGAAATAATCATCCATCCATGTTAGAGCATAACTGTGATCATTCCCCCTCTGCCCCGCAACCTGGGTGCTAGAGGATAGATAATCAACTGTCAAGCCAACAAGGAACACCACTCTTTTCCGACTCTCCTGGCGATTCGAATCAAGTAACCATCCACTGAACACTTTGATTTCCTTGCACAAACATTAGGAATATCTATCCAAGAAGTTTTCCCCAAAAATTGACTTAAGTCTTGCGGGAGGGGAGTAGTTTCTGGGAGAACCACCGACCCCGCAATCCCATCAGATGCATGGTACAAGCAAATTCATGAGGAATTTATAATATGCACCTCTGAGTCTAGCTCAATAAACCATCCAATGGCTCCAAAAATGGTCTACCAAACCAGTGTGGTTAAATGAAAAAAAAAAAATAGCAATATTGAGAAACATCCAGCTAAGTAGGGCGTACTCCCTTCTCATGCTCGCGAAGGAGGGTGCTGAGGAGGAGCACACCGCAACCCTATCTGCTTCCTGGCGACAACACTTGGTTATTAGGTACAAGTAACGGTTTAATCAACCTATGTTGCAAAATAACACCTGAGAGCTTGAGGCAAGGTTGCCATTTTACTTGAAGAAACCAACGATAATGACAGAACAAACCTCATGTCGGTAAGGTAATGGTAATTCGACGGTGTTTGCAACTGAGATGGTAACATTTGGAGGCAACCTTCCTGGCTTGCGTAGCTGACCATGTTCGAAGGCCCCAATATGATTGGCTTGATCTTGTTGGTTTTAAACGGCCCCCACAGTGTGTCACCCCCCTCCTCCTTAGGTTGAGGGCCGGGATCTCCTGGGCTTTCGAAATGGCATGTGCAAGCGCCAAGGGCGAATGGATATCCCTGATTTTAATGCTTGAAGGATTGACCGCAAAACACGTCTTCACAAGGTTGAGTATCCACCTTCGGAGCAAAAGGTACATCACCACCTAATGGCATCTGATTCTTTCATGTCCTTCAAAGGGGTCCAATTCAATGCAAACCCTTTTTTTCGAGCCGACTGCAAAAACGTAGAAGGTTTTGTTAGATACACGGCCAAGCGTTTTTAATAGAGGTTTTTTTGATGAGCTGTCATTTTCAAATCTTTTAGGGTTTCTTGTCTATGAAACTAGTTTTTACATGCCAAAACAACGAGTTTGTTTGCAATAAGAGATTCTATTGCCATTAACCGCATCTTATTTCGGACCTCTTTCCTTTTTTCTAAGCCTCCGCACTTTGTTTGCTTTAAACCTATGATTTCACACGACTCTTTTTTTTTTTTGGTCCAGTTGTTTAAAACTATGATGGAGAGGCGAGATTACGACCAGAACGTAGAGGTTTTTTGTGGAGCTTAGTTAACACGGCCAAGAGTTTTTATAATGAGTGTGTGTGATCCCTGTAACCTAAGCGTATATCACGACCAGATGGAACGTATAATGATGTTTGCCTAAGTTATATCATTATAGATGAATGGGTGAGTGATTATTTATTCCCTAAGCATTTATACTTTATCACTACAGAAGATGCGAGGAGTGGTATATAACCTAATGTTTAGAACCACTACACAATGATAGAATAGGTCACATTTATCCTAAAGTGTATGTCTTTAGCCTAGGAATGTCGCATGAATGAAAGTTTAATATAAATGTGTGAGAATGTAAATTTCATTTGATTTGTAAACCCTCACATTCGAGTCATGGACTGAGGAACTAAAGTGTCATAGGGTAGTGAGTTCAACGCATAGAGTACAATGTAGTATGCGTAATGATGAAAGATAACTTTAAGGATTAGATGTGTAATGTATGATGTAATAAGATTTAATGTATGGTGTAGACTAAAAGTATAAGTTGAGTAGTACGTAGGGATGTCGATTAAAGTAGTATGAGAAGACTATAATGATGTAAATATCATAAATTTCAAAATGTTGTAGATGAAATTTTATGAATGTATGGTGTGTGACACATAAATATGTGAGTAGATGCAGTGTGTAGTTCTATAGTTCAGTGTGTGGGTTCATGTGTGGTAATACCTCAATAGTCAAGTGTGGAACCCTATTGTGGCCCTCCAAATCCCCCCATTTTCCGAGTCAATTTTTGAAAATTTTTTGAGTGGTGCCTTTAGAATGTTTATAACGAGTAAGAATCTTGAGAGATGGAGAAATTCTTCTTTGAAGTTGTGTGGTCTCGGTTTTAATCTCGCCCCCTTTTGTTTAAATTCTTCAGTCTTTGTGGTTTGATAAACTTTTCTGTCCTTGCCATCTGGATGCTTAAAAATCTTTTCCTTCATTCGAATTTTGTTGTCAATCTTCTCTTCGCTGTGGATCACGTTGACCTGGTAGTGTTTGGCAGTGTTCTCAATTCATGGAGAACAGTTGAAATTCAGGCGTAAACGTGAGGTTTTCCCTTTATATTCTTCTTTGACTTCTACAAAGGCACCTCAGATGTCATGAAATAATTACCCAAGCCTGCATCTTCAAAGAGAATTTGAGCCTTAGGATCATCTGATTTAGTGACCAGGTACTTTGCTTGCGCTTTAGGGTGAAGGACACGAGGAACTCCATTTACTAAAATTTTAGCTTTGGTCTAATCCATGTTGATTTCTCCTCTAACATCTTTGCAAAAACCTCTTCCCAAGAGAATGCCATAAGCAGATGGGATATCACCAACCAAGATAGTTATTTTCACTCTCTTTTCAGGTAAGGAAACAAATACAAATTGTGCATCCTTGATTTGGCCAATCAAGGGGACCTGTTTTTGTTTCCATGGAATAACACTGCCCATAAGATTTAGTCAGTCTGAGTCCAAGGGCATGAGCTACTTTTGTGGGCATTACATTATCAGAGGCTTCTGAGTCAATTATGCAATTGCTGAGTTTAAAACCGTTTGTAAGTAAAGCCAAATAAAATGGTTCAATCTTTCCCGAAGAAGAAGCAGCAAAGGTCATATTACTCTGAGGTAAAAGGTTGAGTGGGGCTAGGAAAAATTCCTTTTAAAGATGGAGGAATATAAAACCCTTACTTCTAATGAATTTGGAAAGTTTCTCAAATTTCTCAGGGTTGGACTGAAGGTATTCGGCTTCTGACATTTGGATTTTGGTTTTCTTTGCATGATCAATGATGTCAAAAGCGGTATATGAAGGAATGATGGAGGGTTTAGTTATGGTTACATTGGTTTGAGCCGAGGTAATAGCCTTGAAAGAAAGAGAAAGAGAGTTGGAAGGTGAAGTTACCTTTTTAGTTATCTCCTTTTTAGTTTGTGTTGAGATGGGAGATCCTCTTTTAGCCATAACTATTGGAGCTTCCTTAATTTTATCCTTGGAGATTTCAACTGGATTTCTAGGGTTCTGTGATTGGGATCAAGTGAAGACTGCAAATGATTGGCCATCGTGCCCACCTTCGTCTTCCTCATACTCCAAATACCCAATTGGTGTCGCCAGCTGAATCGTCAAAAGACTCATCAACATATCCTGAAGCTTCGAAAGCTTCATGAGAATTTTGATCATCTGGTTCTTCACCCTCCTCAACTATTTCAATTGCTGCATTTGATAGGAGGAACTTCAATGGCCAGCCTGGTGGGAGCAGCGATCAACCGATTCCTGTCTTTTTGCAGGAGTGCCATTGGTATTGTTGAAATTCCGTCTAGGAATATCCCGATAAGGAACAATTGCCACTTGTTGAGACATCTGTTTCTTTAAGGTGATCAAATCATTGGCCATCCTTTATATCATATGATCAGTAGTACTATGAGAAGAAATTTGATTTTAGGCTTAGATGATTCTCTTCTCATTTTTCCAGCCAGAATAAGATCATCTTCTATTTCAGTGGTTGTAGCTTGAGCAGTGGCCAAATTGGGGATAACAGACCTTCTCAACAAGAAGCTCACATTAGGGGGTTGAGCATTGATGAAGAACACTTTTGATTTTCAAGAGTAGGAACAAGTAGGTCTGGAATCTTACAGATCAACTTGTTGAATTTGGATATGAAGTCCCGCATGGGTTCATAAGATTCCTTTTCATGTGTGTAAGCTGCGCTAACAAGGCATGAGAATCTTCGGTTGGTTTGAACCTTGCTTCAAATACAGATCTCACGGGAGCCTAGTTGGTAATGCATGCATTTGGAAGATGGTAAAACCATTTACTGCTGCTACACCCGTGTAATGTCTCAACGAAGAGTCGAATAAAGACGTCTTCTTAAGTAACTTTAAGAATGCGACAAGTGACAAAGAATGAAGCGATGTGCTCATTAGGATGATGTTTTCCATCGCCATTGAACTTAGGAATATTCTTCCATGATCCATGAGGTAGGTCATGCAACAGTGGAGTAAGGGAAAGAGGACCAATAGTTGCACCCCAAGGCACAAGTTTTGCTGCCATTCTTCTAAATGAAGTACGTATAGGAATTTGAATATCTAACAAGAATAATGCATGACAAGTTGTAGAGAAACTTCTTGTTCTTGAGGAATCTGAGTTCTTCGGATGGGTGAAGAACTTCTTTCTCGGCTAGATGCAACACTGTTGGGTGAAAGCCTGAAATTATGTTGCTGAAGAAAATCAAAGAATGGATCAGTTTCACCCCAGGCTCGGCTTGAACGAGTGAAGATTTTTCTGGCCAGCTTGAACTGGAAATTAGATCTTTGTGAAAATAAGGTAAATACGGAGTCACCATACACCAATATGATAAGCTTAGTCTTATCAATCCGTATTCCCCAGCGGAGTCACCAAAAACTACTGGTTGGATATTTTGTCAAGCCAAAATATGAGGTTCAACCACAGTACATGGGATTAAATCCCTCTCAAAGACAAGTGAGGCTGTCTATTTATTACTAATCTAAAACACAACAGAAATAATATATACTATATTCACACTAATCTAACCATTGGGGTTGGGATAAAATCCTGAAATCCATATCCACACAAGGCGAAGACGTTGCAATTTTAGAAATGGAATGGATTAGAAAGGAAATTATTATTATGGAAGAAACATAATGGAAAGGAAATGAGAGGAACACATTTTCTTTTGAGAAAACACGTAGATCACGAAATAATCATACGAGTTTTAGATAAAAAAATATATTGTTTGTAATGATTAGAACAATCAAGATGCTAAACAAAGAATAGATTAAGATTACAAACATAAGAACAATATCTTAAGAAAGATACATATCATAACAAAAATTTTGCAAAATAGCATCAGTTTCTATTCCTCAAATGATTAAAAGAAAACACAAAGTCTTTCTTCTTCACACATAGTTCTCAATATTCAAAATATCTCCACCCTTTGGAGTGCACAAGCATCCATTATTTATAATAAAAATGGCAGAGAGAAAATAGGATAAAGTCCTAGAAAATAGCCATTTAATAAGAGTCCTATTTTTCTTAACTCTCATGCAGGAGACCAAGTCAAAATTTTCTTTCTACGTGACAAAACAGAAGTGAAAAAGACATGTCAATTTCTGGAAGGAAATGACATGTAACATCATTTGCTTTTTCCGTTTCCTCATCCTTGTCATCTTCCAGTGACACCTTCTTGTCTCGAAACTCTTGAAACTTCCAGATTATGTCTTACACTTTAGCTTCATCTGGCGCACTAGAATAATCACTTAGAACCTTGCAAGTTTCCTATGTGTCGCTTGCATTGCCATGAAGTTTCTTCAATATCTTATTAAGTTTTTCTTAGATATTCCAAAACATTCTCGATCTTTATAAATTTATCAATAACACTCAGATCAAAGATGGAAGTTGGTTCCTACTTTATTGATTCCTGAATTTGTTTATAGAAACCATCAGCAGGTAGAATGGTTGAGCCTTCATCTAATACTTTGGGAAAGATCTTGAACAAGTCTCTCTTCGATATCACTGGTGGCATCAATCAACTGATCTCTAGATTCTCTCAACTTGTTGCAAGCTTCACTGAGAATAATTATCTTGAATCTGATAGCCTTGGTTAGCTGGAAGTGTTTATCCGCATGTGGAATGATTCCTTCTTCCACTAAGACCCGAGATGGAATTTTCTTCAGTGCATTGAGGGCCTCTAAAGTTAGTTCAAAGTTTTCATCCTCCTGAGAAAATTCATCATTCATCTTATCACCATCCTTTTTCATTTCCTCTAAGGATTTGTATACCTCTATTGTATTATCAATGACTTTCCTTCCTTGAAGAAGTAACCTCTGAATCCATTCATCCACCATTCTTCCCTTCTCATTTATCTTCTCAATAATAGGTACTGATGAGAAGTTGAACCTTATAGGAGTAGGAGTAGAAGATGACGGGGTTGATTAAGAGGGCTTTGAAAGTTTAAGCAATAGTTATGTCAACTGTTCCACTTTCTCTTTTAGCTCATCCCTGCTCACCTTTTTTTCCTTCAGCTTTTGGATAGCACATTCATGGCATCTTGTGCATTTTTGTTGCCCCCCTCTATTGTTACCTTTCCTAGACCACCCTTGTAATCTAATAATCGGAAGTTATTATGTTCTCCTTGGTTTTGTCAGCCATAAGAGTGGAAATATTTGGAAACTTATGTCCTGAGGCATCTACTGAAACCCTTGAAACTGTTTTAGGTTTCTTAGTAGATTTGGCAGGAAAGACCTTGAGTGAACTGAAATCGAAGGCTGGAATGGGAACTACCACCTTCCTCTTCCTCAGAGTTTGGTTGACCAACCATTGAGGTATAACGAAAGAAGTCACTCCTTTTTGGAGGTGTCATGGTTGTATCTGTGGGTGGGGGAAGATTTACTTGCCGAGTCATGATGAATGTAAGTGTAGTGACTGTGGGAGTAGACTGAGGGAATGAAGGTGTGGAAGGAGGAGGAATTTATATAGCCAATGTAGGCCCAGTGGAGAGAGGTGAAAGTTCAAAGAAAATGTTGGTCATGGCTAATGAAAGTGGAGTTGAAATATGTGGTGAGGAAGATTGGGGGAGAGGGGGTAAAGACTCTAAAGCCAAAGCTTGGGAAGCAAGGGCAAGGCTTACCTCTAATGAGAAATCAACAAAAGGAGAAATAAGAGGTTGGCTAACCTCGATTTCTGAAATAATTTCTTCTTGTTCTGGTGGAGGAGGAGGAGAATTCAATACCTCAAATGTTAGTGTGGGAGTACATGATTCAGCCCTCTGCTTCTCTTCTCTTCTGAAAAATTTAAACTTTATTTGTCTCTTAGTATGGTTTTTATCCTTTTCCTTTTTCTCCCTTGGAGGGTCCTGCTTCTAGAGTATCTATCTTTGAAAATCTCTTTTCTTTATAACTCATTCCCCAAGAAATGAGCCATGCCTTAGTGTGAACAAGGGTTTGAGCAACTCTCTCAGTGATAGAATCCTTTTCAGTAACAGACCAGTCGATGGCTGGGAATCCAAGTTGATATCCATATGACTGTTCATATCTAGGTTCCAAGACACTTTCATTATCTGTGGTGCCTTCTGGGATATCAGCCAGATCTAATGCTTGGATTTCTTCAAGAGTCAACTTGCTATTGTCTTTTATTCAGACAACAACCTCATCTCGAAGATCAACCCATATGTCCTCTACATGGGGCACATGCAGATACAAGGTTCCATCTTCATATGCTTCTTTAGTTTATCCTGAAGTTTGTGCACCAAATTCTTGGCCTTCACCACTATAGAACATGTGTAGTAGTTTAGAGTTGGGCAACAGATGATATTTGCTGACATAGGACCCATTGAATTTGCTGACGCATGACAAAGGGGTTAGATGTGTTGGTTGGATATTTTTTCAAGCCAAAATATGAGGTTCAACCATAGTACATGGGATTAAATCCCTCCTCAAAGACAGGTGAGGCTGCCTGTTTATTACTAATCTAAAACACAACAGAAATAATATATACAATATTCACACTAATCTAACCATTGGGGTTGGAATAGAATCTCGAAATCCGTATCCACACAAGGTGAAGATGTTGCAATTTTAGAAATGGAATGGATTAGAAAGGAAATTATTATTATGGAAGAAACACAATGGAAAGGAAATGAGGAACGCATTTTCTTTCGAGAAAACGCAGATCACGAAATAATCATATGAGTTTTAGATAACAAATGTAATTTTGAAAATGATTAGAACAATCAAGATGCTAAACAAAGAATAGCTTAAGATTATGAACATAAGAACAATATCTTAAAAAAGATACATCTCACAACACAAAGTTTGCAAAATAGCATCAGTTTCTATTCCTCAAATGATTAAAAGAAAACACAAAGTCTTTCATCTTCACAATAATTCTCAATATTCCAAAAATTCTCCACCCTTTGGAGTGCACAAGCATCCATTATTTAAATAAAAGGGCAGAGAGAAAATTATCTTTTATGCCTGTAATATGAGCCATCCACCATGGATCAGAAGAAAGTGATTGGATCGGTTGCGGGTGAGCTCCCTTCGTTTCAGACTTTTTTAGAATTCGGACAATTTGGAACATTTCCTCTGCCAACCAGTTGACTTTTCAACATGCATAGTGGTTGCCTTTGGATTTAGAACGGGGGAGCGGCTCCTTTAGAAAATTTGAACCTTTGTTTAGAAAAAAGGTTTCAAAGTCGCAACATCCGCCACTGGCCAGCAATCTTGTGGACATGTGGCACAATTTGATTACATACGGGGTTCAAAACGTTCATTATTTCTTCCACACAACTTGGGCTTGTAGATCCACCATTACATTTACACCTTTTTTTCCAAAGAAGGAAAAGTGAAAAAGAAACATCAATAGCTCCGCTGGTCGTCTCGGGTGCTAAAGCATACAACTCAAGTCCGCCTAGCCATATATCTTGCACAAAACAGGAGTTAGAATGCTTCCTTTACCTTTTTTGGAAAGGGGCACGGAAATTCCATCTAATGAGTAGGTTCCACACTTCTTGAGCCCTTGGAAAGTTCCATATTTCAAAATAATCTTATTGACATTTTAAATGGTAAAACTTAAAAATATTTCTAAGTCAGGCTTGGAAAAAAGAAGGAAAATTTTGAGGGGACATATAGGGGCTCTAGCTTGGGGACATGGCATGGATTGAACAAGGAGAAAACATGCATGATGATCCAAAATCTCAATTTTTAAAAAATAGAACATTGACCAGTGCCTTATCCATTGAACCTTGCAGAGTCCTATACACCTCTGAGGAAATAAAGAAGGAAGAAGAGGACACACAAACCAAAAACACACCAAAACAAAAAAGGGAAAACAAAGCACACGACAGAAAAGGGGAAAAAAACAAAACTATGCTACAAGGTGAGGGACAATTCACTTTCACTGATGATATAGCTTCAAATATTGCCCACTTCTAGGCAATCCTAATGAAGTCCCATCTAAGTATGATAGGAGAAAAAAATTATCACCACAAGTTCCAAAAATTCGAAAAGGTCCCAACCACAAAGGATCAAATTTTCCATGACTACCCTTTGGTTCTCTTCTCTTGTCCCAAAGTAGGACAAATCTCCAACTCTGAACTCTCTTGCCTTGGTCCTTGTGTCAAAGAGATTTTTCACTTTCAGCTGATGTTCTTTGTTTTTCTCAACCACTTGAGATTTGCTTTCTTCCATCCTCTCAAGAAAAATGATCCTTTTGTCAATGGAGTCTTTGTATTGGCCAATATCCACTGATTAAAGCAATTTGGGAGCTGGAATTTCAATTATGACAGGGATCTCTGCTTCGAATCCATACAATAGTTGAAAAGGTGAGTGGCCTATGGACTTCTTGGGAGTGATCCTATCAACCCAAAATGCATCATATAATCTCTTGTGCCAATTATTTTGGTTCTCATCAACAAGCTTTCAGACAATGGTCACAATGTTCTTGTTAGTTGACTCAGCTTGACCATTGCCTTGTGGATAGTAGTCAAAATAATTTTCTAGAGAGATTCCAAAACCATAATAGAATTCTGTCAATTCTCTTGAAGAGAAATAAGTGGCATTTTCCACAACAATCTTTTGAGGCACTCCAAAACAGACAATGATTTTATTCTTTAATGAAACTACAGACTACTTCAGAGCTAGCTTGTTTGGTTGGAATGGCCTCCACCCATTTGGTTGAAGTAGTCCATTGCAATTAGCACATAAGTATGCCCAACACTTTGAATGAGGATTCAACACGCAAATGAAGTCCATACCCCATTGGTGAAATGGTTCTTCAATGATCATAGGCCTGAGTGGTAATGCAGCTAACTGTGGTTTTCCAACAAATGTTGACATGCTTTGCATTTAGAAGCCCAACTCGAGTATCAGAAAAAAGAGAAAGCCAATAATATATACCTCTGAGAATCTTGTGGGCAGTCACGATTGCTGAGAAGTTTCCACCACATGCTTGGTCATGATAGGTTTTAAGCAACTTTCCTTGTTGCTCTTTATCAACACATCAAAGGAAGCAACCATCCATTCCTTTCTTATAAAGCACATGATTCCAGATCACATACTTGGTTACTTTCAGTTGAGAGTTCTTCTTTGCTTGTAATCTAGATGAGAGGGAAATTCTCCATATGTAAGTAGAAAAGTGATGTCTGCATACCACCCCATCAGTAGTGGTTACAAAGAGAACTTGCGGGTAGTTTTCTTGGCGAGTTAAAAAAGTGTCATATTTCTCTCCGTGTTGAACTTTGAGAGTTTCATCTTCAGAAATTAACTTGCACAGACCATTTCCTCTTACTAGATGGGAAGGCCAAATCTCTAGGTCATACTCTTGAGTTTTTGCAATCCAATTCCCTCTTTTGACTCTGGGATCTTGTTGTGTCAAAATGGATTTGATTGCACTTCCAGGGACCATTACCACAATATGAGAATTAAGATTGTAGAAGTGGAAATTTTTTACAACTTTGACCACTGGGAATGCGTGATTTTCCAATTGACTGTAATTGAGCTCGTGTTTCTTCAAAGGTTAGCTCATGAAAACAATGGGTGCTTCCAAATATTCGTCATTCTTCTGGACGAGGATATCAGATAGAGTGTGTTTTGAGGCATAACAGTACATGATGAACTCTTTGTTAAAATATGGAGATACAAGAGTAGGAGCTTTGGAAATAGCTCTTTTTATCTCTTGAAATGTAGTTTTCCCTTCATGGCTCCATTTGAAACCTGATTGAGGCATCATCATAAAAGTGATGTGCTTTGTCAGTTCAACGAACTCAAGGACAAAGCGGTGAAGAAAGTTTACCTTCCTGAAGAATGAATGCACTCCTTTCTTGCTGGTGGGTAGATATAGTTCTTGAATAGCTCTTACTCTTTTCAGGTTGATGTGTGCTCCATGTTTGTTCATAATTTTTCTGAGTAACTTGCCTTCTGTGACTCCAAAGATGCATTTCTTGGGATTCAAAGATATACCATGTTTTCTACACCTTGCAAGAACTTGTTCCAAATGACAGATGTGCTCTTCTCTTTTCTTTAAAAATACTGTGAGATCATCCAGATATATAACAATGAAATGTTTCAAATCTCTGAAGGCCAAGTCCATTTCTCTTTGGAACGTTGCTCCCACATTGATTAGGCCGAAAGGCATTCTGCTATAAGCAAAATTGCCCCAAGAAGTTGTGAATGTTGTTTTTCTACAGTATTCCTCTACCACTTTGATTTGGTTGTACCCTGAAAACACATCAAGAAGAGAGAGCATCTCAGATCCAGTGATTGCTTGCAAAATGTGATCCATGATGGGTAGAGGATAGTTATCTTTGAGTGAGTCTTGATTCAGATTTCTGAAATCAACACATATCCTTATTTCACCATTCTTCTTTCTTACTGGCACAATGTTAGCCACCCACGTTGAGTGGTGGATGGGAAAAATGATTCTGGTCTTTAGCATCTTGGTCACTTCTTCCTTGATGATATCAATAACCTTTAGATTATAGGGCCTTTGCTTTTCCTTGAAAGGCTTAGCACCTTGCTTCAAAGGAATGGAATGGTGCATTTCTTTTGGCTAGAATGACTTGAGTTCTTCATAGGAGTAAGCTAAAACATCAGAATATTTCTTGAGCAGAGTAACAAACCTTCTCTTCTCTTCAGGCAAGCAATATTTACCAATGTTTACCATTCTTGGATCTTCTGAAGTACCAATATTTTCTTTGTCAAAGTCATATGGACACCGAGAAGATAACTTCTCCTTCTCTTGAATGAATCTATCATGTTTGTCAAACTGGTCTTCCAAAGAGACTAAGCCTTTAGGAATTTTGTTTCCTTTTAATCTGATCATTCCCTCATCATCAACTTCATCAATTCCATAAGCTTCTTCCTCAGCAACAACTTCTCTATGAGGATTGACACTTACTTCAAAGAAGAGATTATTGAAATTATCTCTTTGCTCTAAGAAGCTCAAAATTTGATTGTCATCATTGAAGACTTGCCAATGATTAGCATTATCAGGTACACTCGGTCTAAAAACCATCTTATCTTTTCCAAAGGAAGGATGAGGTGTCAATAAGGAGGCTGACACAACAAGAGAATCAGCCCTTTCATTTTGTACCCTTGGAACGGCTTCAATAGAGAAAGCATCAAATGATTCAATACAATCCCAAACCCGATTTCTATAGTGTTTGAGCCTTGGGTTCTTCACTTGATATTGTTGGTGGATTTGTTTCACTATTACCTCCGCATTGCCAAGGTATATCATCTTCTTGATTTCCATGTCCTTTGCAACACTCATGCCTAGAAGAAGGGCTTCATATTTTGTTGTATTGTTTGTGTTGTCAAACTGCAGTTTGTAAGCAAAAGGATGCATTTCCTTTGAAGGTGAATACAGAACAACACCAGCTCTAGAACCTGCCCTTGAATGATTACCATAAAATTCCATCATCCAGATCTGATCTTCTTCTTCCTCCATGAGAATTGGCAGGTTTTCATCTTTTTGTGATGTGAGAAAGTAATTTCCTAACTCAGAATCTTGAAGAAGGATGTTATCTCTTGAATCATCAGACTTCTTTACTGTGAATTTCAACTTTTTAATAGACAGTACCCTCTTCATTTCACGTTTGATAGGGATAGTAGTGGATGAATAATCCATTTTAATTTCTCCACCTAGATCTGTACAAAAAATTCTGCTCAAAAGCATGCTAAAGGATGCTGGGATGTCTGCCACCAAGATAGTTAAGAGCACTTTATTTTCGGGGAAGTCAGCCAAAGTTACTTGTGCATCCTTTATTCTTCCAATCAATGGCACTTGTTTAGATTACATGGAATAACAAGATCCATTTACTCTAGTCAAAGTTAGGCCAAGGGCATTTGTAACTTTGAGTGGCATCACGTTATCAGAAGCTCCAGAATCAATAATATAGTTGTTCAACTCAAAACCATTAATGAGGAGAGACAAATAAAAAGGCTCAACTCTAGATGTTTTGGCAGCACTAAGAGATAACATGTTTTGAGATGGAGTTGTGGATGGCATTGGAAGGAGTCCTTTAGAAGTGAAACTTGAAGATATAGAGCTACTACCTCGGACTGCATTAATAAATCTGTCAAATTGGGTCGAGTGTGTTTGCAAGTACTCTAACTCTGAGAGTTAGACTTTGGTTTTGCTTTTGTGCTCTACAAAATCAAATGGGGTGATATTAGATGAGGAGGAAGCTCCTGGTATGAAAGAGGATTTACTTGGAAAGGGCTTTGAAGCAACCTTGGATATTTTGGATGAAGGATTTTATGCTAAAGTTGAAATAGTTGGTTTAACAGAAGGAAAAGGTATAGCCTTTAGCTGAATTATTGGTGCTTTGGCAGAGACTCCAATGGAAGGGGAAGTACTCTTAACAACTACAGATCTAGAAGGAGAAAAAGACTTACTTGGTATGACAACATGATATTTGGCAGCGACCAAGTCTAGTTTTTCTATAGAAAAATCCATGCAGGGCGGCAATGGAGAACCTTTGTTGATAATCATCTTCTGTGTGACCTCAGAAGTGGAAACTTCTTTGGTTTTCTTCTCCTTTGCAACCACTGAGGATGGAGTGTTCTTCTTGGAATGTGTTTTGGTGAAAATAGTGCATGAAAAACTTGGTGTTTCCTCCTCCTCTTCTTCTTCATCATCAATGAATTTGAATAGGCCATTGTGCATATCAACCTCCTCAACTTCTAGGTAGCTCTCGTAGTTTTCTTCATCATCTCCTTTGAGCTCATCAACTTCAACCTCCTCTCTTATATCACAAGTTGCATTGACTAGTGGTACTTCAAGAGAAAGCTGGTGAGGAGGTGGTGCAATCCTTTGCCTCTCATGGAAATTCAGTCTTCTTAGAGTGTTCCTCATAGTAATTTGTGAAAATTGCTTCTTCAAAGCAACCAGATCATTTGCCATTTTTTGGAACATAGGATTTGTTGTGACTGAATTTTAACTTTGACCCTTTTGCTTTCCATTTGGACCCTTCACATTTCCAAAAAGGATTAAATCATCATCAGTCTTGATTGCAAGGTCTTGAGCTTCCCTCAATGTTCTTGGTTGATCTCTTCTGAGGAAGAAACCAACTTTTGATGGCAAGGCACTGATGAAGAACCTCTTCAAGTTGTTTTCAGGAGGAACTATATATTCGATGATTCTTCTTGTCAATCTATCAAATCTTGCTATGAAATCTCTCATGGAATCAGAGACTTCTTTCTTCATTTACACCAATTGAACCAGCAATTCTTGGCCATCTTCTGTGCTCTTGAATCTACTTTCAAATGCACTCCTTATGTCCTCCCAGCCAGTGATAGATCTTGGAGGAAGCATGTAAAACCACTCAGCAGCTTTCTCTTGGAGTGACTCCACAAAAAGTCTAACCAACACATCTTAATCTTCAACACCCAACACACCACAAGCAGTGATGAAAGCCACTACATGTTCTTCATGGAGTTGGGAGCCATATCCTTTAAATTTAGGAAAATTCTTTCTTGAGCCTCTTGGTAGATCATGGAGTATTCATGGGAGGGCAAGTGGACCAGTATTTCTTCTCCATGGTACATTGGGTCTACATGCTTCACGTTCATTATCAACCATTCTATTTCTATTTCTAGCCTCTTCAGCAACTAGGGCTTCTTCTCTTTCCTCTACCTCTCTTTTGAGTCTTTAAATCTCTTCAAGTTAATCCCTAATCACTTATTCCATTTCAATTTGAACCCTATCCGCTTCCTCTCTTTCTAGCTCTTGTTCTTCATCCTTAAGCTTGTCAAGAGTAGGATTGATGGGTCCTCCTGATCTAAATTGCCGGGTATACCTTCTGTCAGCCAGTTTGAAGACTTATTGTCTTCTCCGAGGTGCCAAGATTTGTCTTTGCTCCTACAACTCAAGGGCGAGTTCTTCTTCTTGGTCCAATAATATTGAAGCAATAGAGTAATGTTCTACACTCTACCTTTTACGCCAAACAACCTCCCTTAGGTTATAAATGATATCTTCTTGAATGTGAAAGAGCAAGGTAGGTCTCTCAACAGGAGAATGTGTGAGAATTTCCATGATTGGTATACATGTGGATCATAAGAAACTTCAAATTTTCAATGAACTTCAATGGTATTTAATGACCCTGTGGTCATTTCTAGGGTGTAGATGCTACAAAATCTGCCCCACGGTGGGCGCCAAAACAGTTAGCTTGGAAATTCGTCTCATGGGACAAATTGGTGGTTTCCAAAACAACACTATGGGAATCTAAGTCCCTCTACTTATAATGGTGTAGATTTTGTATTATGCATGAAAAAACAAGTGGATTTAATGGTGGTTTTTGAACCAGAGATCCATAGGGGCACTCCACTGACCCTATGGAAAAGCCTGTAATTTCTTACAAGGAAAGAAAGTGGTCTAAGAGTGGGAAAGGAGAGTAGGAATGAAGTCAAGGAGATTAATGATGGAGGTACAACATCAGAGGCCTACAAACATTGATCAGGAAGTTTATAACATGCATTTAAATGGAAGAAGAATATAAATTTGCAAACCAGATCTACAAGACTAAATAAAAACACATTGGTCACAAAGTACCAATTGAATCCTCTGTCAAAGGGGCATAAAATCCTTCTTTTCTTATTGCAGCTGAAGTAGAAACTTGTACAAGGAAAGGAAATGGAAGAAAAATACAGAAAGAAGAAGCTTAGAAGAATGATGACTATTGTTTTTTGTTAGGATAAATTTTATTATCCTATTATTTAATTATGCATAGGTTAATTATTTAATTAATTTTAAATAATTATATTTTTATATGGTTAAACAACCATATTTGTCTTTATTCAGATTGTTATATTGTTTTAAACAATATATTTGTCTTTATGTAATTTTGCTTCCCGGATGTTATTGGAAGCTTGTTTATTCTGGTTTTTGGTTGCACCTGTGCAACTCATTTTCCCGGATGTATTTGGCTGTGTAATATCTATAAATATTGCAGCCCATCCTCTGTAATTTTTTACTGATTGAGATCAATAAAATCTATACAGGCTTCCGTCCCTGTTTCTCAATCAACATTTGGTACCAGAGCGAAATTCTGGCCCTGTGAAGGTGTGGAAGAGAGAGCAGCAGAGAGAGAGGAGATTGGAGACATGTTTGCAGCATTTGAGAGCCTGTGCAGCCTCGTGCAAACTCCCAGCCCCATCTCTGCCTCCCCCACATCCACCTGTTCCTTCCAGGTACTTGGAAGGCAAAAAAATTTTTGCACTGGTGCACTCAGCACCAGGCAAAAATTGCTCCAGGTATTGATAATAATAAAAAAAAAAATTCCAATAAGGGTTTTGTTTTACTGTATTTGGAGGTTGTTTTGCTTGTTTTGAAGGTCTGTCTGTGCACCTGCAGTGAATCAAACAGAGCAAAGAAAATTTAAAAAAAGGAGGCGTTTTTCTTGATCCAGTAACCTGTACAAGGAGAAAAAAAGTGTTTTTTTTAGCATATGCGCCCATTCGCTGTCCCTGCGCGGCCTGCATCAAGGAAGAGTTTTTTTTGGAGCTAAAAAACCCCATTCTCCTCTTGCCCGTGCCCTTTGCTGTCCCATGAGCGACCTGCACAAGAAAATGAAAGTTAGATAGTAATAAACAGCAAAAAACGTGGCCCAGGCAAGAGAAGAACAGCAAAAAGACGCGCCCAAGCCAACAACAAGCAATAAACAATAAAAAATGCGGCCCAGGCATTGAAAAAACACGGCCAGTGATCAAAAACATGCCCAGGCAATACCAGGCGTGGCCAAAAGGAAGAAAACGTAGTCCAAGGCAAAAATATAGCAAAAACTCAGCGCCCAGGAAGATAAAAACAACGGCCAAAGGAAAAAAAACGCCCCAAGGAGACAAAAAACACGCCCAAACACAAAAAACGCGGCCTGCACTTGTAGATCAGTGCGTGGAAAGGAAAAAATGAAGCCATAGGCGAATACAAAGGCGTGGAAGTGAAAAGAAAAGCTCCAGATCCATTTTTTTGGGCAAATACAACCCTAAAAACGCCCCTTCACCAGCATGCGCCACGTGGAGGCTCACCAAGTTGCATTTTTTTTAAAGGTAAGTCAATTTATTTGTCAATAAATACAAATTGCTTCCTTTCATAGTCCAAGCGCCCCAAGTGGGCAAGTTGGTTAGTGCATTTGCCTTGGGAGTGAGAGGTTTGAGGATCAAATCCCACTAAAAACACTCAAAAACTCTCCTTTTGCATCTGGCAGAAATTTTGGCGAAACTGCTAAATTTAGCAGGTTTTTTGAATTTAGTTACAGCTAACTAAATTTAGCGGAGCAATCCCTAACTTAGGGTAAAAAAAAAATTTCTCTTATTTGGTCTGTTTTCTCATTCCAGACATTTTTTGCAAAAGGAGACCCACCTAAAAATTGCATTTTCAGCTTTTTTTTGCAATTTTTAGCATTTTGGGTTCAGGAGGTCACAGGACCCCGAAACTGTAATTTTTTTTCCTGTCATTCAAATTGTACTGTATATTGTACTAATTTGCATGTTGCCATAGTCAACTGCAAAACTTTGTTACTGCTCAGAAACTAGCAGAATTGTAATAAAAAATAGTAAATTTGGTTCTGTAACACTCACGAGATCCTAGATCTCATTCGCAGCATTCGGTATATACAGTGCCTCTGGGAAGCGCTTACGGGTAAATCCGTCGCGACTACTACTGCACTTAACGCCTAATATAGCTGCAACAACGTCCTCTGGGCATCGTCCCTATAAACCGACGGGGAGTAATAAGGTCACAGTGCACACACTATGAACCATCCCATCCGTCTGTGAACGATTGCAAGACATAAATCCGGACTGAGAAATTATCCGAGTATATAGCGAAGTTACGCGCGCATATGAGGATATTTCTTTATGCCGGTGTCAATAATCGCACAGACCCCATCAGTACTATCTTGGTACCACGTATTGAATTCTTTCACGTACGTTAACGCCTCTTTCACGTACTGCTGGGTATATAGAAAGGGCGAGCTTCTTCCACGTACCGACGGGTATATCGGAAGGGTGCGTATATAGAAAGGTTCGGTATATCGGACTGACGGCATATAGATTGGGAGACCTTATACCTGGAGTGATAAGAGCCAAACCCTGTCAGTGATCTCTGCAAAATGAGCACCAATGCCCCCAAATTTTTTCTTCCGGATTCACAATTGCTTAGAGGAAGAAACTATGCTGCTTGGAAGACAAAAATCAAAACACAACTTGAGTTTGAAGAAATCTGGCCTGTTGTGACTGGTACTCTAACCAGATCACCAACGGATGCAACACAACAATGACAATTTGATAGAGCATATCAGAAAGCAAAGCTCATCATCTTGTTTGGAGTATCTGACGATGTGCAAGCCCACATTCGAGATGCCACATCAGCAAAAGAAGCTTGGGATAAGCTGAGCACAATATATGAGGCCAAGAACAAGAATGTCATACTCAATTTGCAGAGTCAGTTACATACATTGAAATTCAAACAGAATGAGAAAATTGAAGCCTTCCTAAGAAGAGTTGCAGAGTTGAGGACTTCACTTCTAGCCCTAGGAGAAGAGGTCAAAGATGAGACTCTCGTTCCCATTGTTCTGAGAGCTCTCCCTTCTTCTTACCGAATTTTTGTCACAACTCTAAACTTGTCAGATACGACAATTAGTTTTGACAAGTTAGTAAACCTACTGCAACAAGAGGAAGCAATGCACAAAAAAGATGATGAAGAGGAGTAGGCACTGTCTTCACATCAAAAATGGAAAGGAAAAGGTAAAGGTAAACCTAAATCCTATCAGAAGTCCCCACATCAAAATCAGTATCATGGGGACAATCAACAGAAGAAGCGATGTCCCATTTGCAAAAGAGGACATGACTTGCAAGAATGTTGGTTTAACACATATAAGAAAGGTTCATCAAGTAATTCTGGACCACAACAACAACAAACTTACAAGGGACATTCAAACAATTATCACGGGCAAAAAAAGGGGAACTGGAAAAGAAGACCCCACCAGCAAGGTAATATTGCTGAGCAACAAGAAAAATCTAACAATGAAGACTTCTTGTTCACTGCTCGATCAAGTGAACCATCCACGTCATCTAGTGACGTCTGGTATGTTGATTCGGGAGCCACTTGACACATGACCGGCCACAAAGACTGGTTTATTTCAATGAGGGACACGCCATCGAAAAATCATGTTTCGTTGGGAGATGATTCTTCATATACAGTTCAGGGGATTGGAAACATTTCTCTACCCCTTGGTTCACGCAAATGCAAACTATCAGATGTTCTATGTCCCTGGGTTGACAAAGAATCTTCTTTTGGTCAGTCAACTCCTAGATCACAACCTGAAAATTGACTTTGATAGTCAATCCAGAAAGAAAATGTGTCTGATTCGAGATAAATCCAGAGGCTCGAAAATAATTGCCAAAGCCTCAAATGTGGGACAAATGTTTCAACTTGATTTCATTCACAAAAATGATCAAGCACTCGTGGCTAAAAACTCCACCTCAGCTCAGTTGTGGCATCGGAGATTTGGTCATGTAAGTTTCAAATATCTCGACACACTTCGCCGGTGTAATATGGTACATGGGTTACCATCTCTTCAGAAGGATACAGACAAGTGTCCTCACTGCTTAGCAGGAAAACAACACAGAGTTTCATTCCAAACGAGTACTTTTCGAGCTCATGGTAAACTTGACCTGGTTCATACTGATCTATGCGGTCCAATGCAGCCAAGTCATTCAGGGTTCCAGTACTTCATGCTCTGTGTTGATGACTATTCACGCAAAATGTGGATTTTCTATCTTCGCAAGAAAAGTGAAGCCTTTGAAACGTTCAAAAAGTTCAAAGTGGCAGTTGAGAAAGAAACTGGTCGTCACATCAGAACTCTCCGCTCAGATCGAGGGGGGGAATTCCCCAGTGATGAGTTCAAAGACTATCTACAAACTCACAGGATTCGTCGACAAATGCCTCCTCCACACACACCACAGCAAAATGGTGTTGTCGAGAGAAGAAACCATACTATCATGGAAATGGTGCGATGCATGATCAATGATTCCGAACTTGCAAAGACATTTTGGGCAGAAGCAGCAAAAACAGCATTGTATTTGCTAAACAGGTGCCCACAAGTGCTCTTGATGGAATTACACCACAAGAAGCATGGTCAAAGAGGAAACCATCCATTGCACACCTCAGAGTATTCGGGTGCAAAGCCAGCATGCACATACCCAAACAGAACAGAAAGAAATTGGACATGAAGTCACAAAATCTCATCTTCATTGGATACAGTGAAGAGACTCTTAGGTACAGACTGATGGATCCTAAGACCAGAAAAGTCTACACAAGCAGAGATGTTGAGTTTTTCGAGAAGAAGGAAGCAGAGACTCCTCCGGACTCGCAAGATGTAGATTTTTCACCAGTTGTAAAAACTGAAGCAAATGTTCCCTCAGAAGATGAAAGTGACGATGGGGATGATGGTATTGATCAGATAGAACCACAACCCATGGGAACAGCTCAACGTATGCCTAAATGGTGTACAAGCACATTACGAGATGCAAGACTAGATGCTCCACCGGATACATCCACCCCTAGACCATGGACTCGCAATAAAGCAAGAGAAGAAGTTAACTTTGCTTTGATGAGTAGAGTCATTGAATCAGACGAGCCCTCTACAGTCCAAGAAGCCCTACAGTCAAAAGCTTGGAAAGATGCCATGGATTCTGAATATCAATCAGTGATGAAGAATAACACTTGGCAGCTTGTCGATCTTCCACCAGGGAAGAAACCCATTGGTTGCAGATGAATATTCAAAACTAAGTACAAAGCAGATGGGACAGTGGACAAGTGTAAAGCAAGACTTGTAGCAAAGGGGTGCACACAGAAAGAAGGCATTGACTATGAGGAGACATTTGCTCCCACACCTAAGATAAAAACGATCAGAATGATCTTTGCTCTAGCTGCACAGTTTGGTTGGAAAGTCCATCAAATGGACGTAAAAAGTGCCTTCCTGAATGGAGATTTGCAAGAAGAAGTCTACATGACTCAACCTGAGGGATATGTTGTACCTGGTCAAGAAGAAAAGGTATGCAGACTCATGAAATCTCTGTATGGCCTCAAACAGGCACCCCGGGCATGGTACATCAAGATTGATGAGCATCTCGTACAACATGGATTCATCAGAAATCCATACGATCCCAATCTCTACCTCAAAAAGCAAGGGGGGGAGATGGTGATTGTTGTAGTTTATGTCGATGATCTAGTCATCACTGGCAGTTCAGTGAAGATGATTGATGAAACAAAGAAAGATCTTAAGCGATCATTCGACATGACAGATCTCGGGCTTATGCACTACTGTCTTGGACTAGAAGCATGGCAGAAAGAGAATCACATCTTTGTTTCTCAGATGAAATATACTAAGATAACGCTCGAGAAGTTTAGGATGATGGATTGCACACCAATTGCTACAACTATGGAGAACAGATTACAGTTATCTCGTTTAGATCCATCTCCTGAGGTAAGTGCCACTCTCTATCGGCAGCTGATTGGGAGTCTCATTTACCTAACCTACACTAGACCAGATATCAGCTTTGCAGTGAGCTATCTATCCAGG
This sequence comes from Taxus chinensis, assembly GCA_019776745.2. Taxonomy (NCBI): domain Eukaryota; kingdom Viridiplantae; phylum Streptophyta; class Pinopsida; order Cupressales; family Taxaceae; genus Taxus; species Taxus chinensis. Next base: position 541,128,033 of record CM034146.1, read on the forward strand.
TTCATGCAGGAACCCAAAATTTGTCATTGGAAAGCAGCAAAGCGCATCTTGAGATATCTCAAAGGATCAGTGGATCTTGGTCTAGAATACAAGAAGAACGAAAACTTCTTCTTGACTGGATATTCGGATTCAGATCATGCAGGTAACATTGATGATAGAAAATCCACTTCTGGATTTGTATTCTTTATGGGATCTGGACCAATATCATGGGGAAGTAAGAAACAACACTTTGTTTCTCGCTCTTCCACAGAAGCCGAGTATCGTTCTGCAGGAGAAGTTGTCTGTGAAGCGATTTGGCTACGTCGCATACTGGAAGGACTTGGAATACCACAGGACAAACCGACTACCATGTATGTTGACAACGAAGGTGTTCTCAAACTTGTTCGCAATCCAGTTTTTCATGAGAGAACAAAGCACATTGAAGTTCAGGTTCATTTCATACGCGAACATGTATTGAAGCACAACATCCAGCTTCAATTTTGTCCAACAGCTGAACAACGAGCAGATATTTTCACAAAGTCACTTGCACGTGACAAGTTCGAGTTGTTCAGAGCATTTCTCTCCTCACCTCTTCAGACAATGCACAATTAAGGGGGGGAATGTTAGGATAAATTTTATTATCCTAGTATTTAATTATGCATAGGTTAATTATTTAATTAATTTTAAATAATTATATTGTTATATGGTTAAACAACCATATTTGTCTTTATTCAGATTGTTATATTGTTTTAAACAATATATTTGTCTTTATGTAATTTTGCTTCCCGGATGTTATTGGAAGCTTGTTTATTCTGGTTTTTGGTTGCACCTGTGCAACTCATTTTCCCAGATGTATTTGGCTGTGCAATATCTATAAATATTGCAGCCCATCCTCTGTAATTTTTTACTGATTGAGATCAATAAAATCTACACAGGCTTCCGTCCCTGTTTCTCAATCAACATTTTTGTCCTTTATTCGTGAAAATCATTTATAATCTTCAAAAATCAAATGCCAACCTATGCAATGACTTCTAAAAGCCACAAAATGGATTGCACGAGGTAGTTACAACTTCCGCTAATGGCCAAGAAGCAGTTACAAAAATATCTCATCATTTTGCACCATTTTGAATTCTTCTCTTGCAGAAAAATGACCATGGTGGGAAATGCCAAAGAATTAATAATTAAAATGGTTACAAACTTACCAGATTGAATGTGGGCTATTAGATTTATCTTTTTCACCTTTAAATATGAGCCATCCACATGGCAGAAAGTTATTGGAGCAGCCGCGGGTGAGCTCCCTTCATTTCATGACTTTTTTAGAATTCGACAATTTGGAACAATTTATTTCGTCAGCCCGATTTGACTTTTCAACATGCATACGTGGCACCTTTGGATTGGATATGGGGTCGTGACTCAATTTATAACATTTTAAACCTTTGTTAGAAATAGTTTCAAAGTCGCAACATTCTCCGCCGGCCCACACTCCTGTGTACACGTGACACAATTTGATTGACTGCGAGGTTCAAACTTCATTATTTTCTCTGCCCAGCTCAGGCTCGCAGATCCGCCATCACCATTTACAGCTTTTTTCTGAAAAGGAAAAGTGACAAAGAAACCTCCACAGCTCCGCTGGTCCACCTTGGGCAAAAAATACAACTCAAGTCTGTCGAGCCATATCTTGCACAAAACAAGGAGCTAGAATGACTTCTTTACCTTTTTAGAAAGGGGAAGAAATTTCCCATCTGATGAAGTAGGTTCCAAACATCCTTGAGCCCTTGGAAAGTAAAAAATTTCAAAATACTATTATTATACCATTTTCAAAGGGTAACAACTCAAAAATTTCTAAGTCCAGACTTGGAAAAAAAAGGAAAATTTTGAGGGGACAACAGGAGGCGACAATACTCCCAGGAAACTCTGTGGAAACCTTTTCCAAGCTCTGAGTTAGCCCAAAGGAAATATCTGAGAATTTTTTTCCAGCTTCTTGTAGGATGCTTTGGCTGGCACCCAACATGAAGAATAATAAACATGAGTGGTAGCTAAAATCTTAGAGAAAATATGAAATTTGCCTGCCAACGAAAGGGGTTTAATAATCCATAATTCCAACTTGTGGGTGAATTTGTCAATAACATACTGCCAAAGTTGACTGGGGGCAACATCAAAAGCAAAGGGGATACCAAAGAATTTAAAAATTTCTCCATGCTGGATGTACTTCCAGTCAAAACGATTAAGCCAACCAGGCTTGGGGGAGAAAATATTACCTGAAGCACTGGGTCTTACGCCATTGGAACTGGAACCTAAAGCTAAACAATACATGTCCAAACATTGCATGGCATTTGTAATATTAGTTTCTTCCTCCAGGATCATGTGGAAGGAGTCATCCATAAAATTCCCATTGATAAGCTGAAGGGGAGTCGGTGAAGGGAGCTGAATTCCATGCATAAGCCCCTGGTCCCGAGCATGGTCAAGGAGAAACCCAAAACCTTCAGTGGTAATCACATATAGAGCAAGTGCTAAAGGAAAACTTTGTCTAATAGAGCAGAAAATCCCAAACTACTTAGAAGCATGGACCATTTACATACAGGGAGGCAAAGGCATCTACAAAAAGCATTTTGACAGAGGCGATGAAGACCAAACCCAAAGCCCAACTCTTCAAGCATCGCCAAGATGAAATGACATTCAATCTTGTCGTAAGCTTTTTCAAAGTCAATTTTGACAAACATGGCAGATTGCTTACAGGTTCTATCCCACTCCATGCCTTCCCGCATAGCCAAAATATAATCTAGAATGTACCTTCTCTGTATGAAACCAATCTTCTTGGGACTGACGATAACTGGCAAGATGGGCCGAAGCCGAAGAGCTAAAGCCTTAGCTATGATCTTATATGAGACATTGAGCAAGGTAATCAGGCCTCCAATTACATATAAGCTCTAGGTATCCCTCTTTAGGGATGAACTTAATGTGACCCCGATTAATAAGGGCACCGAGGGACCCTGAGTGGAGAGCTTCGAGATAAACTTGAAGCAGATCCTGGCCCACCATGTCCCCAAAGGGCTTTGTAGAACTTGCAAGGAAATCCATCCATGCTAGGGGCTTTGTCATTGGCCATGAGGGAGACAACTTCATATAAATCCTCTAAGGTAAGCAGTCTGTCACAGACAACACCGTTGTGCACTCGAGAGTTTGCATGGAACCACCGAGAGGCATTTAGCAAGCGTGACTTGTCGCTCAGGAGACTCCTCCTGGGCTTTGAAAACCTGAACATAGTGCCTAACAAAGGCTTGGACCATCTGAGGATTGTCTGTAATATGAACACCAGCATCAAAAACAGCATAAATTTACTTGTTTATGTGCTTGGCTTTGAGCCACTGGTAAAACTCTTTTGTGTTACGGTCTCCAATTTTAAGCTAGTGCAACCGAGCTTTGATTTGAGCACCCCTCACTATGTAATCATCAACAATGTGGATTTTCTGCCTCAATTTAGCAACTTGGATTTATAGAGCCACATTGAAAGGATCCCGGGCGAGCACCATTGTGGAGTGGCTCAGCTTAGCAGAGGTGTTGGTGTAAGATCGCCATCAAAATTTAGTGAGTTGGACACTTTACATCCAGAGGAATTTAGTTAGCTGAATTATAGCATCCTTCGACTAACTTATCCATCCAAACTTACCAAGAGGGTGAGGTGCGAGGTTCCAAATTTGGCGAATGTGTGCCAATGCGGGGTCATGATGTAATAAATTAGTATTTAAATAAAACTATGTTTTTTTAATCTGTGGCAGTTGAAAATTCCATTCAATACAGAACCATATTGGAATGTGGTCGGAAAGGACAATGGCCGACAAAGTTTCCACCAGAAGAGAATACCAGCTAGCAAATTTAAAGAAAGGATGTGAAGAGATCATTGCATGATCTAGCCTTTTAAAAACCTAATCTTGGCCATTTATGAGATTAGACCAAGTGTACCATGGCAGCATATTGGTGTGACGTAAAAAATTAGGGTCATAAAACCCAAATTTATTACACATATAAAACCAAGCCTCCCTTTCACCAGCTGGCCACCTCATGGGTAAAAGACCCAGTTTATCATTTTGCTGCTCCACCATATTAAAAATCCCCATCAATCAGCCAGTGTGCAAATGACAAGTCGTTAGCCACCCACTGCCAAAGTGTTGTCCTTTCTGATGCGTCATTAGGTGCATAAACATTGATAATCCCAAAGGAGAGATTTTCAATATTGAATAGCACCCAGAGAATATGGTTGTTAGGGTCACATCGATGATTGACATAATCCATCCACCATTTTAGAGAAATAAATGTGATCATTCCACCTCTGCCAGCAACATGGTTGCTAGAGATAGCTAAACTGTCAAGCCAAAAGTCCTGGCGATAGAATCAAGTAAAAATCCTGAAACTTTGATTTTCCTGCAAACATAGAATATCCATATCCAAGAAGTTTTTCCAAAAATTTGACTTAATGTATTTGCGAGTGGAGTTTGTGAGACCCCGCACATCCCATGAGTAGCAATTCATGAGGAAATATTATCAATATGCACCTCTGAGTCTAGCTCACTCAAACCATCAAGGGCTCCAAAACTGTTCTACAAAAAACCGTTGCTGGTTAACTGAAAAAAAATCAGACAATTGAGAAACCTACTAGCTAGTAGGGTTGTACTCCCCTTCCTCATGCTCGCGAGGAGGGATGCGAGAACACCGAACTATCTGCTTTCATGGAGAAACCACTTTGTTAGGTACAAAGTAACGGTTTAATCTAACCCTCATGTTGCAAAATAACACGCTGAGAGCTTGAGGCCAAAGGTGCCATTTTACTTGAAGAACCAACGATACTGACAGCCAATACCTTCATGTGGGCTAGAGGTAACTTGGTATTCGAAGGTTGTTTTGCAACTGAGATGGAAACATTTGGAGGCACCTTTCTGGCTTGAGTAGCTGAACCATGTTGCGAAGGCCCAATATGAGTGGCCTTGATCTTGTTGGTTTTACGGCCACCCACAGTGTGCCACCCCTCCTCCTTAGGTTGAGGGCAAGGATCTCCCATGGGCTTCGAAATGGCATGGCAAGCGGCCAACAATGGATAGTCCCTGATTTTATGCTTAGAAGATTGACAGCAAAAACAAGTATCCAGAAGGTTGATGTATACCACCTTCGGAGCAAAAGGTACATCACCAACCTGAATGGCAATCAATTCCTTTCAGGTCCTTCAAAAGGTCCAATTCAATGCAAACCCTTTTTTTCAGCCGAGCTGCAAAGAACGTAGAAGGTTTTGTGTAGATAACACGGCCAAGAGTTGCGGTAATACGTTCTAAGAAATGCCAGCACGACATAAGAAGCCCTAGGAATTCAACCCAAACAGGGACTTTAAGGGCCGTTTGGTTAGAGACAACAAAGTCTCTAGTCCAGGGTGACAAAACCAATAGGGAGCTTCTCACATAACAAGTTTGCTGCTTATTCAGAATTAGGGAAGCATGGCTAGGGTCAGCAAATCCTAGGAAAAAAAACCACGGGTTAGGTTTTGGATGGAATCCATCTTAATACCATGCGTTGTCCAAGCAGATTGGACCCAAGATTTAAGCATACTTTCAGGGGGAGTCCTTCCAACAAAATATCCTATTAAACAGAATTGTTATAGCCATTTACAGGTATAATCAAATTCTGAAAGCGGTAAAACAATATCAGGGGGAGAATTGTTACCTCGTGGAATAATTTTGGCACAAACTTGCAAGGGTGCTTCCCCAGAGCCATTGTTCGTAATCTCGCCGCTCTCCATCATAGTTAAAACAAGTGGACAAGAGTCGTGTGAAATCATATTTAAAGCCCACCAAGTGGCGAGGCTCTAGAAAAGAGGCTGAATAAATGCGTTAATGGCAATAGATCTCTTATTGCAGACAAACTCGTTGTTCTTGGCATGTAAAAACCTAGTTTCATAGCCAGAACCCTAAAAGATTTGAAAATGACAGCTCCTCCAAAAAACACAATTTTTCTACACTAGTTAATTTTTCAAGAAAGCATAGTTTTTTAATTAAAACCCATTTTTTATTTTTCTGTTTGGGAGAAATTAAGTGAAATTGGGAAAAAGTTATTATGAAACTAAGGTTATTAGACATTTTTTTGTTGACCATTTTTTGGGAGTGTGTAGCACGTTTTGTGGATTATAAGTCCTGGAATTTTCTAATGGTCTTGTGTGCATTTTGGAGGCCGTTTTTGGCATTTTGGGCCCTTTCTGACTCGTTTTGGGTCATTTTTGCATTACATTTCTCTATTACTCTTTTCTTATGGGCTAGAGAGTGTGTTCACCACATCCTTGTAGAAAGAGAGCCTCTTATGCGACATGAGACACTTTTTCTCACACCAAAATTTATTTTGTCCCCGTATTCCTTGTTTTCATCCTTTTGTTCTTGTGGATGGAATGGAATGCAAAATGGGGTGATAGGAGTCGCGTGCCCCCTAAGTGAATGGATAAGTATGCGATGAGGTTCATTTTTTTTCCCCTGAGTAGTCAATAATGAACCGTAAATGAGAGTGTGTCATGGGACCTAAGCGTATATCACGACCAGATGGAACGTATAAGTGATGATTTAGCCTAAGTGTATATCACTATGAGATGAATGGGTGAGTGATTATTTATCCCTAAGCATTTATCACTACAAGATGAGAAGGAGTGGTGATATAACCTAATGTTTATACCACTACAAAATGATAGAATAGGTCACAATTTATCCTAAAGTGTATGTCTTTAGCCTAGGAATGTCGCATGATGAAAGTTTGAATAGTAAATGTGTGATGAATGTAAATTTCATTTGATTTGTAAACCCTCAACAGTCGAGTATGGACTGAGGAACTAAAGTGTGTCATAGGGTAGTGAGTGCAACGCATAGAGGACAATGTAGTATGCGTAATGATGAAAGATGAACTTGTAAGGAGTAGAATGTGTAATGTATGATGTATAAGATGTAATGTATGGTGTAGACTAAAAGTAGTAAGTATGAGGAGTAGTATGGGATGTCAGATTAAAGTATGTATGATGAAGACTAGTATGATGTAAGATGCATAAATTTCAAAATGTTGTAGATGAAATTTAGAATGTATGGTGTGTGACACATAATATGTGAGTAGATGCAGTGTGTAAGTTCTATAGTTCAGTGTGTGGGGTTCATGTGTGGTAATACCTCAATAGTCAAGTGTGAACCTATTGTGGCCCTCAAAATCCCCCTCATTTTCCGAGTCAATTTTTGAAAATTTTGAGTTGGTGCCTTTGAGGAATGTTTAGAACAGAGTAAGAAGTCTTGAGAGATGGAGAAATTCATTCTTTGAAGTTGTTGGTGCTCGGTTTTTAATCTCGCCCCTTTTGTTTAAAATTCTTCAGTCTTTGTGGTTTGATAAACTTTCTGTCTTCCCATCTGGATGCTTAAAAATCTTTTCCTTCATTCGAATTTTGTTGTCAATCCTTCTCTTCGGCTGTGGATCACGTTGAGCCTGGTATTGTTTGCAGTTTCTCATTCCATGGAGAACAAGTTGAAATTCAGGCGTAAACGGTGAGGTTTTCCCTTTCATTTTTATTTTTCCACAATCATGAATGATGGGTGTCAAATTCTGTCCCGACGTCTGAGGATATGTGGACATCTCTGATTTGATGCAGCGTGGCGGGTATATCTTTTAAACTTGTAATTTTTGTTATTCTTTACAAAAGTGTTGAATTGGCCTTGTGGCTCGAAGGATCTTGAAAGGTCAAAGGTGGGCCCTTTTCGTGTTTTGAGGCATTATGGTGAAAGGTGTAAAGTTATAAAGTGAAGCGCAACCCCGCATGTGTTGATGCCTGTGCTAAAAAGTTAAAGCAGGAAGGAGGGTAGTCGAAGTAATTTGGGAATTTTGGTTTTATTTCCAAAAAGAGAGTTAAAAGTTATAAAATGATCCATGACTCCACTAGGGTCTTGAGCTCGCATTGAAAAGTCAAAGTGGAGAGGTATGTCAATGGAGAACTTTGAGTTTTTGAGCTTTTCTTTGAAAAAAGTTAAAATTGTAAAAGTGAGCCGTGACTCCGTCCCCACTCAAGTAAATCCATGTGTCAAGCCCGTATCAAAATTTGATGGGCAAGCCAAAATGTAAAATCTCTACAAAGTCACAAAATACAAAAGGCACCCTCAAGCCCACTTCAATTTAGATCTTTTCCAAGTGGATGACTCATATTTGAAGGTACAAAACAGGTTTAACAGCTGCATTATAGAGCATCATTTTTTTCCGCCATTAACACTTCTGTAAGAACTAAGAAACCGAATGTAACTATTTTTAGGATTTTTAATGGCTTCTCAATGTCATTATGCTTGTTGGATGCCGGTACTTTGTAGATGTAATAGATTCAAAAGTAATCAATACAAAAAAAATTCCCTTTCTTCCTCTGTTATTCCTTCTTTCCTTGTTCGAATTTGTGAATCATCCATCTGTGCATGCTAAGAAACTTTGTGTTCTTGTTAATATGATTTCGGTAACTTTGTGTCTGTGAAATTATATCTATTATAAACGTGAATGATTCCATTTTGCATCTACTTTTCTCAATACACATAAGGTTATACTCTGCTGTCTATATTACTTGAAAGTATTGTTATGTTCTTCCTCTCTCATCTCCTTAGTTCTTCTATTCTTTCGTATTGATAATATTTTTGGCATAAAACACTTCAAAATATTAGGAATCCTCACTTTGAAAGTTTTACATTTGTATATAAGTTTTGTTGCTTGCTTTCAATAAGGGAGCCTCTCCCATAAAGAGGAGAGACTTGTTCTCCCCTGAATGTGGTTTGTTAATGTACCATTTTAAAAACCCAATAGTTTTTGGTGACTCTGCTGGGGAGTTCATTTCAAATAGATCCCTTTCTAAAAGAACAACTTCAAGATCATTTTTGATTTGGCGAATCTAAGATATACTCGTGGTAAAAAGGCTATCGGAATAGAAGATTCCCACTTTCAACTTATGGAGCAAAAAAAATTCTCTTCTTCCAGTAAGAAGGAACAGAAAAACTCATTCTACAAGCACACCTCTTGTTAAAGATAGAAATTCCAAGAATAGCATTCCTCAAGAACAAATCAGTCCTAATATTTGTGCTTTGATACTTGTTAGTGTTTCAGTTCCCATTCAGTCTATTTATCCAAAGATGGTAGCCCCTTTGCCTTGGGGACAATAGGTTGGGCCTCTTGCTCTTCTTCAGCCATTGCATGAGTTACCTAGGGGTAACAGGAATTTTTTTCCCAAATTTCAGGGTGATGGGAAGGTTCATCTAGATGACCACATTGTAGCCTTCATTGTTGCATGTGGGATTCTTGGGGTTGAACATGAAGATGTATCTGTCAATATTTTTATGGAGACATTGCAGGACAATGTTGTTGATTGGTTTTATCATCTTCCTATTGGGTCAATCACTAATTGGAACACCATGAAAAATCAGTTTGAGCAAGGTTTCAAACCTGTTGAAGATGTGCATGTTCTATTAGCTCAAATCTCTCATATCAAGAAGGAGCCATTCAAGCCCATGAGATAATTTGTGGCCAAATTCAACAAGATCATTCATAAAATTCCACAAAACACTTATCCTATAGATCAAATCCAAAAATGCTTCTTCCTCAATGTTCAGTTACCTGAAGTAAGCTATGCACTAAGGAGAGATAACCTTGCAACTCTGGATGTTGATCAATGTTTGGCTATTAGTGTTGAGGATGACCTGATCATGTCTAGTAAATTGAAAAGAGAACCTTCCAAGTATAAGGCATATTCTTCTCCCTCTCTTGGAGCCAACTCAGATCAGTTAGTGCATAAGTTGGAAAATGATATCATTTCCATTAAAAAGTAATGGGCTCAGCATACTCCTTACCAAGATATTCCAAGGAAGAATTTTTCAACCCAGGAACTGTTTTCCTTCTTCTCAGACTAGATTGGCTATTAAAGGCCCACCCATCAAGGTTCCAGTCAATGCAAACTTGTGAATTTCAGGAACCTTGTGATGAGGAGTTTAATGAACTCTATGAAGAACCTGAAGAAGAGGTTGATGAAGAACTAGAGGATCTTGGTGGATCTCAAGTTCACTTCCTTACCACTGAAGGTATGAATGACAAAGATTTGAATATGATGAAAGAGTGTCATAGATGAATATTGAGTCATATGTTGTTATGACTCGGAAGCAAACGAACAAAAAATAAAAATTGATGCAACCTGCTAAGAAATCCAAGGAGTTTCCTATAACTATTCCAATGGTTGCAAGAAGAGGAGCTCCTATTCCCACTGCCTCCACACAAAAGATGAGTAATGATAATCCTCCTCCTTCTACCTTTGTTTCCAAAACTTCTTGTCCTTCAATTCCTGAATTTGATAAATCAAAAGTTTCTCCTATTCCTAGTAGTGATTCCCCATCCACCTTCGAGTCTTTTGATATCGATGATTACCTCAAAAAGACCAAAATCCAAATTTCAGAGGTAGAGTTTTACCAAACCCATCCAAAATCCTTTGCTAAAATGGTAAAATTTGTCAATTCCAAAATCCAAAGCTTCATCCAATACTTCTAAAGGTCTTTTTCCCACTCCCTCTTCCTCACCTCAACCAAGCCTTGTGGCTGTAGTCACTTCCCCTAATGAGAAAATTAAACCATTCTATGCGACTCTTCTCATAGCTAGCCATAAACTCAGTAACTGTGTTATGGACTCGGGAGCATCAGACAATGTAATGCCTACAAAAGTAGCTCATGCTTTGGGCCTAACTCTAACACGTACCTTTAGTTCTTGCTATTCCATAGAGAGTAGAGAAGTGCCTTTGGTTGGAAGAATTAAATATGCACAAGTAGCTTTTGTTGTTTTACCAGAGAAAAGGGGTCTTAGCCCACTATTTTGGTAGTTGATATTCCTACCTCATATGGTATGTTGCCTCAGTAGAAATTTCTATAAGGATGTAGGAGGTGAAATTCAGGTGGATTTGTCACATGCTTTGAACCCGGGTCAATCTGAATACATTGTGCAAAAGACTGATGATCCAAAAGCACATATACTCTATGAAGATATAGGGCATGGTAACTACATGATCATGTCACAAGATGAGGCAAAACCTACTAAAGAAGTGATTCATGATCCTAATGGCATTTGGGCTTTGGAATTTGATGGAAGCTTCTCTTTAGCTGATTCGGGGGCTGGTGTGGTGCTAACCTCTCTAGAAGGGAAGATTAATCCTTTTTAATTCAAGCTTTGTTCTGAAAATACAAACAATACAGTTGAATATGAGGCACTCATACTTGGATTGAACATGGAAAAAAGAAATGGGAGTGAAGAATCTTTTTGCTCATGGAGATGCAGATCTAACTCTAAAACAATTCAGGGATCTTTTTCAAGTGAAGAACAAAAGATTGAAGCATTATAGAAATCTTGTCTGGGTATCCATTAAGTTTCTTAATACTCTCTTCATTGAAGCTGTGCCAAGAGAGAAGAATACTAGAGCTGATTCTCTAGCTATCTCAGGATCTTTGTTGATTCCTCACCCATATTTCTGTCAAGAGAAATTTACCATTGAAATGATTTATAGACCCAGTGTACCAAATAATGTAAACAACTGGCAGGCTGTCAATGATGATCAAAATTTTCTCTCTTTCTTGGAGCTTAAGGATAATTTTGATTGATTGTATTTTGAAGGAAGTGAAGCTTTTCCTGGAGAGTGTGTATCCTCTAATGAAGGAGATATCAAGGAAGAGATGGATCAAGATGGCTGCATAAAATTGAAAGGTAACAAGATCCCTAAAGGGCTGGTGAGTTTGGAAGATCTGTTTGGCAAGCATGATAGGTACATTAAGTCTAAAGCTTCCCAAGGAGCTCGGCAGTCTGTTGAATGTGAGAAGATTAATATTAGGAGTCTTGATGAACCCAAGATGGTGAGCATTGGAAAATGTTGCACTCAAGAAGAGAAGAAGAAAGCAGTAAATCTATTAAGAAGGTATGTTGATGTTCTTTCTTATTCATATGATGATCTCAAGGCTTTCCAGCTAAAGGAAATGCAACACTTTATCCCTCTGAAACCTGGGATCAAACTGTTCAAGCAGAAACAAAGGCAATACAATCCCAAGGTTTCTGGAACTATTTTTCAAGATATCTAGAAGTTAATAAAGGAAAATATTATTTTCCCTATACATCATTCAACATGGATTGCCAACATTGTGCCTGTCAGGGAAGAAGAATGGTTTGATCTGCATCTGTGCAGATTTCAAGAATTTGAATCAGGCCTCTTTGAAAGACAACTATCCTCTCCCCATGATGGATCAAGTTTTATAAGCTGTCATAGGATCTATGATGTTGTCTATGCTAGATGGACTCTCTGGGTAAAATTAGGTGGAAGTCAATACCCCAGATCAACACAAAACTACTTTTACTACTCCTTAGGGCACCTTTGCCTACAAGTGAATGTCTTTTGGTCTTATCAATGATGTTGCAACCTTTCAAAGGGAAATGGACTTAGATTTTGGTAGTCTAAAGGGAAAGTGTATTGTTGTGTCCCTTGATGATTTGAATGTTTTCTCCAAAACAAGGGCATATCACTTTCAGCATCTTGAAGCAGTCCTCAAGAAATGTGGAGAACATGGAGATTCTCTCAATCCTAAAAAGTATGTCTTTTGTGTTACTAAAGGCAAGTTGTTGGGGCATATTATCTCTAAAGAAGGAATCAAGATAGATCCAAAAAGAGTTCAAGAAATCCAACAGATTCCTCTTCCCACAAGCAAAAAGGGTGTTCACTCTTTCTTTGGTAAGATAAACTTCCTGAGGAGACTCAGATTTTACAGAACTGACTATGAGCATTGCTCACATGATGAAAGGAAAGAAAAAATTTGGTTGGAATTGCAAAGGTAAAGAATCATTTGAAGGTATCAAGAAAGCCATTGCTAAGACTCCCATCTTAGCATGTCCTGATTTCAGCAAGGATTTTATCATCTATTGCTATGCTAGAGAGAGTACCTTTGTTGTTGTGCTAACTCAGAGGAATTCTGAGGATCATGAACTTCCAATTTCATTCATGAGCTAAAAGCTCATGAATTGAAATATACTATGATGGAGAAACATGTTTTTGTAGTGGTCAAAGCTGTCAAGCAGATTCATTTTTTATATTCTTAATTCTGTATTTTGTTGTGCTTATACTTGATATAACCATCAAGTCTATTCTTACACAATAGGAGTTTGGAACTAAGAGAGGTAATTGGGTAGAAAAATTCCAAGAATATGACCTTGATATCAAGCCAACTAAGCTAGTCCAGGGTAAAGGCTTATGTGAGCTTATTGCTGAAGGAGCTAATGTAGAATTGTCCAAAGAAGCAGTTGATGTTCCTATTGTCCTCTTCCTCAGTTCAACAAATGAATGGTATGCTGATATTGCACATTTTCTTACTTATGGAGAATGTCCATCCCACTTGAGTGCCAAGGAAAAAAGAGATATTAAGTTACGGTCTACACAGTATGTATTATGGGAGATTGCTTTGTTCAAGCGAGGCATAGATGGAAGATTCTTGAAGTGTGTTGACAAAGAACAATAGAAGACGTTGTTCTCATATTTTCATGATCAAGTTTATGGAGGGAATTTCTTTTCTACTATCACTTCCCATAAAAATCCTTCATGTTGGGTACTATTTGCCTACATTGTTTAGAGATGCATCAAAATGGGTAGGTAAGTGTGAAGCCTATCAGAATTTTGTTGAGAGACCTAAGTTGGCTGCTTTACCACTAAAACTAGTAGTGACTGATGAGCCTTTTCAATAGTGGAGATTGGATTTCATTGGAACTCTTAATCCACCTTCTAGTGTTGGGCATACTCATGTGCTAACTGCTAAAGATTACTTCACAAAGTGGGGCAAAGGCTATTCCAGCCAAAAGCACTACTTCTGAGGTGGTGTGTAATTTCATCAAAGAGAACATCTTGATAAGGTTTGGGGGTACCAAACAAGATTGTGACTGATAATGCTTCAAATTTTTCTTCTTTTGAGATGATCAATTGTTGTTATGGCTATGGAATTTCCCTTGCTCATTCTTCATATTATTATCCTCAAGGGAATGGACAAGCAGAATCAACAAATAAGAATCTGGTAACCATCATTTGGAAGCTTGTAAATGACTCTCAAAGGAATTGGCAAAAGAAGCTCTATGATGCTCTCTGGGCAGATAGAATTACACCGAAAAACTCAATTGGGATGTCTCCATTTCAAGTGATGTATGTTTTTGAAGCTCAGTTACCAGTAACAATGGAATTACCAGCCTTGCACTTAATGAAGGCTATTAAAGATTCAAGTTTTCACCAGTTCCTTGGACAAGAGGATCATGTATCTCCAAAAGTTGGATGAAGACAAGTTAAAAGTTTTTGATAAAATCCCAGCTCATCAACTGAAGGTGAAATATTTGTTTAATAAGAAGTCTAGGACCCATAGATTTTCAAGTGGGAGACATTGTTCTACTGTGGGACAAAAGACATGAACCTTGAGAAAGCCATGGTAAGTTTGATTCTCTTTGGCTTGGCCCCTTTCAAAATTAGGCACTTTGCTGGAGAAAATTCTTTCTACTTGGATTATATGGATGGATCTTCTCTCCCACTTCCTTATAGTGGGAAATATTTTAAGTTGTTCAGGTTCTAAGTGATTAGGCATTCCTTCTGTATATTATCTACAGTGTTTTGGTTTTTGGTCATTCCTTTGTGTTTTGTTTGTTACTTTTCCCATTGCGTGTGTGTTATATTTTGTATTGGTTTTGCCTTTGACTCTATTTACCCAATGGATAAGGCACTGGTCTTATTTCCTAGAGTTTTTCTGTAGTTCTTGATCTTGCCTTGTTTCTTTGTTCTAAGCCAAGCCATCCCTAGAAAGAGCCAGCTGTTGTCACCATCAAAATCCCCCTCATTTCTAAGTCAAGTTTCAAAAAATTTGAGTTGGTGCCTTTGAGGAATATTTAGAAAAGAATAATAATTTTGGAGAGATGGAGAAATTTGTGCTTTGAATTTGTTGGTGCTCAGTTTTTAATCTCACCCCTTTTGTTTAAAATTCTCTAGTTTGCGTGGTTTGATAAACTTTCTATCTTCCCATCTGGATGCTTAAAAATATTTTCCTTTATTCGAATGTTACTTTCAATCCTTCTCTTTGGTTTTGGATTGCGTTGAGCATGGTATTATTTGCAATCTCTCATTCCATGGAGAACAATTTGAAATTCAAGCGTAAACGGTGGTGTTTTCCCTTTCATTTTTATTTTTCCATAATCGTGAATGACGGGCATCAAATTTTGTCCCAATGTTTTTGGATACATGGACATCTCTGATTTGATGTGACGTGACAGGTTTGTCTTTTAAACTTGTCACTTTTGTTATTTTTTGCAAAAGTTTCAAATTGGCCATGTGGCTTGAAGGATCTTAAAAGGTCAAAGGCAAAAAGGCGGGACCTTTTCATGTTTTGAGGCATTATGGCGAAAGGCGTAAAGTTATAAAGTGAAGTGCAACCCCGCTGGCACCCAAGTGAAGCCATGTGTTGATGCCTGCAATGAAAAGTCAAAGTGGGAAGGTGAGCCATCAAAGCAATTTAGGAATTTTTCTTTTATTTCCAAAAAGAGAGTTAAAAGTTATAAAATGATCCACAACTCCATTGGGTCTTGAGCCCACGTTAAAAAGTCAAAGTGGAGAGGTGGGTTGGTAGAGAACTTTGAGTTTTTGAGCTTTTCTTTGAAAAGAATTAAAATTGTAGAAATGAGCCACGACTCCGTCCCCACTCAAGTAAAGTCACATGTCAAAAGCGGATGGGTGGGCCAAAATGTAAAAAAATGCAAAATCTCTACAAAGTCACAAAATACAAAAGGCTCCCTCAGGCCCGCTTCAGTTTAGAGATTTTTCACGTGGACGACTCATATTTGAAGTTACAAATTAGGTTTAACGACTGCATTACAGAGCATCATTTTTTACCACCATTAACGCTTATGCAAGAACCAAGAAACCGAATGTAACTATTTTTTAGGATTATTTAATGGCTTCTCAATGTCATTATGGTTTTTGGATCCCGGTACTTTGTAGATGTAATAGATTCGAAAGTAATCAATACATAATTTTTTCCCTTTCTTCCTCTGTTATTCCTTCATTCCTTGTTCGAATTTGTGAATCATCCATCTTTGCATGCTAAGAAACTTTGTGTTCTTGTTAATATGATTTTGGGAACTTTGTGTCTCTGAAATTATATCTGTTATAAATGCGAATGATTCCATTATGCATCTCCTTTTCTCAATACACATAAGGTTATACTATGTTATCTATATTACCTAAAAGTATTGTTACGTTCTTCCTCTCTCATCTCCTTAGTTCTTCTATTATTTCGTATTGATAATCTTTTTGGAATAAAACACTTCAAAATATCAGGAATCCCCACTTTGAAAGTTGTAAAATTGTATATAAGTTTTGTTGCTTACTTTCAATAAGGGAACATCTCCCATAAAGAGGATGGATTTGTTATCCCTTGACTGTGGTTTGTTAACGTACCATTTTAAAACCCCAACAGAACCAAAGCACAAGAGTGTGTCTTCAAGTAACGATGATACTAGTGTATGTTGTGTGTAAAGATCCAAGTGTGAAGTGATGTGAATATAAGATGTGTGTGAATGCTAGAGGGGGGAATAAGTAAAATGCCCCCCCAAGTGTACTATGATGATGGAGATCTGTGAGAGGTTCCATGCCATTGTGGGAGAGTGTTATCTCTGTCATGATAAGAGAGAGTTCCAACACAATGGTAGGCCGAAGCAACAATAGGACCATGCAATGGTGGCAAAATTTTAGGTGTGTCTTATTCATCAGTAGGAGTAGTAGCTTTGACAAAATTTATTTATTTTACCTTATGTGGGATTGATGATACTGCAGAAGACTTGATAGGAGAAGAAGGTGGACTGATTTGGAGAGGTGGTTAAGTAATTTCACTTGGTAATTTTGTGGATGACTCGAGAAGAGGTGTTGTATTGATTTTGAGGGGTAATTTCTTAGTCGGATCTTGATTTTCCTTAGAAATTATGACATGATGCTCATTAGACAAATCAGATTTAAAAATCCATTGAGATGTAACAAGTGGAGAGGACCATGTAACAAAACGTTGTGCAGTGAATGAGATGAAATCTTGATGCTCAAGATGTTTGATTCTTTGTTGTAAATAATAACAATCATTGTCATTATGTCCATTGATTTGATGATAATTGCAATATGGAAGACCTTGATATTTTGCAAACTGATAAGGAGTATAACAATGAGTAGATGACAAGTTGATTAATTGATGAGTTATGAGTTTCAGATGAATATCTTACTGCGTAACATTGATTATAAACTTGAGAGGCATGGGAAGCAATAAGATTTGAGGTGCACTAATATGAGCACATGTAGAAGACATAGAATGAAGAGTAGATGTAATAGGAGAACAAACATTAGCCTGAGAAGCATCCTTAATATGTTGGATTTTAGATCTAAGAGATGTAATCATGGATTCCATAACCTGAAATTTATCATGAAATAAAGAATGAAGAGCTTGAATGGATTTTTAAATAGATTGATTGGATTTGGAATCAAGGGAGTCCTTAGAAAGACAACCAAAAATAACATTGACTTGGGTAGGAAACATGTTGATAGGTAGGCGTATAGTTTCTAGGGTTTTTTTAAGAGTGTTTTTACAAGATGGGCACATTTGAATCAATTGAAGCAAAGAGACTTGACATACATTAGAAGCCATGATATAAAAGATGAGAAAATCCCTAGACTAAAGGTGGATTCAAAGATTGGGTTCACCAAAATGATTAACTAAAATGTAAATATATATGTACTATAGTTAATCTAAGCTATGAAAAATTGTAAATGTAATAAATAAAATGTATTAAAACAATATGTAATGACCCAAGTAAATATGCAGAAGGAAATGCTAACCCTAATATCTAAGAGAAGTATAGAAATGACGCATTTGATTAGAGGATCTTGATGGACTATGTTGCAGAAGTGACTTGAGAAATAGAAAGCAGGAAAGACTGTGTAGAGGTCCCAAAAAGGATAGATTTGGGATATTTAGCTGGACTGAAGTGCCTGGAGAGGGACTGGAGAACCTAAGGGTGCTCTGGCCTACATAATGGGGGCCCTTGTCTATGCAAAAGATCTAGAATTGAGTTTCATAGGTCTGATAGGTGGTCTGAAACCCTCGTTATGTGTCACATCATATTTGCTACATTATGTCAGGTGTCGCTAATAATCCAAGAGGACGGAAAGAATTGCAAGAAATCCATAAGAAGTATTAAAACCCTGAAAAAATAATGCAAATGAATGGGTCAAAATGACCTCATCCGCCACAACAGTGGGATTGGTAACTGAGTGTTGCATTACATTTCAGACCCAAATGTAGTTCTGGTGAGTTTGTGCATAATATGCCCTAGGTGCTCTTGTGTTAGTATTACTTTGTAAAGTAGTGAGTAATAACTAGATGTATAAAATTTAATAGAATGTGTGCATGGAATAAAATAAAATCCTCTCCCTATGATGTGTGTTATGTAGATGACCTAGCCATGTGCCTTGTGATGGAGCTTTGTGGATGTAAGTGATCTCCAATGCAATAGATGGATGCAACTCTAGATGGATGATAGTAGTGACTAGTGCTTGGTCCCTCATTATGGTCTCATAGCTTTATATTTATAGGATTCTCTTGATCTAATTTCATAATTAACCCCGAAATGGTCGACCACCAAAAATATGAAGACCTCAAATGGTTAGAAAGAGCCCAAAAAGTGACAGGAAAGTTTAAGAAGGATTAGGGGCACCCATGGTAGGGCACCTCAGCACTAGCCTGGGCACCTCAGTCAAGGCTAAAATAATTCAAAGTGATGAAAGCTGACTGGGCATGTAGGTGTAAAAGGTCGGGAATGATGAAATAAAATAAGAGAAGATGGCCAAAAGACGTGAGTTAATTAGTACTTTCTTCACTCAAGAACCTTCTAAATAGTAGTATGAAACTGGGATAAATAATATCTAAAGTGCATGATTTAGTGACTACAAAACATTACCTTACTCATGAAGGCATTTATCCCTTTCTGTCATGGGGAAGATCTTGCACCCAATGATCTGATTATCATGTCTTGAATACTAGTTCGACAAGTGTGACTCATGGTTTTTGGTTGTTTGTTGAAAAATGTTTCCAGGCCTCTCCACCATCATGTGATGCATACATAAATTATCCTCATAATGCTTAAGAGATTATCATTTTTTCTAGATCTTCCTCTTATATAGTTGATTCCTCTCCTTCTTTATGTAAGTGATTGATGCAAATGATATTGGACACTAATTTTCGATATTTCTAATCTTGATGATGAGGTTTTTTCTTCTAGTTTTAATGACGAGAGTATTTTTTGAGGACTCCTCTCCTCATTCT
The DNA here is from genome assembly GCA_019776745.2 of Taxus chinensis. Lineage (NCBI taxonomy): Eukaryota > Viridiplantae > Streptophyta > Pinopsida > Cupressales > Taxaceae > Taxus > Taxus chinensis. Next base: position 541,147,433 of record CM034146.1, read on the forward strand.
CTCATCCACCTTTCAAAGAATTTTGAAACCCCTCTTTTTCCATCATACATCAGGAAGTATTATTCACATCCTCATACTCTCATTTACAATTGCCTCCTTTCCACTTCAGTGTGTGAGAATTTTTTCTACTCTTCTTCCTTTTATATGTGTTTTGGAAGATTCCCTAAATCTCCTTTGTCTGGGAGTGCCCCTTCTGGGACCTTCATTCACTTCCACTATTTTAGAGACCATCATTGATCCACCTCATCTTGTGCAAGGCTTGCTCTTTCTACTATTGTGGTTAGCATGTTGATTTTCCTTCACTTCACTTGGAAAATCTTAATCAGCAAATGTTCATCTCTCACACTATGAAAATTCTACTTCCATGACATTACCTTGGTTACTTTGCACTCATTTTCTAAACCTATGTCACATTTTAGTAGGACCAGATTCAGAGTTCTTCATACTTCTACCTTCATTTTCACATGCGGATATGGGGTATGGAAACTTACAGTTGCTCCATTTTTCCTACCTAAGGGAGAAAAGTTATATCTATGCAAATGGACCTTCTTCAGTCTACAAGTGAAATACCACATCCTCAAAACTCTTCATGGAGAATTCAAAGAGTCATAGATTTCATATCAGGTTGTGGATTCACATCTTCACATGAGTCCTTCCTCTCTTCCCTTCTTCTTCTTCTATACATATTATAACTTGTACATGGGTATCTTATCATGTATTTAGTTATCGGGAACCATTTCAGGCATCTTTCTTAGGTTGTTAGGGGAGTCTTCTATCTTATCAAGTGGCATGTTTTTCCCACAAGTTTTTCCTCCATTACTTGATATCCTTGTTGTACATGGGTGCCTCATTAGGTGTATTTTTCAGAACCCATTTCTAATGTTTCTGACTTTCCGTATCATCCTAAGTTTACATGCACATCCAATGAAGGGGGGTTTTGGCATGGGGTACCTTACCTTGTCATCTCATATGGCATTTTCCACATCACGTGGTGAGTCATCTCACTTATGTGAGGTCATAGGTCTTAGGTGTCTTAAGGGGTATGATATATTTCATCATAAATTTTGTCATATGCATTAGTGTGCCTACCAGTCTTCATGGTGTGGTATGTAAAATATGAAGAAAATAGGAGTAGTGTGCCCCTAGTAACAGATGTGTATGAGAGGATTGTTTATTTAGGACCCTCAATATTTCTAAAGTAATGAAACATGATAATAAGAAATGTGTCATTGGGTAAATACATTTTAGAATTGAGCATGTACATCTAGAAAGATGGTATCACTGAAGCACAAAGTGAGAATCAAGTTGATGTGAGGTTATATTGCAAATGGATTTTTAGACCCTGGAAAATTATTTGAGTGTGAATCATGGAACTCATCAGTGTGTCATAGGTCTCATGATAAAGATGAGCCTTTATCAAGGGTGTCTAGAGTAGCATAAGAAACATTATTTTTGGATGTGAACATCAATTCAAAGTGCATGCTAAATTCACATAAGGTGAGAATTGACAGTAATGATAAATGGTGAAAATTTTTGGGATGTGCTCCCAAGTTTTCCTAAGTCATTTGGAGACCTAGTGTATGATGCAACATGAGTTACACCATTTTATACCATGATATAGTTCGTGGACATCTTAACCTACATATGTAGGAGAATGCTAAAAAGCTACCAAATATGTAATGTCAAGTATTGTGATAACAAAAGGACTTTAATGTTATCTTGGGATAACATACTGACAAAGGGTGAATGTAACTAGTGAAGTTTGATGATCAATAAGAATTACAGGTCCATATGAGACAAATGGTTTCATGCATAGAATTAAATCATCTTGGAAATAGTAGAAAAATTTTACAGTGTTTGAAGCCATAAGGAATCAATACTATTCAAAAGATGACCATATTAAAGCAAGTACTTAATGTCTCGGTTGCTCATGCAATAGTTACTTGGCCTAAAGCTTAAGATAAGTGCAGTTTGTTAATATTGATTAAGTTGAATAAGCAATATGAACTAGCCCCTATGATCAGAGAGATAAATGACTATTATAAGCCATGATAATGTTAGTGAAGAGAGAACTGAATCACCATGTAAAGGATAATAGAAAGTTTGCAAGGATGTAGTTGAATACTAGTCTCTCAAACTCAGACAATTGTTCTTATCATGTAATGAACAAGTGCAGAGAAGATGTAAAATTGAGAAAGCATATGAAGACATATGATACAATGAAAAGTGTATCGAGAGTGACCACACCTAATAAATGTGAGGAGCTATGCATTTATTACATGAAGCACTTCCATTGATCATGTAAATTTTCAGACATCACTCCATGATCAAGAGTTATGCATTGTTCCAATGAAGGATGTGCAATGTATGCAATGATGATTGACAGGATGTGTCATAGAAGTTGTCACCAAGGAGTAATCAACATGAATGTCCACAATCTATTATAATCAGCTAGATGTCATAGAACCAAGGTATAGGAAAAGAAAAGTTCATCAAATTGGAAGTGGGTACAAACATGTCAGATCAGTTCAAGTCATAGTGTCAGACAATGATGGCATAGAATTGAATGAGTATAAGGAACATCACTATTGCATAACATCTACATATGTAAGTGAAATGATTGATATATGTAACAATCCCATTTATAATTGGATTCAGACCTCCTATTTTAATATTAACACTTGCTTAGTTGAAGGGTAGCAACGTCACAAGGTCGAAGACTATAAAATGAGTAAATGGATTGTATTATGACTATTAAATTAGAATCATTATACTTTTGAAGAAATGTAAGTATTCCATCGAGTTAATACTAGAGTCTATGGATAATCAGTGACTCATTTAATGAGGAATAGGTATGAAGTATGAAAATGAAAACATATGACCAATTTACAAAGACATGGTAAAGAACTGATAATAGGCATCTAGGATCTGGGATCATCCAGATGTTAACAAGAAATGCATGATTTAAATCTATATTCACCAGTAATATTGTAGAGTCGCATAATGATGTATAAACGATGAATACTTGAGAGGGTGATCACAAGTCAATAAGATAGACAACAATGAAACCCTGAGTGGGAGAAGCAGAGATGGAAGATATTAGACTTATCTGATTTGATGCTTAAGACATAAAGAGTGAATCAAGGTGGAGAAAGGAAAAGTAAAAATGAAACAGGATCTGAATAGGCGACATTGTCGTATGAATACAAACTCATAAAAGTCATAAAACATCTTGAATGAAGCCTAGGACTAAGGGTGGCCTAAAAACTAGGGAGTTGAGGCATCTTGTAAGTGTCATCTTAGAGATTATATCTGGTGAAGGTGGATGTGACTAAGATTTTAGCGAATATGGTTTCTTCTGTATGTCACAAGGTGGCTTCACTAACCTTCATGCCTTTGGTCACTTGATGTTCGAAATTTTGGATGATCGATGGTAGATTACCCTATAAACCAGCATAAATACCAACATATCCACAAAAATCAAATCCTAAAAAAGAAAGATGGCAAATGGGGAGTCCGGACTGATTTCCTTGGTAGTCACCCATGAGAGTGAATTTACTCCCTTTAAGGGTTGCACTACATCTCAGATCTTGTCTCTTTGTGTAGTTCTTGTGTGTGTGTAGAAATGGTGCCTAGGAAGCTTGTGAAAGTTGCACAGTAATAGTGAGCAAGTTAATCTAATGTAGAAATGTAGATAGTCAAATGCGTGGATAGGACTAAAATAAACTTCCCCTCTTATGTGTGTATGTAGAAAATGTAGTCCAACCCTTGTCCCTTGAGTGGATGCTAGATGGATTCCTTTGATAGTAATCTTAGTGCCTTTGGAATGCAACCTTAGGTGATGATACATATATGCTTAGTTACACTTGGTTTCCTTTATTATGGTCGAGAAGCTAACATATTTATATGATTCCCTTATTTGAATTTTGTGATGGAAACTAAAAGGCTGACCCATAAGTGAAACAATATTCCCAAAAGATAAAAGATGACCCAAAAGAGGCTGAGTAAAGGTACAGAAAGGTCAGGAGGCACCCAAAGGGGATAGAAGGGCTTTCCTATGGTACTGTGTCCTGAACTGGGATCATGTTGGTGTCTTGATACCATAGAAGGATAAAGCAGTCAAAGTTATGACTACGGTTGTAAGGTTGTGTAAGACCAAAAAGAAGACTAGAAACAAAGAAAAGAGGTGCAAAGTACTAAGATATCAACGCACTGGATTTTGGATTCTATGTTGAGGAGTTTATATGATCACAGTGAGTATGATTTTAGACCTAGAATTGTACCTAAGTGAAGGGATGTATGTGTCTACATCAGGTAATGGAATTTGGTGTAATATTACACACATAATGTTGAGTGACATATTTCATCTTGTAAGAGATTATGGCACGTATGATTGAACAAACCCATATGTTTCTTGGTTATTGACCATTTTTTTGTGAAGATCTTGTAGACCTGGATTTAAAGAGGATGCAAGTATTGACCAGGAGACATACATGATTCGATAGTTTCTTCTGGGATGGACACACTTGTTGGGAATTCGAGATTGTATAATAGTGATTTGATTTAATAAAAAACAAAATCATGCACACATGATTTAAACAATTCCCCAAAATATACAGTAGTGGAAGTATAAACCAAAATAATCCAAATCAAAATAAAGTACAAAAACATAACATAGCATGTACCGTGGTTCACCCAATGTGGGATACATGTCTACCAAAGATAGAGATATCATATATATATATATATATATATATGTATATATAACAAGAGTACAAACCAAATCTTCAATGCACAAGAGTACAATGCATCTCTCCAAGAGTATCTCCTCCCCTCCAAATCTCTAGAACGGATCTCCATGAGTGCACTAAAAATTTGCCTCCAAACACCATCACTGGATCTCACATAACTAGGAACTATTGCATCCCTAAACTGCTAGCCAAGCTCTCATGTGAATCTACAACAAGACCTCTCACATGAGTCTACCATATGTGTAACCTATAACTGTGCACCAAGAATGTAAGTTTGTCTCTCCATCACTGTATCAACCTGTGCAAACATGAAGAAAACCTCCTCTACAATATCTAGATCTACATAGATCATCAATACAACATGATCTCATGGATCTATGAATACAAGATCTCAAAACAACTTGTGGATCTAATAATATAAGACTAGATCTACATGGATCAACAATACATCATGATCTCATGGATCTACAATACAAGATCTCACCAACATGTGGATCTACAAGAAGAAAATCTATATGCTTTGCATACTATGCAAGCCATTATCAATGAGACAATAACTATACAAAGGAAATATAGTAGAAGATGTTACCCTCTTCTCATCATTGAAATATACATGTCACAGTTTGTACCTATTATTTCCTTTTATCTAGCTTCTCTCCATGGAAGCTTTGTCTTCATGTAACATGTTCTTTCTTTATCTTCTTCTTCTTCATTCTCTTAATCTAGGTGAATCAAGAATCTAACTCAATCCTTGTTTGATTAACGTTTTAACCCTAGCTTCCATGATTATATAGGCATATACAAACTTAGGGAACTTAGCCATGCAATTATAATCAATATATCTACTTTAATACTAAATTTAGATCTAATTCCCATGAGTTAAATAAAACCCTCATGTACAGATAATTGATGCTGGTTAGCCCTAACCGATTATGGTTCCTACTTTCCTGACTGATTTCGGTCATAGGTGACCGATGTCAGTCCCTTCATAACCGATGTCAGTTACTCTTTTTTCCTACAAGTTGATAAAGCATGCTAATTGTGAAGCAATTCGTCTCCAAAACCTAACATTTTCATGGAGTGAATTGTGAGTATTTTAAAAAAAAAACTAGTTATTTTAGTTGTAATCTAACTTTTTTTGTGCAGCTATAGGTGACATGCATCTTTATCTCCTTCTATACACTAGCCTAATATGTAAAGTGCATCTTTGTTCATATATTTGTGTCATCATGCATACATGTGTATTTCTATTGTCCTTTGTGTGCTAGTGTTTCTAATTTATTTTTCTTTATTTTACAGATATGTGCTGTCGTGACTCAATTTTTGCTACCCTTTCATTGGCTATATTACCGTGTTCCTACATGCATTTCCGTACAAAAAGGATTCTATGTTTACGATAGATATACCTACATCTGTGTTCATATTCATGTGTTTACGTTCCCCTAATTACACTAGTGTCACATCACAGGTGTGTATTCATCAATAACAAGTGTGTCTCTGTCAATATAAAGTGCATTTCCATGCAAGTTAGATGTGCTAGTATTATGTCTTATTTTTCAATTTTATAGAATTTTCATTTTTATTCCTCTATTGTTTTATGCACATTTTTTACTTTGATTTGTAGTTTAATTTGTTAAAAATAGAGCTAAATTTTTATATTTTTGTTCATCTCCTTTCGTTTATGTTTTGATCTAACACTACGTATGTTTTTTCTCTTACATTCTTGAGAGATCTTAAGAATCATAAACGACCATGATATTTTGTTGTTATTTTCTTATAACATTATGTTTACAGGAAAATTACTAATCAATTTTGTGTAGGACCACTTTGTTTGGAATATTTTACCAAAATCGAGCAAAAAACTACTAGCACCTTACATATAAGTTTTCTTGGTCAAAGACAATTAAAATTTTCTAAATAAAGAAATAAAAAAAATGGTAGGTTCGGATAAGGGTAAATACTTGTTCGCATAATTGTGGGAAGTACTTGAGCATAATCACTAAAAATCATTATGAGGAATACCATAGGTAGCCCAAAGTAACTAGCACATTGAGAGGGGCCGACCAGCACAAAGGGTAGTGCCCCATCTTGATTGAAGTAGTTTTACCCATAAATAAAACCAAAATTTGTTCATGGTAACAACTCCCATTCTAATTAACTGAGGGGTAAAGTATGTATCCATATTTTTTTGGTGCGTGTACTCATTCAGACAAGTTTGGTGACAGAATATATCAAATTTCTAGGAATCCTAACAAATTAGGGCCAACAAATCCTATATTGTTTAGATTTTTAGATTAAAAAAGTCTATGTTCCACATCTTATATCAATCAAATTCAACCCAATAAAAAAAATAAAAGTTAAAAACCCTATCCCTTGGATACTCATATCCTAATCTAGTTAAAATTGAAATTTGTCCAAATAGAGTTTGTTAAATCAAAATCATCCTATCAATGTTATCAAATCTAATCCAAATCAAAGCCTTATATTTTGGATACCCATACCCGAGTCTAAGTACATCCAATCTAAATCAAAAGTCTTAAATTTCATATGCATACATCTAAATCTAAGAAAATCAATCAAATCAAAGCAATCCTATCAAATCAAATAAAACTTATCCAAAATCTCAAACCACCTCTTACTCTTTTTACCCTTTTAGCATAAAATGGTGGAAACTAGAAACAAAATCTATAACATCTTTGAAAATTTTGACAAAATCCATTTGATAAAGATAGTTCGAACGAAGAGGAAGTAGCTAGAAAACATGAGATCACAAAACAAGAAAAAGAACATGTTGATGAGCTTTTAACAAAAAATAAACATCAATATCTTCGTTGTCTTATAGAAATGGGAGATAAATTACCATCAGATTTTGGTGATGATAACTTGGAACATCTCTTAGATAAACCCGAATCTAGCAAAAACAAACAAAAATCTAACAATTCGACAAATACATCAAATGAATCTTTACTAGATAAACTTCAAGAGATGACAACAAAAATTTATACTATGGCTTTTAAGGTTTCCAAAAGTAATGAAGAAAAGGCCCAACCTAATCACAAAACTAAAACAACCATGGACATTCCTCAAGCAAGCTCTTTATAGCCCAAGAATGGCAAAGCATGAAAGAAACAATAATGAGAATGCAAAAGTGAACACAACAATTCAATTTTTGAATAATTTTTCCCCTATCCATTTGACAAAGAAAATTTACACATACTATTTCCCCAATCCTTCAAAACCCCTAAATTCAACAATTAAAAATGAAAACATGACCCAAGAGAACATGTTAAAGAATTCTTCATGGCATGCCAAGAGGTAGCCTACAACAACATTTATCTCTAGTGTCTTTTCTAAAAAAGTTTAGGAGTACAAGCCTTAGATTGGTTTTTACACCTTCCAAAAGGCTCAATCACAACCTTCACTAACTTATTGAATAATTTTGTTAAACACATATCCTTTAACCTAGATTCAAAAGTCATTATGATGGACCTTTGTAACACCAAGAAAAATAATAATGAAACATTCACACCATTTATTCAACAATGGAGTGGAATCACAAGCCTATTTCTTTGTTCCTTACCTGAAAAATAATTGGTGAGCATTTTCAGTCCAAATCTTAGTCCAAAATTATCATCCCAAATGTAAACGCATTACCTATCAAAATTTGAAGAAGTAATTGAAAAAGGATCACAAATCGAAAAGGCTCTCATTACTAAAGGCTTAATCAAAAGTCCTTCAAAAAATCAATCCAACAAGGAAACTCATCAAAATCATGATAAATAAAAAAATCAAGTGAAACTAAAATGTTGTAAATGATGCGGTCTCTAATACTTTCCATGTTTAAAATGTGCAAAATCAATAATCAAAATCAAATAAATCAAACAATCAACCAATCATAATCTCTAGTAAAGAAACTAATCAACATGAAGTCAAACACGGACAATTCACACATCTCGAAGAAATTCTTTCTATTGTCCTTTGCTAATTAAAAAGTGTGAATATGGTAACGCATCCAATCACAAGACCCTTTGAATAAGGGTAATCAAAACCTATGTGGTATAAGGAAACTAAATATTGTGAGTACCATCATATCAATGGTCACCATACTGGTCATTGTATAAAACTATGTCATTACATCTAAGCTTTAATCAACCCCGTAGATATTAAAATTAAAAAAAAAATCAAATACCAATACACCAAATGAGAAACTAAAATTATTTAAGTACCTTTTTGTAAAACATGATACAAACAACAAAGCTAAAGACAAGGGTCAATCCTCCAACAATGTTGAGTTCAATTCCATTATTTCATTCATCGAACAAACACAAAACTCCATAGCCACTATAAAAATTAATATTCCTATTTATGCGGTGACAATGTGATAGAAAATTTTTTGGGCACTTGTGGCCAAGTAGCCCTCCCCGTCAGCTATACCTCACGCCTGATCCCCAACCCATCGTTGATCCAAAGACCTCCAATGCTAAGTCTTCCTCCCATTCACATGATATTTTCAAACAATTAGAGCGGATACCTTCACAAATATCCCTCATGGACTTACTCAAGTCATCGCCTGTACTTTAAGACATCCTTACTCATGCACTTCAAAATGTATGTGTTCCTAATTATATGTATGTGTTCAGAATGTATGCATTTCAAGCCTTAATTGCAAATATATCACCCCAGTAGTTCAATCCTTTCATTTAGTCCTCGTGACCTTTTAAATCCAAACATTAAAAATAGCAAATCATTATATATCAAAGCATTCATAACCCCTTATAAAATCAAAATGGTGTTTATAGATAATGGAGATGTATTGGATATTTTCTCCATAAAATTTTTAAGATGCCTTATTCATAATCAAGAAATTCTAGGAACTAACATCATCATTATTCATGGTTATGATAATAGTGAAAGACAACCCTCAGGTACAATCACATTATCCATAAAGGTTGGGCCTTAAATATTGGATACATTTTGTCATGTTGTAGATGTTGAAACCTCCTATAACATTAGCTTTAGTCGTCCATGGATTCACATTATGCAAGTTGTACCTTCCACCAATGTATAAAGCTCCCTTACGAAGGTGAAGATTTTACCCTACTCACTGATACTAAACCATTTGAATATTGTAAGCTCCTAGAGGGGAGATATAAGCTCATAAATTATTTCCCTTATGTGGATAAATCTACATCTCCTTGCATCATTCCTTTCACATATAGAAACCACATTAATCTAGAAATCCTTTTAAAAATTAAACCTTCAACATCCACTTCTCGACCTAAGCTTAAGATCCTTCATAAAGGTATTGGAGAATATGAGTTCCAAAATACCTTTCATATTGGAAAAATACCTTTATCTCCATGAAACTATGGTAAACCTAATACTCCTCATCTCATAGAAGCTCCCATATATAATCTTGGTACAACTCGTTGGAAACAATTTAAATATATAGAAGATGAACATTTTCAGGGTTTTACAAGCTCTTGGTTGTACGATGATCAGCTAGCTACATAATATGAATCTCATAACTACATTAAAGCACATAAAATAATTAAAAACATGAAGTGGAAGGGTAAAGGACATGGACAAAACAAATAAGGTCATCTTTATCCTATTACATACACAAAAAATATCTATCTCCATGGCCTAGGTTTCAAAACCTTTCAAATAATTCCTATAATATTTGATGTATCGACTAGTGATGAGGATACAGACTCGTACATTGAGACAAGTTCCACACATAGCCTCTTTGATAACTTGGCTGATACTACATTGACTTTTACATAATACACATTCGTCTCATAAATCAAAACCAATCAAATCATATTTCTATGGATCTCAATCAAAACGGTGAGGCCATTGTAGAGTTCCTCGGGACTCAAGATCCTATCCCTCTTTTCGATCACTAAAAGGGATTTGATATCAACTTAAATGTGAATGCTTATTTTAGTGAAGAACTTGAATACCCCACCTAGCCCATGAAAGCTAGAAAAATTAAAAAATCAAAAACAGAAAAATAAATAAATAAATAAATTGCCATATATGAGTGTTGTGTAAATCCCATGAATGGACTCATCATACCTCCACAAGGCATAAAGGAGTTACATTCCATAATGGGAAAGTAACTCCTATATGGCACACACTTACACATATTATAGATTATATGACAGAATTTTTCATATAACTCATAATGACAACCTAGTGTTTCACTTGATTCTAGAGAATTTCTTTGAATATTGACGAAATAGATAAGGGTAAAAGGGCTAGGAGGAATACCTGTTAAAATGTTGGTTATAGGTTGTTGCATGTGTATGAATCCTTGATCCACAACTTATCATGAGAGATTCCTTTTTGCTTGGAGGAACTACCTCAAATGGAAAATAAGACTACCAAATAAAAATTAAACAATATATGTAGTGGACTGCCATGCGTATGCTAGATCTGGGAAGTGTGATACTTCCTAAATGGTGTTCAATCCACTGTTTAAAATAGCTCAATGCTAACAATAAAGGAAATCCTAATGTAGTTAAACTAATTTAGGTGTCTCATTCGACTACAATAAGCAAATTTGTTCACAATAGGCTAAACTATGATTGAATCTAAAGGCCAAGGTCTTTGTGAGAGTACTGATATTGGTCAGGGTCTGGTTCTAGGCTGTTTTGGGTATTTGGTGGAGGTTTTAAGCTCTATTCTTGGTCTGAGGATAAAAATAGACTGACGTCGGTCTGGTATGACCGGTGTCGGTTTCGGCCAACCAGCGATGGTTGTGGGTAACCTGCGTCGGTATGGTCGGGGTACAGAAAGCTTAATAAAAACTTAATGTGAGGGAAGATCCAAAACTAAATGGAAATGGAGAGGGATATGGCAAGGTCTATGTGGGTCTTAGGTATACACAGGGGTAATTAAAATCTAGGTACAAACAGTTTAATGGAGTGGGTGAAGGAATGGTCAAATTTGCATGGAGGTAAATGGTGGCGGAATGGGAATGGAAGCAGAAACTCATAACAGAAGTAAAAGAGTCTAACAAAATGACAATGGACAAGTGATGGTTAGCAAAACACTTACTGTTGTATGAGTTTGTTGTCTGGTTAGAAATAGTGGGTGATAAAATTGAAGCAACTTGGTGTGGTGCTGGCGCTTCCTCGGATGCTCCTGTGAAGGCAAATGGCTATGTGATTACTTCTAGTGCTGGCTATGGATGATCTAATGCATGTACGACTACTGGTTCTACTTGCATGCAGCTCTGGTTTCATCCTCTCTCTTAGAAGATGTGCCAACCTGGGAATAAGGTTTTTTTGGGGATTAAATGGTAATAGACGATGGTTTCGGGTTGACCTGGTGGGCAGTTTAGGGTAACCGGCGTCGGTTAAGGCAGGATTCCCTAGGTTTACTAAACTGGGCATATCCTCTTGATATTCTGGGATCTCGTTCATTTTCTTATGTGGATTAGAATGTAATCTTCCTTCTAACGGGCAGAAATTTGGTTAGAGGGAATGTAGGCTTTGTTTTTTAGGGTTTAGGTAGGTCTTAGTTAGTTATGGCAACATACTAAGAATAGGTCTTAGGGTGAGGTGGCTAGATGAGGTGTATAGGTGAGGTGGTGGTGTGGGCATTATCCAATTAGGATATTTAAATAATAGATATTGTGAGGAAATGGATTAATTTAATTTAATTAATTAAATTAATATTAGAGTGGGGTGAAAGGGGCCATGGTTAGGTGAGTGTGTTTGAGTTGGTTATTTGTCGAGGGACCTAGGGGAGTGTGACCCAATTTTGGTGTCTACATTTTCCCCCTTTTTGTTACGTAGCTTGTATTAGTAATTGACGCTGACAAAAATAAGATGTGGCTGCCCCATGTATGGGTGAAGGTGATCCCCCTCAAACTAGGAACTAATGAGGCAAAAGGTAGAATCGGTGAGTGGTTTGATAAAAGGTGAATGTGATGAAGAAGAAGGTGGGAAACGGGGGTAAAAAAAAAGAAAAAGGTCTACTCGGGTGATCTAGGTAATGGTTCAGGGTCAAAGGTAATAACAATTAAACGCACACGCGTATAAACTATAGTAGGATACTAGGCTGAAGAGTAGGAAAAATCTACATTGTCCCAGGTTGATAGGTTTATCCAAACAAGGTTGAAGTGATTCCAGTATCCAAGGTATAGGATATGGTCAGGAAGCACGATGTAGGTTAGGTGTAGGAATGTTTAGGTATGTTCTCGTACACCAAAGGTTAGGTTAGGATAAATAGTCACAGTAAGAGATAAGGTAAGGTCAGGATTTCTATCAACACAGGTAATAGTTCCACAAGGTATAGCGAGCACATGAGGTCATAAGTTACTAGCAATGTTCTAGGTCTAAGAGTCTAGGTCACGGCATGGGCAAGGCTGAGGGATGGGAAAAATAATGAGTCCCTGACTAAAGATGAGGTGAGGGGTTCAATGAAAAGGTCTAGAAGATAAATTGAAGTGTCCAAGTGAGGTGTGGGTGAGGGAAAAAGGATTCAGGTCAAAAATTGGGGGTAGGGGGTAGGAAAGAGGCTAAGCAGGTAAACTAATGATGGTTTGAAAGAACCGATGATGGTCGATATGGACCAACCACGGTAAGCTAGGGCACAGGACTGATGTTGGTTAAGGTAAAACCGTTTCTGGTCAAGTCAGGTAGGTTATAAAAAAGAAAAATTGCCATATTTTTCAAATCATTTGTCTTTTACCAAATTGGGGAAAATGACAAGTGAGAGAGAGAAAAGTGGAAAGCATCTGTGTGGAACAGAGAGATGAGTTGGTGAGCGGGTTGTAGCAGGTGATTAGTAGTGGATAGGCGGGTCCACGAGAGCGGATTGAGTGATTCAATTGGTTGGAGGTGAGGAGGTGGATTGGGTGATGGCAAAGGTAGGAGAGGGATCAAGTGGACCGCCAGTGCAGTGGCCCGACGTTTCACCATAGCGATGACAGCGGGATGAGGTAAGGGTCAATCCTACTCTTTGTTTTGTGTATTAGATTGAAGTAGATGTCGGGTGGATAAAAATGGGTTGTTGGGGGGGAATGAATTTTCAATTGGTGGGAGGGAAAATCAGGGTAAATATGAATGAGGAGAGAGGTGATTGGGTGAAGGAGGGGTGGGGAAGGGTGGAGTGGGGATTTGGGTAGGATTGGGTGGGTAAAAGGGAGCAAAAGGGAGTTTTGAGGAAGAATGGGGGTTTGGGAATTGTGGTATTTGTGGTGACAATGACCGGCATCGGTTGAGGGTTAGCCGACGTCGGTGGTAGAGAACCAGTATTGGTTAAGAAACAAGTGACCGATGCCGGTTTATGGGGGACTGGGGGTCAGTTATGGGTAATCGGTACCGATTGTAATTTGGGGGAAAAGGGGCCAAAAGTGCCCTAGGTCAGGTGGATGAGGTAGGGAGTGGGTGAGTAGGGGATGTTTTGGGGATAATCCTAACATAGGTAATGGTTAAAAATAAGTAAGGGTGAATGATAGTAGGTTAGGGTTGGGGTGGGTAGATAAAAGATGTGATATGAAGGTAAGGAGGTCTATGGAAAGAGAGGTAGGGTGGTAGGTGTAGGTGAGGTGTCGAGTAGGATTGTGGGTATGATTAAGGTGAAATTAATGTAATGTTTTGCTAGATGCAGGTGAGGGATCAGTTGAGGATGAGAGATAGGGTGTCACCCCTTCTCTTGAGAGTTTGAGGTGCAGCGACAATCGAGGAATGGAGGTATGTCACAGATGTGGGCCTGATTGGGGTCCAACACTACTGGCATGTGGTCCGATAGCTGATTCTGATGGTCGCTCTCATTAATAGATGGGATTTAGCGACCAACACATTCCACCTACTAACGGGGGAGATGACAGTCACCCTAGAGGATGTGTACAGGATCTTAGGGTTACCTATATTGGGGACACAGGTATATTCAATCTCCTCAGAGGCATCTAAGGAGTTGATGCTGATGGTATTCGGTGAGGGACTGGCAGAGCTAACATTCCACAGTGCCAGCCTGACCTATAGAGAGATGTACCTAGCTCGTCCAGAGGAGACAAGGCTAGTAGTATTATTGATGGAGGCAGTCTAGTGTTTTGCACTGCCAGATGAAGAGGGTGGGAGATTCCCATGATCACTTATGGGGGTGTTGCATGATATTATTATGGACAGGACTTGCTTCGCATGGGTGCCAGCATTTGTAGTGCAGCTATATATAGAGTTATGGGTGTATGGGTGGCTCCACAGGTTTAGCCTATGTTGCACATTTATTCTTCACTGTTGGGCCTATGAGCACATTTTTTGTGTTCATCTGATTGGTATGCCCCAGGAAGATGCATTTGAGCATGGTTTTGTTCAGGAGGGATATAGGCAATGGGTACCTATGATGGGAGAGCAATGAGTAGGAAGGGTTACACACGATGTATCCTATTACATGTGGCTACTGGAGGGATTGTCCGGTGTGGACATTATTTGGAGATCGTATGTGGGTTATCCCTCGTACAAACATATGGCCGCTGAGCTAGATGGCCTGCAGATACTTAGATGGATTAAGGGCTGTTGTGTAGGGGAGCATGAGATGATCCTAGTAGACATGGTCAGACGGGAGTTTGGGTTGTCACAGGATATACCACCACCTTTCCCACAGTAATGGAGAGATGATGTGGAGAGACCACTACCACTACCACTACCCACAGCCAACAGTACTTACATAGTAGGAGGAGCAAGTGATAGACCGGCAGATAGATGATGTTGGAGTGACTGATAGGTATAGACAGTGGTGGTTGGCTCATTTATGAGTAGTACCTCCTAGGCTGGGGTAGCCAGATTTAGCCACCATCATTGTGTAGAGAGATGCCCTACAGGGGTAGGTGGTGACCCTGATTACACAGTTGGGGATGGTACAGGAGTAGTTATCATGTTCGAAGGCAGAGGAGGCCGCATTGCATGCATAGGTGGTCATTGTATATGCCCAGATGGCCTAGAGTGGAGATGGAGAGGGTGATGATGAGCATGTGGCCACCCTATAGGTGTAGGTTGCAGGTTTGTAGGGATAGTTGGCCATTACACAGGAGTAGATTGAGGCACTACAGGCTTAGGTACAGGTACAGGGTGTGAGGCCGATGGCACCACCATAGGCACCGGGACATGGTCTCAATTCACATGTAGGGGCAGGATAGGGTCTCACAAGACATCTACAGGGGCATAGGCCGATGGGGCCACCATAGACAGTACCCATATCCAGGTTACGGGATGTATTAGGTGAGGCCAGGTATTACCAGGATCAGTTGATGGCGGCAAGGATAGATTTTCTATCCTATGGAGAGTGCATGGCACAGCAGGCCTCGAGTGAGAGGACCAGATCCCGTACCCACAGCATGGAGAGCACAGGGGGCCATTGAGCCCCAAGATAGGATCAAGGTGAGGCCACCAGTTCACGGAGGCCAGCTTCAGGTGATGTACCCATAGGGGTCCGGCCATGACCTATGACGGGCAGTGCGATGTTATCAAGCCACCGGATAGAATCCAGGAGGGAGGAGGAGATGAGAGAGATAGATACGGAGGATGTCTGGCAAGATGATGCCCTGATGCACATCCCTCCATTTTGATGTATTTTAGTCATGTTTGGTATACGCCGGCCTGCGTGCCAAAGAGAGTGAGGATGTATACAAGATTTTTGTATATTTTTATAATATATCAGCCTGCATGCCGAAGATATTTGAGAATTATGTATATGGATACACTTGTTTGGATGGTTTTATTTATAGAGATGATGATGATTATGGTCATTATGTGTATACATGGTTGTGGTTATCTTTCTATTTTGATTTGAATATGTGATGGAAACCAAGTAGTGTAGGCATGATAGAGTCAGTTCATAGGTATGGATGGATTCATGATAGGTGTCTTAGGCATGGTGGAGTCAGGTTATAGGCATGGATGGAGTTAGGTTGTGGTCTCGGAATGGATTAAGTCGAAATTGGTTGAGTTTGTAATTCATTAATTTGTGAAATTAATATGATATGGGTCATGCTTGAGATGTTTTAGAGTAATATGCATGATAATGGTAAATAAATGGTAGACATAATGAATGTATGTATGATGATGATTAAAATGTGGAAAGTAATTTGTTGTTTGTTTGGTTTAATTCCCAATTATTGATATAAAAATAAATCTAACAAGGGTAGATGGTGATTTAGGAAAATGAAAGGTGAATTGGTTTGGGTAGAGAGTGGTTGAGCTAACCTCCAAGGGCCCCATGCCCTCAGAGTGTTTCCTACATAGTCCTAGAGAAAAGAGACCTCAAGCCGATGTAGTTCTCCCGTAAGCATGGGAAGAATGTGAGGAGGTATGAGTATGGGTTGGTAGGTTATAGGCATGATTGGGTCTAGGTATTTTTAGGTATGGGTGAATTGTGGGCACATTGGTATGGGTGATTTTGAGTTGATTATGCGGAAAGAGGAAAATTACCCAAAGATAAGCATCGAGGATCTAGTCTTATATAAGGTAATCAATACGTAATGAAGAAGGTTAAAAGACAAGAGAAGGTGAGGAATCCACCTAATTGGTAAGGATCATAACAAGTAGGTCATACGTTGGATAGGTTGATGAACATAAGACCCTAAAGACATTACATGATTGATTATTCCAAAGGTAAAGAGTAGTCACATGATCACCGAATGTCATAGTTTTAGCAGGTCCCTTGAGGTGGTAGGAAATGAAAGTGTAAATGGTGAGAGGGTGAAAAGTGGTTATCTTATATGGTATTTGGTAGCATGCCTTGTGGAAAGAGATCCAAGATCATTATGGGAAAGTCCATGACGAAAGAGTTTTCTGTGTGACTTGTATTTGAGATAGACTGATCAATATGAGAAGTCTATATGGGATGAGTTCAATAACTCTTTGAGGTCTTCGTGAAGTTGATCGATGCGGGAAGCTTCATATTCTTTTCTTTTTTTTTAAATCACTTTACATAGTTGTCCTTTGAGAGAGCGGTCTATTTTTTGCAACGATGTAGAGAGAAAGATGTCCTTTTGAGGGAATCATCTTTTTATTGGAAGTTTGACTCAAGGAGTTGAATCCCATGTGAGGGATTTTAAGCCATGGACAAAACTAAGGTGAAGAATTGGATTCTTGTTGAAAAATCAAGGTGAAACGACCATGGGATCTCATCTAAAATTAGATGAAAAGTATCCATGAGAATCATGCCATGTCCAGTGCCATGTTACGCATATTTAAGAGAAGATAAAAAAGTGATGGGTACACACATGATTCTTGTTTAGTTGTTGGTGATGGCGTAGGAAGTGGATATCACTCAAGGGATGAGCATGGAAAGAGGAAGAAGGTGAGGTAGGACTAAAAGTCAACAGTAAAATGGTTGAAGATGTAAGGCATTACGGGGCTCAAGTTCAGGTTTACCATCAAGTGAAGATAAACAATAAGCACCTGATCAATAAGCAAGATTCACGATGTATGGTCCAAGCCAATTAGGAGAAAATTTTCCCCGTTTACTTTTTATGCTTTGGTTACATATTGATTTTCTTTCAGGACAAGGTCACCGACTTGGAAGGTTCGTTCATGGACACATTTGTCATAGGCACGTTTGATACGTTTTTGGTAAACTTGAAGATGGTCAAGAGTGTTAAGACGACGTTCGTCTAATAACTCAAGTTGTGCTAAATGGTCTTGACAAAATTCATCATCATTGAGCATGTCATGGAGATAAATGTGGAGTGAGGGAATCTAGACTTTGAGAGGCAGAACAGCCTTTATACCATAGACCAAAGAAAAAGGTGTGGTAGTAGTGGAAGTGCGAATACTATTGTGGTATGCCCATAGGGTGAAAGGAATGTGTGTATGTTAATCCTTCCCAGTATTGTTAACCACTTTCATGAGAATTTTGTTTAGGGTTTTATTAGTGGATCTGGCTTGGCCATTGGTTTATGGGTAATAAGGTGACGAGAAACTTAGCTAGATGCCTATTGGCCTGAAAATATGTCGTGAGGATAGATCTATGGATAGATGAGCCAACAGTGTGCGGGGCGTAGCCCCTCTTTGAGTCAGCAAAGTGAAACTGGTTTATTGTTATTCTACCAGTAGGAACCTATGCAAGTCTCACAATATTCTACCTTCAGGGGTTGGGATCTCATCCCAGCCGAGGTACTTCCAACTGTAAGAAGAAGGGGAAGAAGCGAGGTGGGGAGACAGGAAAGATCTGAAGGGAGAAAAGAAATGAATTCCAAAGCAGAAAGGTCAGAGGGTCTATGTTTTAGGCTGGTAGTAAACAGAGCCGAACTTACTCACATAGACGAACAAAACAATACTGATGAATAAATGACAATAAAATAGGAGTAGATTTAACAGAACAAACATACAGATCTAACGTAAGAAAGCTCTGATGTATAACACGGGTATTCAGCACAAAGTCTAAATATTGTATTAATATTTCCTTCTGTTATAAAAAGCTCAA
This sequence comes from Taxus chinensis, assembly GCA_019776745.2. Lineage (NCBI taxonomy): Eukaryota > Viridiplantae > Streptophyta > Pinopsida > Cupressales > Taxaceae > Taxus > Taxus chinensis. The sequence continues at coordinate 541,166,626 of CM034146.1, forward strand.
AGTCTCTTCTTCTTACTCATATTTTTCATCTGAAAAGTATCCACCCCCTGAATACAACAAGTATTCAAGTATATATAGAAAAAGGAGAAGAAAGAAGGCAAAAGGGAGCCAACAACTAATTACAAAGTATCTACAAAATATCTAAAAGTCAACTGTTGACTTTTGGCAACTTGGTGGGTGACATCATCCCATGGTGCAACATGGATGATGTCATCGTTTATGCCAACATATTCTTATATATTTACAAAAAGAAGATCGAGAAGAAGGAGACTATTCATCATCGTCTCGCGGCCGAAAGGGAGTGTCCTGCTTCTGTTGTTGCTTGGGAGAAGTGATGTTAAACTGGGCCTGATATTCCATGAACTTGCTGATCATGGGCTGAAGTTGATCCTGAGCAGGATCCTTGTGGCAATCGCTGATAACTTCGCAAGTTTCAGGTTCATCCACGAGCCTTTCTGGGAGCTTGGCATATTCATTTCCCGCCTCTATCAGGAACCCTATAAAGTCACGACAGGCCAAAAGGTTGTTGATGCATTCAGTGTTGAACGTGGCTTCTGGCCCTAACCCTTGCGAGACGATCTCCTTAAAGATTTGAATAGTTTGGTCTGCCTTCCTCAGGGTGAAAGAAGGAGTGAGCAAGCCTGGGGACATTCTCAAGATGATTTTCTCCATATGGTGCATAGCCTCCAAGGCTTCCTCTTTGACTTTATCTATCTTTTCAAGGACAAACTCCAACTGATCGACCTGGTAGTCCAAAGTAGACAGGACTTTGTTGGGCACTCTGGGGTGATTGAAGACACCGAACTAGACCAAATATTCGACTAAACAGTCGAGAATTTTTTGGAAGGTCTCATGCTACAACCTAGCATGGTCCAACTCTTCAGAGATGGGTCCCGCAATTTCCTGGAGTGCTTTGTTCACATGATTGATGTTCTGATACAACTCGGTGAACTTAATGATTACTCCCTCAATTTCCTTGAGGATTTGGTCTCTCCAGGCGGACACTGCCATACCCTGCTCACCGATTTTGGCGTATTCATTTATCTTATCCTGGCTTAGGGGCTCAGGAGTTTCGACAGTAGTTGTAGGAGGTGCACGGCCCATTTTCTGCAAGGCGTGGAGAAGACGTTTATTTTGCTCCTTTAATAGCCTCTTTTCTTCCTTTGCTTCCTAGAGCTTCTTGTAAAGGGCATCGACTGCAGATAGAGCCTCTTCTTGAAGGCTTTTTGAAGATGTTCCCATCGTGAATTGTGTCACTGAATAATTTGTCAGAGATAGATCCTTTTTATCCTTTAAAGGATCAGGATACGCGATCTCCGTTACTCTCTCTCCTGACGCACTCTGAGAGAAGCGGGTTATAGGCTTTTTCTTCTTGGCACCTTTTGATGGGATGATGGAGAAGTCCGTCGGTGTGATAGGAACTTTCCTCTTTTACTAGCTCAGGTGTTGAGAGATCCATGATGGACTTATGGGAGTGGGAGCAGAAGTAGAAGAGGGAGAAGCTGCAGTAGTAGAGGGAAAGTGCGTTTAGACACTTGGTGGCGGCATTGAAAGAGAGGCCAGTGAAGTACTCAAGGGAGGAAGGGATACTACAGGGGAGGTAGTCAAGGGTATGGAAGGGAGCTGAGAGATGAGAGAAGAGATGGTGGGGGACAGCTCCGCGAGATAGGAGAAGATGGAGGAAGAGGAAAGGGGAACAGTGGAAGATGGGGAAGGAGATACGACCAAAGGGATGCTCGTTTGAGCTACATGAGGAGGAGAAGGAGGAGAGGGAGAAGGGATAGAATGGACCTCAACAGTTGTAGTAGTGGCAACATCTTGAGTGGATGTGCCCATCAGAACATCTTCGGCCGCTTCTTTCTCTGGAGATAACAGGCTTACCACCTGTTCTTGTGCGGTAGAAGGGGGACTCTCAGGAGCTCCTTCTTGAGTAGAGCTTGACTCACCCTCTTTATCTTTGCCTTTTACTTTCGGTAGATATTTTGGCCTGGCAGGTGCGTTGCCCAATGGGGACATAGTGAAATCTACCCCGAGGTAGATGAGGCCATTCATCCTACACCAGTGCTCTGTTTGCCGCAAAGTTTCCTTGACCCTTTCTTTAATGGTCTGGGGCGCTTTGGTTCTATCGATTGCAGTAAATGGCTAGTTGTCCCCATCCATGTCAAGATACACCTGATCAACTTCTTGATCATTAGTTTGATAACCTTTTAGGACAATGGCCACGCCGTACTGAATGATCTCTACTAGGGCCAGGCGAGAATGGTCCTTTCTTCTAAGCTCGACCTCATGGTATAGGTTGATATAAATGTCCTTGATCTGTGGAAGATGGATAGGATCAAGTTTTGCCTTGGGAAGGCAATTCCTTGGATCAAATGTGGGACTCATCAGGAAGTTGTGCTTCAGATTGAGCAGTTCTAGCTCAGCAACCATTTCCCGGGCTTTGTGATGAGAAACGCAGGTGTATCTGCCCACTGTGAGGGGGAAAGTAGTTCCACCCTTCTTCCTCTTCAAGCACTTCTCATGGTATGTTACGAGCTATCTAGATAGCTCCAACAAGATCAGTTTAGGGCCAGCATATCTTGGTAATTTAGTGGGCTCACCCAGGAAGTTAGCTGCCCTGAGATAGGTGAAGGTTGGGAATTGTGTGAATAAGGCACCCCACTTCTCCGTTGCTGCAACAATGCTCTTGGTCGTTCGACCATGAGTCATGTTTGGCCTCAAAAGGTAGACAACGTTGTAGAAGAAAGCATCATTAATCTTGGTAAATTGAGGAATGTTATTCTCCAGCTTTAGCTCTGGGTAGTACTCATATATTCTCACCTAGGGCCAAACCTCACATCGGCTCAATGCTGGATAATCCCTCTCTGAGGCTGCAGCATAAACTACATAGGAATTCATGTAGAACCTCCCCGTTGTGGTGAGTTGTTGGAGCTGCTCGGATATGGTGCTGCTTATGATTTCTGCCCACTCAAAGCATTGATCTAGCACGTTTTTGTTCATAGTATCCAGGTACCTGAGCATCCATTTATGAAAGTAATGGGCGTCGGAAAGCCCAAATACACTGCTTAGGAACGTGATAGTATCACTCAGTTCCTTGGAGAAGTCACTTCTGTGAATAACATGTGGCCATCTGGTTATCACCTTCTTGTTCTTTAGGTACACCTCATTCATCAATTGCATGCATTGGTCTTCATTGTCCTCCCAAGCCTTAGTGCAGTCTTCTTGGCTTACAGCCACAAAGTACTGGTGGTGAGGAATGTCAAGCATGATTTCGAAGTGCCGGGTGGTAAGGTTGATCATGACTTCACCCTTTTCATTTTGGACACACCTCGTGTCTTTGTTGTAGCAGTGGGCCACTACCATCATGAATTCATTGTTCACTGCACTGAGGGGGATCCCCCCAACAAAATGCAGGCCACTGCCTACTAGTTTGTCCATCCAGGGACTCCCTGTGACCCTCCTGGTTCTGGCCCAGAAATCTTCCATGTCAATGTGACCGAGCTCTGAGTCTCTTATATCCAAGTCACATTCTGCCTAAGACTCGGGCATTCTGACCCTTTTGTACTTGTATTTCATTTCTTCTTCTGTAAGCTTGGCTTTACCTTTTGACTTGGTTGGCCTCTTGCTTGATGTAGACATACGTGGATCTGAATTCAGTTGCTGATCTGCAAGAAGAAGAAGTGAAACCCAATGTAGAAGAGCCATGTTAGCTGTTAGATCTTCCATTAAAGTGCTACAAAATAGAATGAAGAGTTAGCAATTTTAAGGCCTCAAGGCGCAAGGCGCATGAACACTGCAAGCTGCAGGGTTAATAGTATGGTGCACAGAAGAAGGGTGTTACAAGGAACAAATTAGTGCCAAAGGGCACAGAGCGCTAGGATGCTGCACATGACATTTTTTTGTTGTTGTAAGCAAAAGTGTGTCTGTGCCATTCATATGTGTTTTATACTGGGCGCATATATTTTTCATGTTACATGGAACTTTCGTGTGCCAAAGGGCGTAGGGTTGATGCGTGTAACATAGAATTTATATGCAAAACAAGGGAACTTGGCGTGGCACAAGGAAGGCTTGCATGACATGTGCTGATGTAAGAGGGGATGCGCTTACGCCATTTACGTAGTTTTATACTTGGTGCAAGTAATGTTGGTCTTGCATGGGAGTAGGGTGCACCAATGGCGCAAATATTTGTAATGTAACATAGAAGCTCGGTGCGCCAAAGGGCACAGGGTAATTGGGTGTTGCAAGCAAGAAAAGTGCACCTTCTAGGCACAACTATATTTTATGCAGCAGGAATGGTGAATGCGCCAAAAGGGAAAATGTAGTCTAATACAAACTTCCGAGTTTTCTTTCTTTCCCTAACGGGTTTGCAATCTTTCAAACCTCTTTTACAGGGTTTTTTGGATGGTGAAGGGGGTGCACAACAAGAAGATACAAGTGATTTTTTGAGGTAGAGCCTTCCCTACCAGCAGATCTGGAAAGAGGAGGGAAACAACTTGGGGAGGGAAAATGGCGAGAATCAGCAAGAGGGGTTTTCATGGTTTCACAGATCCATTCTATCCTACCCCATAAACAAACAACCAATCAACAAAACTAAAACACAAGAGTAACAAGGACCACTTACCCGGAATATATAAAATGTGAGAGGCAAAGCGGGGTCCACAAACGTGACACGAGGATGACAGGCGTGCTGACAGGTGCAAAGGTATAAAAGTTATCTTGTGTTTTCTGACTGGTGAAAGTGACAGGGTGGATGCGCCTATATATAGGAAAAGGTGCAATAAATGTGCCAACCAATTTTTAAGAGGCACACCAAAACATGTGTCGACATTTCAAATGGTGCGCCCTTTGGCATGGATAAATGCGTGTCAACACGGGGATACTTGCGCCTTTGGCGCAATTTTAAGATTGTCAACACTCTTCTTCATGCGCCCTTTGGCACACCAAAACACAGCGCAACAATTAATGTGCCAACATGAAGGCACATGCACCTTGGCACATGGAAGAATGGCGCATCACGGGAAGGCACACCAAAACATGTGTTGACACGTCAAACGGTGTGCCAAAGGAAATGAAGGGGGCGCAGATTTACTCTGTGTAAAATAGGTAAAAGGTGCACCCAACCAAAAAGGGATCAAAATGGCTAAGTTCGGAGAACTAGATTTATTGGAAAGGGATTTTGCAACGTTTCGAACGCAGAGGGCTCCCCGACGAGGGACTAGGACAAAATTTGGTATGGTTACCTATAAAATTGCCCTTGTCAATTTTATAGGATAACAATGACGAAGGCATCGCAAATTTTTCGCAAGGTTTTATTTTTGAATTGTTTTCCATTATCGGTGATGAGGCGATGTGGGACATCGAAGCGAAAGATGATGTGATGATTGATGAACTCACATATTTTCTCATCTTTTTTAGAGATGAGAGGTATGGCTTCAACCCATTTTGTGTAGTATTCGGTAACGGTGATGATCCATTGTTTGACAAGATCTAAACCCCATTGAGAAAAAGGCCAAAGGTCATGGGTGACCTATAAGACAAGACTGGGTGTATGATAAAGGTTGGAATGTTATTGACATTTTACATAATGCTTGACATATTCACAACAATCATGGTTAAGGGTCGGCCAGTAATAGCATAGGCAAAGAATACGCTTCGCAACAACAAGGCCACTAAAGTGTCCTCCACATATGCCATCATGAACTTCCTTAATGGTATAAGGAATTTCAAAACTCGTAAGGCACTGTAAGAGAAAACCATCGAAGCCACACTTATAGAGGAGGCCACCCATGATGACGTAATGAGAGACCTGTTTAAGAAAGGCACGTTGTCCATTACGGGTGAGGTCGGGAGGTAAGATGGAGAGGGAAAGATATTCTGAATATTTTTTATACCAAAGGTCACTTAGGGCAGGGGTAGCAGTTCCGATAGAGTAAACTCCATGAGTTAAGTAAGAGGGTGGATGGAATATTTGTATGGTGACAAATATTTTAGAATCGGCGGGAAAATCGGGGATTTGAGAGGCCAAGCAGGCCATGGTATCTACAAACTTGTTGGTTGAACAGGGGACGGTCTGAAGGGCGTAACGGTCGAATGTGGTCAAAAGTATGTCCACATGATGTTTATACTTTTGAAGTATCTCATTATGACACTGGTATATACCATTGACTTGGTTTACGACCAATTGAGAATCACCAAAGATGTTGATTGACTTAACATCTAAGGCATATGCAGCTTGGAGACCTAATACAAGTGCTTCGTATTTGGCAATATTGTTTGTACAATTAAAATTGAGTTTGAAAGACAAAGGCATGGGTTCACCATCAAGTGGAATGAGGATAAGGCCAACCCCACCCCCACGCTGACACTTGGACCCATCAAAGAAGTGTTAGGAATTAATAGAATCTAATGCATTAATAATTCTTCAAAATCATAATAATAAGAAGTATGAATAGAATTACATAAATGAAATATGCACAACACGAATACAATATTTAACATGGTTCACCCAATTTGGGCTACATCCACCAAGAACACTTGCTCATATTTTATTACAAGCCAACAGTCTTCACAATTACAATAATCAAATCTTGTTTGGAGCTTGCGCTCAACAAACCCTCCCGAATTCACACTTGAATTCACACACACTATTCACCTTCATAAAACACATTGATATACATCCTATTGTATGTCCATCTATTTATAAGTACATCAATAGGTAGCCATGAAGAGGTGGATTTACAAAACAATGGAAACCGAAAAGCCATAGGCCCAAAAACAGCCCATAATGATTACCCATTACCCATGGGTTAATAAACCACCCATGAAAATTTGCTTCGGGGGCTTCATCCCTGAACCCCCTTGACCTACTCACCGGCGAGTGGGACTGCCATAAAATTATCTGAGTGTAACACATGGAAGGTGTACCAAACTCTAACATGAAAACAGGCTCCACAAACATAACAATCTCCCACTTGGAGACTGATTTCCACTGAGCAAGCTTCTCAACCCTTAACCGTCATCCACGAAGGCCAACCAAAGCTGAAGATAGCTTTAGTTTATCCCTTGTGACTACCTTCGTCATCATGTCTGTAGGATTCTGATTGGTATGAATCTTCTCCAACTTCAACTTATCTTCCTGCAAAGCTGTCCTGATGAAGTGATATCTAAACTATATATGCTTTGTCCTAGAATGGAAAGCAAAGTTCTTAGCTAAGTGAATAGCACTCTGACTATCACTATATAGCTTTCCAACTTCCTACTTATGCCCCAACTCATCAAGTAATTGTTGTAGCCAAATCATCTCCTTGCTAGCTTCTGTAGCAGCAACATACTCAGCCTCAATGGTTGACAAAGCTCACAACCTTCTGTAACTGTGAAATCCAGCTCACTGATTGTATCACCTATAGTAAATACATAACCTGTTGTGCTCCTCCTGCTGTTCAAATCTCCAGCCATGTCTAAGTCAACATATCTACACAAAGTAGTGTCTAATCCACTGTAACACAAAACAGTACCCATGGTCCCTCTCAAATACCGAAGTATCCACTTTACTGCCTGTCAATGCTCATTTCTTGGATCACTCATAAACCTCCTCACTACTCTCACTGCATGGGAAATATCTGGCCTAGTGCATACCATAGCATACATCAAACTACCAACTGCTGATGAGTAAGGTACCTTGGACAAATTAAATCTCTCCTCCTCAGTCTTGGGACACTACTCCTTTGATAACTTGAAGTGACCTGCCAAAGGAGTCCCAACTATTTTAGTATCTTGCATACTGAACCTCTCCAAGACCTTCTTTATGTACTCTTCTTCAGATAAAGTCATTTTCCGCTCCTTCCTATCCTGAGTTATTCTTATAACAAGGATTTGCTTTGCTTCTACCCAAATCCTTCAAAGTAAAGGAGTCACTCAACTACTTCTTGAGTACCTTAATTTCCTACATGTTCGTACCTGCTACTAGCATATCATCAACATACAGACATAAAATAATGTAGCTATCATCATCAAATTTATTGTATGTATAAACAATGGTCAGAATGACACTTGGAGTATCCTTGTTCCATCATGAAACTATCAAAATTCTTGTAGCACTGCCATGGAGCTTGTTTTAATCCATACAAGCTCTTCTTCAGTTTACACACCAGGTTCTCCTTCCCATTGACCTCATATCCCTATGGCTTGCCTCATATATAATTCCTCCTCCAAATAACCATGAAGGAATGCAGTCTTCACATCTAACTGTTCTAAGTGAAAATCTTCAACTGTAACTATCCCAAGAACAGTTCTAATACAAGTCATTTTTACTACTGGGTAAAAAATCTCATCAAAGTCAATACCTTTCTTTTGTGCAAACCCCTTGACCACCAACTAGGCCTTGTATCTTTTCTTGCATCCATCCTCCTCTTTTATTCTATACACCCACTTATTCTGCAATGCTCTCTTTCCTTCAGGTAGCTCAACCAAATCCCAAGTCTAGTTTTCCATGAGAGATCTATGCTTCCTCATCCATGGTTAGCTCCCACTTATTTCTGGCATCCACCTGCATTGCTTCATCAAAGAATTCTAACTCTCCACTGTCAGTGAGTAATAAATAATTTAAAGATGGAGTAAAACATGTTCAGGTTCTTTTCTTACCCTACAAGACTTTCTCACCTCATGAGTTTGGAGTTCCTAAGGAGTAGGTACCTAATTTGGTTCCTTGAAAAATTTTCCATCTCCAATATCTTCTAACACTGTGTACTCCTTCTTTTGTTCCCTATATTTTCTGCAACTAATCCTTATGACATGAATTTTTCATTAAAGATTACATCCCTAGATTGGATTATTTCCTTATCCTTAATGTTCCATAAACAGAAACCAAAGTCATCCACACCATATCCAATAAAAGTGCATTTTTTAGATTTAGCCTCCAACTTGGTCTTATCATCCTTCTCAATATGAGAAAATGCTTCACATCTAAAGACTTTAAGAAATGAATAGTCAACTTTCTTACCAAACCAAGCTTCCTCAGGTATGCCTCCATCCAAAGGCATTGAAGGTCCTCTATTAATCAGATAGACCACTGTGGTAACTGCATCTACCCAAAACATAAGAGGCAGCCCTGCATGTAACCTCATGCTCCTAGCATGCTCCATGATTGTCCTATTCATCCTTTCTAAAACCCCATTATGTTGTGGAGTTCCTGGAACCATCCTCTATCTTAGAATTCCATTTTGAGAACAATAATCATAAAATTCATTACTACAATACTCACCTCCATTATATGACCTGAGGCATTTCAACTTGAGACCTGTTTCATTCTCAACCAAGGCTTTCCATTTCTTGAAAGTTTCAAACACATCAGATTTCTTCTTAATGCAATATACCCAAACTTTTCAAGTTGCATCATCAATAAAGGTAACATAATAATTTGAACCACCAATGGAAGATACCTGAGCTGGTCCCCATACATCTGAATGTACTAGCTCTAACTTGTTCTCCTTCCTTGTGGGTCCAACTTTGAGAAACTTTACCCGCTTATGTTTCCCGTACATACAATCCTTGCAGAATTCTAGATCAATATCTTTTAATCTGAGCAACCTGTCCTTCAAAATCTGCATTCCTTTTTGGCTCATGTGACTGAGCATATAGTGCCACAAAGTTACATCTCCATCTGCAACAACTAAATTATAGTAATCAGCGCTACTAGTTAAATATAAAGTACCAACCTTCTTACCTCTCACTACCAGAAGAGCACCATTGGTCACCTTCCAAGAGTCTGTTGTAAAATGACCATACAATCATCACTACCTAGCTTCCCTGCTAATATTAAATTTCACCTCAACTTAGGCACATGTCTGACATCCTTCAGTAGCCATGTGTTCCCATTCTGCATCTTGACCTAGACACATCATTTTCCAACTATACTACAAGGATCATCATCACCAAGATAAACATGTACAAAATCTCCTTGAACATAATCAGTAAAATAATGCCTATGTGGAGTAGCATGAAAAGAAGCCCCTGAATCTAATACCCAAGACTCAACAATGTTATCCAAAGAGAGAATCAAAGCATCCTGACAGATATTACCTTCTGCCACATTCACCTCTTTTGTTTCTTCACGTTGGTTCTTCTTTTCTCGAAGAGCCCAATAGTCCTTCTTCACATCACCAATATTTCCACAGTTCCAGCATTCCATCTTACTCTTGGATTTAGATTTTCCACAACCATTTGACTTCCCATGGTTACCTTTTCCTCTAGTCCTCGATCTCCCTCTACTCTCCATTGACAAAGCATTCCCTGAAGCAGAGGATTCCCAAGAGCTTTTCCTTCACATTTCCCCGCTTAGGATCACACCGATAACGTCATCAAATTTCAATTTTGCATTGTTAGAAATAGAGTTACTCACAGCCATAACTAGGTTATCCCAACTATCTGGAAAGGAGCACAGAATTAATAGAGGCCTTATTTCATCATCAAAGTTAATCTTCATAGATTTTAACATACTCACAACCATGTTAAAATCATTTAAATGATCAACAACTGAGCCATTCTTAGACATTTTCATATTAAATAATATTTTCATCAAAAATATTTTATTTGAGGTAGAAGGTTTCTCATATAACTTCCCTAATGCATCCATGAGAGATTCTGTAGTCTTCTCCTCTATTATATTGAATGCAACTGAAGATGAAAGGCATAACCAGATGGCCCTGAGTGCTTTCCTATCAAGCAGCTGCCAATCCTCATCCTTCATACTTGCTAGTTTCTTTGCTCTTCCTTCCAGTGGAATATGAAGGTCCTTCTAATAGAGAAAATACTCCATCTACATCTTCCATAGACCAAAGTTCTTCCTGTTGAACTTCTCAAATCGATATCTATTATCATCTACCATAGCTCCCACTCAAGCTAATAACCCTTCCTACGATTCAACACTTCAGAAAACACAACCAAAGCTCTAATACCAGTTGTTAGGAATTAATAGAATCTAATGCTGAATAATTCCTCAGAATCGCAATAATAAGAAGTATGAATAGAATTACAAAAATGAAATATACACAACACGAAGACAATATTTAACATGGTTCACCCAATGTGGGCTACATCCACCAAGAACACTTGCTCATATTTTATTACAAGCCAACAATCTTTACAATTACAATAATCAGATCTTGTTTGGAGCTACACTCAACAAACCCTCCCAAATTCCCACTTGAATTCACACACACTATTCACCTTCACAAAACACATTGATATATATCATATTGTATGTCCATCTATTTATAAGTACATCAATAGGTAGTCAAAGAGGTGGTTTTACAAAAAAATGGAAACTGAAAAGCCATGGGCCCCGAAACATCCCATATCGGTTACCCATTACCCATGGGTTAATAAACCACCCATGAAAATTTACTTCGGGGGCTTCACCCCCGAACCCCCTTGACCCGCTCACTAGTGAGCTGGACCGCCACAAAATTATCTGAGTGTAACACATGGAAGGTGTACTAAACTCTAACATGAAAACAAGCTCCACAAACATAACAAGAAGAGTGTCATTTGGTAAGTGAGTTCGTCTAGGGAAAGGGTAGCAATTGACTCATCTGGGAAGTCAAAGTTAGAGGGTTGATCCCCGGAAATAGGTACGTTAGCCAATTGGTCAGTGATAGCCTGGCCCTTGATGGACTTTTGATGGCTGAATTTGAGGTTGAGGTTGGCCAAAAGCATAATCCAGCATGCGGCACATTGATTTTGGTAAGGTTTGGCATACATGAAGTGTAAGTGGTCGGTGTTGGTCACAACATAGGTTTTTTGGTTGAGTAGGTAATGGCGGAGTTTTATGGCAACGAAAACTAAGGCTAAGAAAAGTTTTTTGGCATGGGTGTATCAGGTTTTGTAGTCCAAAAGAGTATGGCTAACGTAATAAACCGCCTACTCCCTGTGTTGTTCATCGCGATGAGTGAGCATGGCCCCCAGGGAGTGATCGGTAACAGAGATGTATAGGTAGAAGGGTTGATCATCTTTAGGTGGAATGAGTATGGGTGGTTGGAAAAGGTATTTTTTTAAGGCCTAAAAAGCTTTATGGAAGTCATCATCCCATTTGTAGGAGACATCCTTCTAGAGAAGATGATGTAATGGTTGACACCGATCAGATAATTACGAAATGAAATGGAAAATAGACTGCAACTTACCTTACATGCTACGGAGTTTCATAAGGTTAGTGGGCAGAGGCATTTTAAGAATGGCCTTGAATTTAGCAGGGTCAACCTCTATACCACGCAAGGAGACGATAAATCCCAAGAGTTTTCCTGAGATAACCACGAAGACACACTTCTTGGGCTGAACGCGAACAAAATACTTAATGAGGTGGTCAAAGATGGTCTTTAGGATGGCGAGGTGCTTGGAACGGTGTTTAGATTTGGTAAGGAGGTCATCCACGTAATCTTCCAATATACGATGCATGATGTCATGGAAGATGTAATTCATATCTCACTGATATGTGGCACCAGCGTTTTTAAGGCCAAAAGGCATGACTCGATAGCAGAAGGTCCCCCCAAGGGGTGATGAATGTGGTTTTATGTTGATCCTCTGGGGTAAACAAGATTTGGTTATAACCCGAGAAACCATCCATGAGTGATAGAATCTTGTGACCAACACTAAGGTCAACCAGTTGGTCAATACCAGGTAGAGGAAAGTCATCATTTGGGCAAGCTAGGTTAAGATCACAAAAATCCATGCAAATGCAGAGTTCCCCTATGGCCTTAGTGACAAGGAAAATGTTAGAAATCCATCAAGGATACTCAATGGGTAAGATGAAGGACATAGAGAGGAGGTGTTGAAGTTCTTTGACCAGAAGCATAATGCGAGGGTGTATTTTCCTTAGCCTTTTTTTTACGGGTTTGGCATCAGGAATGGTTATGATATTGTGGACCACTATGGTGGGGTCAATACCGGGCATGTCTGCGTAAGACCAAGAAAAATTGTGATTATAGATTTTTGAGAAGAGAAGTAATGGATTCATGTTCAGCAGCATCTAAAGATTGTCTGTTCTTTACAATGTGTGGGTCATCCTGAGTATGGATTTTGATTTCAATAATCAATTCATTCAACATGGTTTGTGTCTCAGATGGTAACGATCGATGAATATATGAGTCTTCAGCACCAAGGTAGGTGAGTATAGATTCATCATCTTGACATTGAATGACGTTAATCGAAGTTGTATTATCATCAATCATTTTAGGGTATAGGAAGGGAAGAGAGGAGGGAGCCTCGCCCTCGTGTTGATAAGTCAGAGGTCCCAAGGAAATGGTTTTTATGAAAAAAAAAGTTAGGAGGAATGGATTCTGGATCCATTGACTCTGTCGGTGAAGGTGGTGAAGAAGGTGGAGTGGGTGAAGAAGGTGGAGAAGGGCTGATGTCCTCAATGAGTTCAATACGGGCCTTCTTGGCAGGTGGTTCAGCTAAGCCGATACCACTACGGTCGTTATGTTTGCGGGTAGTACATGAAATAACAATGTGGCGGCCTTGCTCGTAAAATCCAAAACTAAAACCCTTCCACACACATCGGTGCAAGAAGGTGTGGGAAAAATAGTGATTGGTGAGTGACTGGAGGTTGGTAGAAAATGGGTGGGTTTGTGATAGTGGTTCAGGTGTATAAGTGGTAGTATCAAGTCCCCCATAGGTGAGATTGGTGCGAAGGTGGGGAGGACCGTACAAGAGATGCTATCCTATGCGGTGATCATAGCGAGGGTGTTGGTGAAGACTTCCGTATTCTTATGGAGTAAGGAATGTGTTGACAATATATAGGCGATACTCCCCCAGAGTGAGGCATTGAAAAATGCCTTCTAAGGGATCGGTGGTCAATATGTGGGTAGCTGGATAGACAATGTGTTAGAGGTTGACTTAGAGGTGGACCCAGCTGATTGGGAGGCTGATGGTTCAGACGTGGAGGTTATGGCAGTGGTAGGAATGGAAGATGCAGGTGTGGTTGAAGTACCAGCGGCACTGGTGGGTGGAGGTGTAGGTGAAGAGGAAGTGGTTGTGGAGGTAGATGCTTTAATGGGTATAAGCATGTCATTGGGTCAGTAAAGCATGTTACAAGTTTTGAAAGGTGATGGGTCGGCCAAAATGGTATAGGTGTGTCCTTCATGCTCAAACTTTACACAAAAATGTAAAGTGGAAGGAACACAACCCATGACATGAATCCAGGGTCTACCAAGCAATAGGTTATATTGAAATTCCCCCTCCAAGACATAAAATAACTCTAGAATAGTAAGGGGGCCCACGTAGACATGGAGGATGATGGTGCCAAGTGTAGAGGTGATAGCGTCATTAAATGAATGCAACATGATGAGATGTTTATGCATGCAATTATCAGGTATGTGCATTTGGTTGAATGCATGGGTGGAGATGATATTAATGCTATCACCCCCATTGATCATAACACATTGTACATGTATATCATCGATGTGGACTGAGATGAAGAGAGTTGGATCTAGGTCATTGGTTTGGTGCGGTGTGATCTCTTCATTTGAGAAGCTAAGGGAGGCTACTTGGTGAGTAGGTGGAGGTGTAGATGAAGGTGGTAATTTGGTGAGAGAGGCTACATGATGAGGTGTAATAATGGAGGCTACGGGTGTAGGGTCATTGGGTAAGACCTCAATAGAGTGAAGAACCTCCATGAGAGCTTGACGATGGGATTTTCAGGTTTGGATGAGGTTATATAGGGACAATTTTGAGGGGGGATTGGTGTAGTTGTTTGAGCATCCCACGATGTGTAACCCCATTAGAAATAGGATATGTGGGGCCACGGATAGTGATTTTAGGTGTGGGTTTGTAGATGGTATGTTGGGTATAAGATTGGTTGGTGGGTCAGTTTCCTTTTCCTTGCCTTTATCCTTCTAGGCGTGGGTAGCAACGTGGATCATGTTGATTTGAGGCGGGGAGGTAGGTGAAGTGGGTGAGCCATGAAAGGTATAGCGATAGGAAGGGAAAAATCCAAGTGACGGGAAGGAACCTTGTGAAGATGAGCTAGGCACACCAACATTTAGGTGGTGGTTTGGCAAGTTCTCTAATGCGAACCATGTTACTTTAAAATATCAAAAGTGGCTCTAGGAGTTGTGGGGGTGGAGGTCTTGGTCGCTGAGTAGGCCATGAAGGAAAAACTATGGGAATGGGTGTGGGTGAAATGGGGTCCTCATCGAGAATTTCATCATTATCAAAGTTATCTTCAGGAGGACACAACTGGATAAGAACAGTTTTTAAAGCCTTGTAGTTCTCCACATCGTGCCCTGGCACACGATGGTAGGCACAAATTTTAGTGTCGTCAAACCCTTTTGGTTTGGGTTTGAGAGGGTCATAAGGTCTAAGAGGTGGTAATGTGATGACAGAAGTTTCAAGGAGGTTGGTTAAGGTTTTGGCATAGGATCCTACTAGTGGATCACAATGGGAAGTGAAAGTGGGTTTGGGTGTAGGTGTGACTAACTGTAGAGGAAGGGTCTTTGCATGTTGGGGAGTGGGTCAAGCCATAGTTTTAGGTGTTGGTGTGGTCTTAGGTGTTGGTCATGTTTGCTTGGGTAGGGGTATGGTAGATGAACTGGCAAGAGAGTGTGTGGTTGGTTTGACTACCTTATTGGAGGGTAGCGGGTTTTTATCTTTAGGTTGCACCTTCTTGGGTAAAGGTGATATGGGCACATGAGATCTAGAGGGAAAAGTGAATGGTGGAAGAGGGTGAGTTACCCACAGGGATAACTGAGGTGTTGTGAAGGTAGATGGCGCAGGTCGTGTAGGAGGTGTGAGGGAAAGAGACTGAAGTGTATCGTGGGTTGTGAAGAATTTATCGATGGTATTGGAGGTATGGGTGGTAAATATATTGTAGGTGTGGGCAGAAGGTTGTGTTGGGTGCTTGGGTATGTTAGAGGTTTGCGAGGGAGGAATGAGATGTTGTGTTTTTAGTTTACCAGTGGGTGGAGGTTTCTTAACCATGTTGGAAGGGTGAGGTCCTAAGACGGATGAAGGGGTGAAGGTGATGAAGGTGTGATCAACGAGGTTGGGGTACGAGATCTATGGGATTGGTTCTTCTATTTGGGGGTCGGATTAGGTTTGGTGTTAATTTTGGAGGATGTAGCTAAATCTAATTTGATGGGTGGATGAGTAAGGTTAGCGGTTGGGATGACCCCTAAGGTAGTAATAGGTTTAGGTAAGGAAGATGATGTAGGTGTGGGTTTGGATGTAGATGCATGTTGGGTTATGGGTAGGGGTGTGAGTTGAGCCATGAGTGGTATCATGGAAGAATTTGTGATAGTTGTGGTTGTGTTTGGTTTGATTGGCCGAAATATTTTTGGATAGATAGTGGAAGTGTCAGCAAGTGACATTTGCATTTGTGTTGAGACATAGGAAGTAGAAGACGCCCCCAAAGTAAGGCTCTATCCACATAATCTAGGAGGTCAGCTAAGCATGAGAATGGAACTGTTGTAGGTGAGGTTGATGAGGATCCAATGGAGATTCCCATAAAATGTGTCTTAGAGACAGGGAATTTTCTAGCTTCAGCTTCTGTGGGTAAGAGAGCAAAAGTAAGTCTATAGTGATCTTGGGTAGTTGATGGAGAATGGTCACCTAGAGGCTAAAGACATCTCTACTAGATCCTTGATAGGTGGAGGAGATCTTCCTCTATAGGTGGAGGAGATGATGGGTGCTCCTCTGTGGGTGGAGGAGATAAAAAGCATCTTCTGCATGGGTGGAGAGGTACTGTGGGTGACGGATCTCTAGGTGGAGAAGCCAAAGGTGAAATGGTCTCGATGTTAATAGGAGGCTCCTTCATGGGTGAGGGAGGAGATGAAGGGTGTTCCTTTGTGGGTGGAGGAATAGGTGAAGTGGGTTCAAGTGTAGGTGGAGGACTTCGGGCTAGAATTTCCTCTATGGAAGGAATATGAGGTAATTGGGAAGTAACGGGTGCATCACTGAAAATAGCATGGACCTCGCGGGTATGGCTATCATGAGTTGAGGTCTCTCTGGTTTGATCAGAAGAAGGGGCATGATTAGGAAATGGTTTCTTGAAGATGTGTAGGTTTTGATTGGTAGGTGCATTAGGATTATCCAAGGTTAACTCACCTTTCTCGAGCATTTATTGGACAATGTTTTTGAAAGTGATGTAATTGCCGTCACTATGACCTTTTACTCGATGATAGTTACAGAAGTCGTGTTCTTTATACCACACAGGTGTGGGGTGAGCAGGGTCAAAACCAGTGTGTGGTTTTATAGGAGGAAGGGTGATGGCCCCAGCTTTAATGAGCTTTTCTAAGATAGAAGAATAAGGCTCCCCAATTGGGGTGTATTTCCATTGTTCCCGTTTGAATTGAAAGGTCTGAATGGGTGAGAGATTAGATGAGGGGTTAGCTTGATTTGATGGATGAGTTGGGCCATGCCTTGAGTACCACTACGTTAGTGGGTTCCCTTGGCTTTTGAATAATTGTTCTATGGTTTCAAAGAAGAAGAGGTATCATTTGACTTAAATGCTGAAGTTCTTATTTCGTAGTTGGATTTTATTTTCTTCGATGGCCCAAATCTCTAGCTTTCGTGCCATGGTGAATGCTCTCATCGAAGGTCAGAAAGTTTACACCTACAGGGTTAAGTGAGATATGTCTAGCACAAGTCCCATGTGAAGAGCTCTATGATTTCATTTTGTGGTAGTTGGAATGTGAGTTGATTGATTAGGCTATGCCAATGAGTGAACAAAATCTGTGATAGATTCTTCATCATATTGACGTGTAGAGTAGAGGTCAGTCATGGTAACCTTCTTAACAATATTGATGGAGAAGTGATCCAAGAAGGCTTGGGCTACCTGATTAAATGAGAAGATAGAATGTCTAGGTAACCCACTATACCAATCTAATGTAGGGCCATGGTCAAAGACATGGGAAAGGTCCTCAAGAGAAAAGCATCATCATGGGTGATAAGATAACACCCATGTTTGAAAGACCGCAAATGTTGTTTTGGGTCTTCTTTTCTATTGAAATGGTTAAATTTAGGCATTTCCCAATGCATGGGATATGGACATGATAGGAATGGATGGGTGGATAGGCTCATTACAAATCTCATCGTAGGTGAGAGAGTTTCGTGTGCTAGAAACTGATGCCTTCTAATGTCTGCATATTGTCCATCATTAACTTGATTAGGTCGTTGGTAGGTTGTGATGGATGGGTACCTCCTATAGCGTAAGGAGGTTGGTGTTGGGCATATGATGGGGGTGGCATTCTAGTATATGGTGATGCCATATAGGTAGATTGAGAAGGAGGAAGTGAAATAGGGGGTATATACCTAGAATGAATAATAGATGAAACAGGAGGCTACTGATAGTACGTATATGGAGGTGGAAGGGTCATGGTGACCCTAGTAGTAATGGGGGCTAAGGACTATGGAATAGAAAGGATGACATTTTCAAAAGGGGTAGGGGTCACTGACACTGGGGGTGGTTGTGTAGCTACGGGTATATGTAAAACAATAGGGGCGGATGAGGCTGTGTTCTGGGTGATTGGTGAAGGTATAGTTGATTTGGTGGGTGCAACGGATGTAGAAGACATGCGTCATTCATAGTGGGTATAGGGCCTAGCTACGAAATGACTATGGGTAAGGTAGATGTGGGCAACACAGAGTTAACAAGGCTGGGGCAAAAGTAGGAGTGAGTGTCAAGGGCATAGATATGGGCATGCCATATATCAACTAACCCGAGGCATCTCGAGTGGATGAGTGGGAAAGTTAAAATTGCAAGGCGATCAGGATTTTGGTCAAGGATTCATGTGAACTCCATGTCCCCTGGTAGTGATAGTGATAGGTTGGGTAGGATCCATGGGTGATAAAATAGAAGGTGGTGAAGGACTGGGTGGGAGTGGTTGAAAATTGGCATGGAATATGAGGGTGTTTGCTTGGCTTCGGGTCAGCACCATGTGAATAGTTACTGATCAGGTTGGACTATTTTTTGTAAATGACACAGAAATACAATAGAAAATAGGAGAGATAGGTGGTAGTAGGTGGATTAGGAATCAAATGTCAGCTGGAAAATGACACAAACTAACCAATGCCGATTAGGTTAAACTGATGCCAGTTATAGGTAACCATTGCTAGTTACTGTGGAAAGTGAACAGTTGGTCAAAAACAAGGTATAAGACCAAATTTTTCAGGTATGCCAAATACTGATGAGATTTACCAGGTCAGTGGATATGATAAGAGTGACAAAAACTCTGAAAAACTAAAGAAGATGAATAGGTTTCCTTTTGGGTAGGTTAACCAAAAGAACAGTGAACTGATGCTGGTTGGGTATAATTAATGACAGTCAGAGGGTAACCAACGATGGTCACTGGATCGACACTAGATACTATGGAATTGAAACAATGATCAAGAAAATGTGGTAGTGAGTTAAAATTTAATTTGGAATCAAACCCATAATTCTAAGAATGACGAGAATATGGTCCAAGCACACTCAGATGAAGCTGGAATACACCAACTGTGATGAGGAGCGTGCAAGGGAAATAAAAAATGAAGATCAAAACCTCTCACCTCAAAATGCAAGATAAGTAAAAACACTAAGAAAACACGATCCTAAGAGTGCTTTTTCTATTATGTTTGTTTAGCTTATGCTATTTTAAGGAGTGACTCATGAACTGTAAAATACTTTTTTTTGGTGAGGATGGCTTCCTATGAAGAAGGAGATCTACAAGGAGAGGTTTTGAGTATGTTATGGCGGGGGGTGGGATTTACTCTGAAGTATGACTCGATAGAGCAACGAGTTGGGTGCCCATAATACCATGATCATGTGATCACCTACATCTTCTTCTGGGAAAGATGTTGTTTAATAATGTGAGTATTTTAAAAAATTTATGTTTGGATAAGACTCAGAGAGAGAGAAAGAGAAAGGAAGTGCTTTTCTACGATTCATTTGTTAACCATCAGCTGGTCATGACTTCAAGCGTATAGGTTACCCTCATTTAATGTGAGCTAATGTAAAAAAGCATAATGAAATGAATTTAATTTTAAACCCAAATCAAAATATGGAATCAATGACACAATAATAGGACTAGGAGAAAGTATGATCTTTCACTGATGCAATGCAAAATGAAATAGAAGAAGAATTCATTTTAAGCACCAAAACATGATTACTTTGAGATAATAGGAAGAAGAGAAGATTCCAAGAGAGAAATTTTAATGTCAGATCCTTTTAGAAAGGAAACAAACATACAATTTTCACTTAGAAATGAAGAAAATTCAAGAAACCCCAAATGGGTCCCATCGGGCTTGCCAAAATGTTTCACCTGATTCTTAGACGTTTCTTGGAAAATGACGAAACAAATAAGGGTAATGGGCTAGGAGGAATACCTATTGACATACTAGTCATGGGTTGTTGCCCGCGTATGACCTTTGAATCCATAGCTGATTGTGAGAGCTTCCTTTTTTATTGGAGGAACTACTTGAAATAGAACACAAGACTACCAAATAAAATTTAAACAATATATGCAGTGGACTTCCTAGCATGTGCTATATCTGAGAAGTGTGATACTTCCTATATGGTTGTCAATTCATTGTTTAAAACAACTTAATGTTGGTAATAAAGTAAATCCTACTGTAGTTAAAATGAGTTATGTATCTCATTTGTCTACAATAAGAAAATTCATTCACAATAGGCTAGGCTATGATTGAATATGAAGGTCAAGGTCACTGCCAAGATATTGTTATTGGTCAGGGTCAAATTCTGGGTAGTTTATGGTATTTGGTGGTGGTTTTAGGCTCTAATCTGGGTTTTTGATATAAGAAACAAAGACCAATGTTAGTTTAGGTTAATCGGCAATGGTTATGGGTGACCGGTGTTGGTATGGTTGGGGTATAAGAAAATCACTAAAACTTGGCTGTGTGATAGATCTGAGGTTGGATGAAGATGGAAGGGCAATGGTAAGATTTGTATGGATCCTAGATATGCACATGAATGATGAAATTCTGGATATGGACAATTCAATGGTGTGGGTAAAGGAATGGTTAAGTTTTCATGGAGATAAAATGGTGGGGAATGGAAATGAAAGTAGAAACTAATAAAAAATGTAAAAGGATCTGCTCAAATGACAAGGAACCAATGCACGTTTACAAACTTACTATTTGTACAAGCTTGATGCCTGGTTGGTAATAGTGGGTGATCAAATGAACTTGGTGTAATGTTGGCGCTTCCCCAGATGCTCCCATGAAGACAAATGGCTTCGTGGTTGCTTCAGGTATTGGCTATGGATATCCTGATGATTATACGGATGTTGGTTCTGCTTGCATAAAACTCTGGTTTTGTCACTTGTTCTCAGAAAATTTTTCTCTCTCTCAGAAATGTGCCAACCTCGAAATAAGGTTGTTTTAGGGATTAAATGGTAACTAACGGTGGTTCTGGCTTAACTGGTGGTGGTCAAGGGTAACCAACATTGATTAGGGTGGGATTTCCTAGGTTTACTAATCTGGGAAGATCCCCTTGATTTTCTGGGATCTCATTTCATTTCCCCATGGATTAACATGGAAACCTCCTTCTAACATGTGGGAATGTGGTTAGAGGGAATGTAGGCATTGATTTTTAGGGTTTGGGTAGGTCTTAGTTAGTTATGGCAACTTACTAAGAATAGGTCTTAGGGTGAGGTGGCTAAATGAGGTGTCTAGGTGAGGTGGATATGTGCGCATTATCCCAATTAGGATATTAAATAATAAATATGGTGAGGATAATTAATTAATTTAATTTAATTAATTAAATTAATATTATAGTGGGGTGAATGGGGCCATGGCTATGTGAATGTGCTCAAGGTATTTATTTAACGGGGCACCAAGGGGAGTGTGACCTAATTTTAGTGTCTAAATTTCTCCCGTGTGTTGTCGAAATAGTCCAAACAATGTCCCTAAGTGTGAAACAACTATACAGAGGTCCCTGCGTGGATATGGAGTAATCTCACAAATGTCCCTATTCACCATTTATATGCTGGTGGTATAAAGTGTACACCAACTATACAAAGGTGGTATGAAACCTAAGCACCAGTTGAATTAAGGCATTATGAAACTTATGCACCTGGTGGTCCCTTCTTCATGCCAAGTTAAAGCATATAAAGGCTAGTGAGACTATGCTTGATTGTAATATGTAGAGATTCCTCATATCCAAACAAAACTATCTGCGTAGGTTGGGTGCAAGGTGGTGATGAATTTGAAATTTGTTTAATGAAGTGACTAGTTTTATTAGCTCCTCCTCGAGATATGTTATAATTTATTGGTATTAGGTAATATTGAGCCCTACAAAGTATATCAATTTTTTCCCCTCATCTCCAAAGAACAATGACCATAGTGAATCAAATGAGGACTAATGAAGATATAGTTAAAGATCATAGGATCATAGAGAAGGTATTGAAGATCCTTCCAACTAGATTTGATCCAGTTGTGGTTGTAATAGAGGATTATAAGGACTTGAGACAAATGAAAGTTGATAAGTTGATGGGTTCTATCTAAACACATGAACAAAGGATGAGTAGATCAACTAGATACTCCAATGAAAATAATGGTGAAATTTTAATTTTTGTTTTGCATGTAGATGGTTTGATATTAAATGGAAATGCAAGTAAGGTAATAGATGAATTGTAATCAGCCATGAAGATGAATTGTAAGGAATTTGACATGAATGATTTAGGATTGTTGAAGTATATTCTTAGCATTGAGGTTAAGCAAATAGAGCAGGGCATATTTGTTTCTCAAGAAAAGTATATAAAATAAATCTTGCAAAGATTCATAATGTTGGACGGTAAACCATAATCTACACCTATAGAATTAAGTTTGAAATTGACAAAAGATTATTGCAACAGTAATGTAGATCCTACAAGGTATAAAATTATGGTAGGAAGCTTGATTTATTTAGTTGTAACTAAACCAGATATAATGTATGTAGTTAGTTTTATTTCTAGATTCATAGAGACACCAAACGAGATACATTGGCAAGAAGGCAAGCGTATTTTAAGGTATGTGAATGGTATAAAGAATTTTGGAATTCTATTTGCTATTAATAATGATTTTCAATTAGTTGGATACGTAGATAGTGATTGCTAATGAAGCCTAGATGATAGAAAGATCACATATGGATATGTTTTTGATGTTGGTTCAGGAGCTATTTCATGGGCTTCGAAGAAATAGTTAGTTATTTCATTATCTACTATTGAAGTAGAGTATATTACAAAAAACTCAGCTTCTTTTCAAATGATATGGTTAAGGAGAATCCTCTCAGATTTTCACAAAGAGAAAAAAGGAGGTTCTATTTTTTCTTTGATAATATGTCTTTAATTGCATTTGCTAAAAATATAGGTTTTCATGGTAGAAGAAATCATATAGCAATCATATATCACTTCATTTGTGAACTTGTTGAGAATTGAGAAACCAAGCTCAAGTTTTATAGGCCATAGCTTTAGCTAGCTGAAATTTTTACTTAACCTTTATCAAAAGAAACGTTTGAGCATTTAAGAGTAATTTTGTGCATCGTAGATGTCCAAGAATTTGAAATAAGTCCTTGATTTTATTTTTTTCAGCTCAAGATAAAGTGGGATTGTTAGAATTTATCAGTGTCCTAGGTAATCTTGAGCCCCACATAGTATTTCAATTTTTTGTCTCCCCCATCTCCCATCTACATAGTTAACAAGAATTCCTTTTTTTTCTTTGGTCATTTGAATTTTGAATTACCCGCATCAATCTTTAAAACTGCAATAAAAATGAAGGGTTAATGTTGTGTGTAATTGTTAGGTTTAGTTCTCCACATAAGTGGTCAAATCTGTGAGACAAAGGAAAAATGAAAACCTGTGCAACATTGTGAAGATCCAAAGGGCGAGGAACATACACACACCGGCTTTCTAGTACCTCCTTAGTAGACGTGAGGTCCACAAAATAAGATGCAACTTATATATTTGTAGGGTCTGGTTTAAGTCAACATGTCGATGGTTATATATTGACCATTCATGGTAGACCATGTGGAAGAATTTTGTTTAACTTTTGGGAGATGAGCCCCAGTAGATCTCAACCCTGTGGAATGAGCCATATTGTATAATGTTTTGGGATCATCCCCTCAGCCAAGGTGATTCATTGGTGATCTCAATTTTTAAACATCGGACCCATGGCATGATTTTACCACATTCTATAGTGATGGGCTTGGCAGAATTCAACCCCCATAATCAATGGGAATTGGTTTTGGTTTTAGGTATAGTTAGTGGAAAAGGAGCAACATGTGGAGGCATTTCAATAAATTAATGGAAATAGATTTGAGTGTATTTCAAAGCTGTAAAGAGCTGGTATTTAAGATATGTTCAGGTATTTGTTGATGGTCAATGTATTTTTAAGACACATAGAGCTATATACTTGGCTCGAAAAAAATAATGTAGAAGATAAGAAATATATGCAATAATATAATATAGAAGATAGAGAGCTAATAATATACATAGATCTGTAGCTTGAAGAAGATAGAAGGGAATAGATACATGCAGCAACAAGAAGCAGAAGTAATTCTTATAAGAAATGGAAACTTAGAATTGGACACAAGAAGAGAAACAAAAATAAAAGAAAATGTGTAGAGTCATAGCTCTGAGTTTGTACAAGTTTTTCAAATCAAATATAATAGCTATAATTTGTGTGATTTTGTGTTTTTCCCTATGTTGGTTACAGTTGGCACTAAATGTTTCCAATAAATCTTGAATGGGCCTTGTAAGGGAGAAAATCAAGCATACACATGAGATCTACGACCTAGGATCTTTACACATATAAATGAAAACAATAATTTTCTTAGTAGTGTTCTCGAGACTGAGTTTTATTGGGGATAAGTAATTCAACATAGCAAGAATATAGAATCCTTGAATAGAACAGGATTGAATAATCCTTTAATGTCTAAGGAACGAGTATGTGGCTATAAAAACACACAGCATGACTAAAACAACACTCCGTGAAGAACGATGATTACATACATTTGATTTTATTGCTATCTAAATAACCACTTTACCCACATAAGTTCTTAGGAATTCAACGTGAATCAACTTCCAACTTTCACAATGTTGAATTTACCAACCAATGAAGCACATGTCTATTAAAATCAAATGCATGAGGATGAATCTTGAGATACATATTCGATATATCGTAATAATCTCAGATCAAATCTATATGAGAATATTTTTCCAATATTGGTATTGACCTTCAAACCCTATGTATTTCAGAGTCAATAATCAAGAAGATATATCTTGAGCTTGAAGTTAACTTTACTTTTATGACTAGATGCTCCTCCTGGCCAATCACATTGTGTAATATTGACTAGCACCCAATATTATAGTTATTCTCATCTACATAATTAAAGTTTCTTAGGAGATACTCTCATATAAATCCACTCGAAATATAGCTTCTCAAACACCGCTAATATTAAATGATAGATTCAAACTCAAAATTTAATGATCTAATGAATACACGGATAATATTTAGCACAAGATAAAATATTACATTATTCCCTCTTCAATCACTTGTACATTACAAAAATATATAGGAAATGTTTTTCCTATAATTACAAATATGGTTTAAAAATTACACAAGGAGTGAGAGAAACACAAAACAATGAGTAATCAACAACTAGCAAGGATAGTAACATGATTATCGAGACCAGTGAGATTGAGCTCTGAGAACCAAACAAAATCACGTAAACATCAAGATTGTTGCACTCCAATGGAATCTAAGATGTGAATGCTCCAAGAATCGGTAAGAGATTAACCAAAAAATTAAAAAGAGTGTGCATAAGTAAAAACAGTCTAGCATTCTCATAGATCAAAAAGGGGGTACATATAGGATTTTTGTGTAACTCCCATGCATGGAATCATCATACCTCCACAAGAGAGAAATGAGTTACATTCCATAATGGGAAAGTAACTCATGTATGACATACACTAACACATATGACAAATTCTATGACATAATTTGTCATATAACTCTTAATGACAACCTAGATCTATGATCTCACCTGAGTGAGATGACTCACCATGTGTGAGGGAAATTCACATAATAGATAAATATAGGTGAATAATATCCCTCACACCAACAACGTGAGACTAGGAAAAGAGAAAGCTACCCTTACTCGACTATGTCTTGTCTTCTGTGTTAAACCATTACCTATTAGTGGTGGTATGGGACAAAATGTAGGGGGTCATTTATAAAATCAAGCAACAGAAAGTTTTCAAAAAATTGAATCAAAAGTTCTTAATCATACAAAATCCAAATAATCAATTTAGTTTCTCATGTTAAGAGATAAAATGATTCCTTGCACTAGATCTTTCCAATAGTAGGCCACCTGCAGGTCTAAGTCTAGTCACAACCTATAAAGTGAAATCATCTTAGAATCGGTTAGATAATCTTAATTGGAGATGAGTCACATTTTCCCAAATGGGCCATTGTTAACCTAATGCCTTTTCATCTATCATATTCATTTTCACATCACTATCTCAATGGTTTTACGTCCTTCTTGGATCTTGGTGTTGAGCCCTCGCATCTTACTAATTGTATGGAGTCAAGGGTAGAATCAACTATCCTATCACTATATTATGTACTTTTTCCAATGGAATGAAATGTTTACAATTGGTTGAACATAGGTTCAAGCAATGCACCCTTTACTAAGTAAAAAATCCAAAAAAAATCATATATGCCAAAATCCTTAAATATCCAAATAATCAAAAATCCAGAAAACAACATTTTTTTCCAAAATAAAAAACATCTACAATTAGTCAAAAAGCAAAAAAATCAGATAAACATCATCCAAAAAATTCAAAACATTCACACAACTATCAAACACTAAGGTCATCTTCTAAACAATACCTAAAACAACAAATCAACAATCATCTCAAAATCATCCAACTATTCCATAACTCCTATGCTAGTGATCGTTCCAACTATTCCATAACAAATTAAAACCCTAGCTTTCACCCTCTCTTAGGTAAATCTCGGTTCTCATTCTCTCCCTTGTATATATCCTTAATGCAGGAAATGACCCCATCAATCAAATCAATCTTCAGCGTGGATCCAACAAGAGTGTCACTTAACCCCACTCTTTAGTATGATCCAATCTTACCCCTTGCATGTATCAATGCTTGGGGGAAACTCAATCAAATCAATTTTCCATTTGGATCGAACAAGAGTGTCACTTGAACCAAAACTTCAGTTTGATCTTACCCCTTGCATGTATCCTTGTTCAGGAGGCAAATTAATTCAATCAATCATCATCTTGGAACAATTTAGGGGCATATTTAATTGTCTTTATTTCTAATTATTTTGCATTAATAGTTATTATAGACCAAATACAAGTATTTTGTTTATCATCCCGACTTATTTATAGCCTTGGTGTATACATTTACTATATATATATTGGGCTTGTTTTTACTTCATTTTGTGTTTGTGTGTGTTCACGCACATAACGGGTTGATCATCATGGCTCTTCAATACTCACTGTGCTAACTCTATTTTGCAATAACAAAGTAGGTTTCTCCAAAATATGAAATCTGAGTGGAAGCTTAAGCTACGAGAAATTTTGGCCATATTTTCATTACATTCATGCATGCATCTTATTCAGAAACTAAAAAAATCATATCATAATTCATTCATCACATAATTCTCATCATTTTTCTATCATCATAAACTCAACAACATATCCTTTCTAATCACTCTTAAATCATAATTATTCTCCTTCTTCCTATCAAGCAGTTGTCCACCACTTTCTCACATTACCCATTCACTTGAGGGGGCACTCCCTTGGCACAATAATGACCCACTGGGGAAAATCAAGTAGTCCATCACACTTCTTTATCACTTTCTCACCAATCTACCCATGTCTGCTATCTTTAAAGTGTTATTAATTGGGAAAATGTAGACACCCTAAAATATTGTATTACGCATTCTAAACCTTCGAAATCACCCTGTAATTACTTCACAGTACATTACGACCATTTTCAACCACCTTTCATATAGTATGATATTTTATGACCTTTAATGGCATTTTACGACATTGTCCCACGAATCCCCCAACCATTCCTATCGCTCACACATATGTCTCAAATTATTAAATATTCATGTTATGAACCCTATTACAATTATATCCCATTCATAGGACTAATTAATTAATCATATCACTCTTATTATTCATCCCCTATCCCATTAGCTAATTTCATATTAAAATAATTAAATAAATCCTACATATACCCATTTCCACCTCACCTCTTATCCACTTTCACTTCATTAATTAACATCTCAAGTTAACTAGAGAAAAACAAATCAATTAAATATTAAATCATTAAATATATGCAAGAGGACAAGTTTAGATTAAATCAAATCACGCATTTGAGTTAACTAAACATATCCCATAAAGCATGGCATTCTAAAATTAAAGCAAATCTCCTCAAAGCTAAAACTCACGTCACTTTTTTGGGTGATAAAACAAAAGACATGAATTTAATATTTCAACGTAAAACCTAAAAATAGATGCCACATTATCCAACTCAATCAAAACTCATTCAATCAAGCCAAAAACAACAACTTATTTTTCCAATCAAGTTGGAAAATCAAACAAATCTCTCAAATCATGCTTTAGTTAGCTTCAAATTAGAAAAATCAATCATACAAATCAAGGATTTGGGATTCTCTTCCCTCATCTATAAATAAACACTAATTCATCCCTATTTTTCATCTTTGGAAGCTTTGATATTTGCATTGTTATTGTGTCGAATTTCTATTCAATTCTATATGTCGTTTCGTTGTCCAATTGATCACGAATCCAACAATCAATACAATCATTCATTCAATCGCTTTGCTTGTAGCTGAAATCTACTTCCATTTGGAACATCTTTGGAGCATGCAAAAACATGTGATCATTGAGATTCAATAAGCTTGATGTGTCATTCCAAGCTTCAATAGTCTCATCTGAGGTTGTAAAGAGATATGAAGAAGGATTAAGTTTGTAATTTGTTGTATGTTTTATTTTGTTGTGTAGTATTTTTCTTATTTACAAGAATTATATGGTGTTAGTACTCACGTGGGTGAGTAACTACATTAGTAATTAATTACTATTATTACTATCATCATGAGTTGTAAAACAACTCATGAATAATAATATAGTAAGATGTTACTAATTTGTTAGTGCATTACGAGTTGTTAGAACAACTTGTTAGTGAGGAGATTTCTTATAGGAGGTTTCCTATTTTATAAGAAAATCTACTATTGTATATTCATATGGCTTCATTAAGTTAATGAATGAAGTTTTATTGTTTTTATATCTTTGTAAACACTATACCAAATTACATTTGGTATCAAAGCGAGTGCTCTTAAATAATCCAAGATGGAATATTAAATATTTCAAGGGCATTTCCAAATATATGGCCACCTCTACCAATGAGATATTTTGATAATCCTCTGTGAATAAAGGGTGGTGCTGATTCTGAGTGATTAGAGTTTGTTTTTCAATAGTGTCTTTGTAGAAAGCAACAAAGTGTGTAAATAGAAGTTTGGTTGGATTGCGTAAGAAAGAGAATGTTTAATTTATTTAGCACATGGTACTTTTGACATGAGTGTGAAGGAAAAAGTCACATGGAACATTATACATTGAGCTTGAGAAAATAGAATGGAACCTTATTAGGCGTGGGAGAGCTTGTTACACTTTTAACCCTAATTCTTATATCAAAATATGTATAGTTGACTTGTGGTTAACATAATCCCTTATCATGCCATATCATAATTATTTATGATTTCATATTCTTATTGGGTTGACATTAGGGCTTTGGATAGTATAGAAGGGTATATATAAGAGTTGGAGAGTAGGATATGATCATCATATTGAGCACTTGAGTCTTATTCTATGGTTTAAAGGTTTCCCCCTCGAAGTGGCTAAGTTATTCTAATTTCATATTGTGATCATTTATCTATATTTTGGTGTTCTTTGATGATATATTGTTGTTGATATTCATATATATCTAAGTAATTTCATTACAAGTGGTATCAAAGCTTGATCTTGGCTAGAATTGTGTCAAAACCATAATTGTGAAGGTTCAACTATATCTCAAAAATAGTAGTGAATTTTTCTATAATTTTTTGGGGCATCGCAAAATCAATCAAGTAAGATCCTCTCCAAATTTTAAGATTTTTTGACTTGCAAAATCTATATCAGTTTTAGGTTTTTTCATAAATTTGCTACCTAGGCTGCAATTTTGGGAATTTTTCTAAGTTTCTTATATTTTCATAAATATTGCCAAAAATTATCTAGAGTTTGTTCTCTACATTTCTCTTTGTTCAGCTAATAAAATTAACAAACCCCAAGCCCTAAATTTATACCTGACCCCTGGTATCCCAAGATACAAACCCTACATAATGACAGGGGGATCAATTAGAGGCCAAGGGAAGGATCAAACTCCTAGTAAAGAAGATTTGGATTTTGAATCTTCAGCTATGGAGGCATTAGAGATATTCTCCCAGCTTGAGGACATGGTAAACAAACAGATGAACAATGTGCACACCAATTTTGGTCATAGCTTGATCGCAATAAAGGATGAAATTATCTCAGAATTGGACAATGGATTGAAACTAGTGAAGGATGACATGAAAATGAAATTTGAGTCATTCAAGAAGGATTTGTTATAGTTGAGCTCATGCATGAAGTCTAATAATAATGTTTATTTAAGTTACATGGCCTCCTCAAGAAATGTACACTTAGATTCTAACCACACCAACCAAGGTGGATACTATGTACACACCACTGGATATTTTAACTAATGGTGTAGCATTATTCCTAAAGTGGAGATGCACAAGTTGAATGGAAATTATCTGACCACTTGGATCAAAAAAATGGAGAATTTATTTGATCTGCATCAAGTACTAAATTGAAAGAAGGTGGTAATGAAATATTTGTACATGAAACCAAAACAATTCATTTAATTATAGATGGATGTGTGAGTAAAATAAATAAAAGGGTCTCTCTGTTACCTAGTCTATGTTCACTTATGAGCTCCAAACACACTATTGTAATATTTTTATGGAGAATTATTAGCCATATTTTCAAGCTACAACAAAAAAGTTCTATCAATAATTATATCCAATAGTTCCAAAATATATCCTTACGAGTGACTAACATCTTAGAGGATTATCTAAATGATCTCTTCTTGGGTGGAGTCAAGGATAACATCTGACATGATGTTCACCTTGTTAATCTACGTTTGATATCAAAATCCATGATCATTTCTTGGCATGTGGAGAAAAGAGATATGGTAAAACAAATGAGATTCACTAATCACAAATTTAGCACCATATTTTCCCCAACCGACTCATTGACTCCTCAACAAATTGTAGAGAAACAAGTAAAAGGCCTATGTTAGAATTGTGATAACATGTGGAGAAAATGACATAAATGTCTTGAGAATAAGTTATTCAACATCGAGGGTCCTAATGATGAACAAGACGAGGAGGAAACAATTGATACAAAGGAATAGGCTCCTGAGATCGAGGTGGAATAATCTCAACCAATAATTTCTTGCCATGTCATTTCAGGAATCAACACTCTAAGAACACTATAAGTTGTTGGGTTAGTGAAGAAGCAAATTTTGACATTATTAATTGATTTGGAAAGTAATCATAATTTCATCAATCATAAGTTGGCTATATACTTAAATTTCTTCATTTATCCATCACTAGAATTTCAAGTCATGGTTATAGATGGAGGTAAAGTTAGATGTTCAGGAAACGTCATAAGATTAAGCTATTTATGTTAGATTACCTACTATAGGTCCTCGTGAATGTCATTTCAATGGGAAGAGCATACATTTTATTGGGGATCCAACGAATTACTAGTTTGGGAAAAATGGAGACGTGTAGACATAAAATCACGCGCTTACTACTATTTACTATACCGATAAGTATGTTGTTTTATATACGGATCTTGCGTAATAAAAGTATTCACTGGTGGCACATTGTCTAGTTTGTCTTCTTGATTTTAGTGTCTCTATTATTATTATTATCTATCACCTATCTCACTTCTACACCCATTTCTGGTCATGTCACAAGGATCCCTAGTTGTTAGTATTCTCACATTTGTCGTCAATTATCTCAAGACACTAGCACCCAAGAACTCCTGTCTAGCCTGGGCACTCTTGTCCTCTTTGATGTTTTCACATTTTTGACATTTTTTGCCAGCCTTTTCAGTTTTCTTACTCCTATCCTAAGGTCCTAGTCAGCATGTCATGTCATTAGTGTCAAAATTCAAGTAAGAGATCCCTATATAAACACAACATCATACCATTATAAGGGCTGAAAATTTCTATCAAGGGCTATCTATCTACATATCAAAGGGACTGCATGTTGGAATTATTACTCTGCATACACAATGCATAGGAAGGGGATCTTCATTTTTCCATCCACACATTTGCATTCTATCTAGTTATTTCCCGTTATCTTGGCATCATCGGCGTGAGGGCAACCTAAGATCACTCTTGCACACAAACATCTAGAACTACACAGGGTCTGAGATGTATTGCATCACTCAGTCATAAGTTCACTTTGTTGACAGTCGAGGATAGTCTAACCTCCCATTTTGCATCTTTATTTTTTAGGATTTGATGTAGTTTGGGAGTTTGTGCAGGAGATTCTTTATATTGCAGGTTTACATGTACCTCGGTGATCCAAAGTGTGATATATAGACGATCATTGACAAACAAGTGTGAAACCCTAACGACACTGAAGAAATTAGATTCCAAGTTTTTCTACATATTTTGGCACCTAGGAGAGGTCTCTGGTGCCCCACATGATTAAGCAAATATGGAAATAAATGCCTAAATATAATTTCTATGTAGCAGTAAATGAATAAACAATTAAGTACAAAATAGACCCAAGAAAATTAAACAATTAAGTGTTGAGACCCTATTTACAAAGAGAAGCTAAGATGACTTAGTTATTTCACACTTAATCTTGGACTGTGTTGAAGTGATGACCAGGTGAACAGAGAGGGAGAAGTGTCACATAAGCCTCAAAAATGTGCGAGTTGACGATCTACCTGGACTGGGGCGCCTACGAAAGGGGCCCTGGATGCCTGCTCTAAGACCTTCTGCGGGTGCTTGTGACTGCTAAAACCCTCAGAAAACCTCCTTCATAGGGTCATGAGATGTTTGTTGTCCTTCACCTTTTGTCGCTAGTATGTCACACAACGATCGTCGATGTCGTTGATAACCTACAATGAAAGATTGACCTGTAAAACCCTCAAGAGTGCATCAAATCCCAAAAAGAAAAGAATGCAAATGAGGGTCGGACTATCCTCAACTTATCAAATAAGTGAACTTCAACTGAGCTAATTGTTACTACATTTCAGACCCAATGTAGTTCTAGGTGTGTGTGTCTGTGGAATTGTGCCCTAGGTGGCTCTTGTGCGTGTCACACTTGATAGTGAGTAAAGTAGCTAGATGTAAAGAAATGTAAGTAGATGTGTGCATAGAATAGAATGAACTTCTCCTCCTATGAAGTGTATACAGAATAATGCAGTCCCTTTCCCTTGAATGGATGTTAGAATGGATGTTTGAATGCTCTTGAATAGCCTTTGGATGCAACCTTAGGTGGTGATAGCTAATGCTTAGTGCTTGGTCCCTTATTATGATCACATAAATTTATATTTATATGATTCCCTTACTTGAATTTCATAATTAACCCCGAAAAATTTGACTACCAAAAATATAAGATGCTCAAACAGCTAGAAAGGACCCAAAAGATGTGAACAAAGTACAAAGAGGTCAGGGGCGCCCAGAGGGGATGGGGGCACCTGGAATTGGCGTCCTGGTTGGGTGCTGGTGTATCAGGATGAGAAATGCCGAGGTGTGAAAAGATAGACTGAGCTAGAAAGAGTGTAAGACCAAAAGTGGCAACAGAAAGAAAGCAAAGATGGCCAAAGACATAGTTAATTAGTACTTTTCTTACTTAGGAATCATATGAATAGTAGTATGCAATTAGAACTAGATAATTACCCAAAGTGTGTGATTTTGTGTCTACATTTGCCCCCACTTTATGTTGTTGAGAGAATTCTTGATAACATAAAGTAGATAAGAGATGTGTACTTGATAACCATGTAGATTGATGGTGAAAAGCATGCCGAGAGACAAGGAAAAGCGTGGAGTGATAAAAATGTGAAGCGTGGAAACTAGAGAGGAGAAAGTGCAAAAAGTGATGATGATGATGACCCTAGGGTAGGAAACGCATGTGTAGATGTCTCAATTGTACCTGTTGTTGATGGCGATGTTGATGTGATTGATGTTGTTGATGTTGTTGATGTAGGATGATATTGACCACCGCTTCCCATAACAATAGACCTGCAAAAGAGAAGAATGAACAAGTAGTCAAATACACGTGTATATGATCAAAATGTGTAAAAAGTATGCAAGAAAGTATGTAAAATGTGAAAAAAGGAACATGTGCACCTGATCCGTGATGAGAAAAGAATGTAGAAAGATTTTTTGGGTGGATCTTGTTGAAGAATGAGTTTTGTAGATCTCACGCCAAGACTGGAAGAAGTGTAGGGAGAAAATTTTGGTGTCATCCTCCAACCTTAACTACTTCCTGCAATGTAGAACACCACTGCAAATGGTGTGTAAAAATCCGATCCGGTTCAACCAATTCCGATCCAATGTTGAAAGTAGAAAATGTGTGTATATACATGTGGTGAGTGTTAAGGACTGTGTGCCCTATAAAAGCCGTTGTGTAAAGTGTTGTAGACTATGTTGAACTAAAAAAATGTTATGTAACTGCCCCCTGTCATAGGCACTCAGGAAGGGTCAGGGGCACCCAGATGCTACTACTAGTCTGGGTCTAGGTGCTGGTGTCTATGTTATGCTAAGGACCCAAGTCTGATTCTGAGCCCTGTCTGAGACTGATGACTTGTTGTACCGGTATTGTGTTGTGTTGAACTATGTCTGTAGACTGTTGTATGGGGTGACTGATTCACTCAAATGATTGCCCCCCTCATTTGGGGTGCATGCGATGTCATTGAGGAGTATGCGGCCCAAAGGAGGACCAAACACTGTTGTACTGAAATTGATACCCTTACAGGGGGAGGGAGTGTGCTTGGTAGAAACCAAGGCACACGCAAACAAAGTGGCTAGGAAACAAGTGTTAGTACAATTAAAACAAACATGCATGTAAGAAGTAAAGATGTGTAAGCTACCAAGACAATCAATACAATGTGTAAGTTAACACACAAGAAGAAATGTAGACCACGAAAAGTGGATTCACAAACATGGGACATCACTCATGATGTCGTAAGACGATCAAGGCCGACTAGGCCAAAAGCATACAAGTGTGCACACAAGACAAAGGGCAAAGCCCATAAACAATGACATACAATGACAAGCAGAGGCAGACAATATCAAGCAATGTAACAGAAAACCATGGTGGAAAATAGACCTGTAAAGAAAATGTTGCACATGAAGCACCCGTTAGCATGTTAGAAAGATAAAAAGTATGTCAAATCATGTATAATCTGATAAAGTAATGTGTTATGAAAAATGAAACAATAACACCTGTACTGTACGAAAGTGGATGCCCCTAGGAGCCACTGTGGGACTGGTAATAGGTATTGTGCCAAGCATCCATGTTGTGTGTGTGGATCTATGGAATATGCGATCACAACTAGAAAAAGTGAACACGCATGTGTATATGATAAAGATAATGACATACAAAATATCTATCTAGCATGTGTAATAAAGTGTACATGTAACAAGTAAATGTAAACAAGAGTAAATGTGACCAAGATATGTGGTATGTTGTGGATGAGATGGAATGGAATGCAGAGTGAATGATAGGAGCAACATGTCCCCCAATTGGATGTGTATGCATGAGATGAGGTTCATTTATATATGCCCCCTAAGCAGTCAAGAATGAACCGTAGAACAAGAGTGTGTCATCGTGAAATGGTTTGAATGTGTGCGCTAGAAAGATATGATCGATAAAGCATATAGCGTAGAGAATGTATGAGTGAAGTGAATGAGTGATTAAGTGTGGTGAGGTTTATTTTAGATTGTAACCCTCAGCAGTCGAGTATGAACCGTGGAACTAGAGTGCATCATAGGGTAATGACCACAGCGTGTAGAAGTAGATGTAAGAAATATGTAGCATGAATGTGTATAGTGAGTAATGCACCTAGTATGTGATAGAAGTTGCAGAGGAATATTTCATGTGTGTATAATGCATGTTGTGTGTGTACTGTGTAGTGTGACTAAGCAATGCTAGAGATATGTTTTGTAAATGTGCCAAGTTAAAATGTGTTATATGGTCAATTGTGTGAGAATGCTTAGTGTGTATAGTGTGCAGTGCGTGAGGTTCATATATATAAGATGCCCTCAACAGTCAAGTGTGAACCAAATCATGAGAGTATGTCATTGGAGTAATGATGATACTAGTGTGTATCAAGATGTGTATGTTGTATGTGAGAACTAGATGTGAAATGATGAATAATATGAGATGTGTGCCATTGATAGCAATGGGGGGAAAGAATAAGTGTGATGCCCCCCCAAGTGTGTGATGATAAAAGTGATCAAGTAATGTCATCTAGGAGGTCGTCATTGTCATGATCAAAGCCAAAAGGTGAAGCATCTGGAGACTTGATAAGCAATAGTGTCAAGTTGGATCAATATAAAGAGCCATTGTGATCATAAATGGTACATGCCCATTGCATATTCTTCATCAGTGAAAGGTGCTGGTGGAAAAACATGTGCATACCATCGAGTAAGATTTTGTGAATAGCTAAGAAATGAGTCATTACAAATAAAAACGTGGCCAAATGGCATGGGGAATGACATGTCAGTATGATCAGGGTCTAACGTGCCCCCAATGTAGTCAAGCCAAGATTGTCCAAGTGTAAGTGAAGAAAGTGCGAGGAGCACGTGCAAGAAATACTGTGAGATGAAAGACTCGAAGACCATAAGCAACAGTAATGCAAAAAAATCCATGGTACAGATGATGATCATGAGGGTGGAGGGAATATGTCGTCAACTATAAATCCTAGCCAAGATAACCCATCATGTGTGCATATAGTTTTAGGTAAGTAGGATAAAATGGGATGTGTTCCCAATAAAAGTCATTCATGAAAAATGTGCATGCAAATGGAGGACGTGCTAATGGAGGTTGCACTCATGAGAAGGTGAAGTAGATGAAACGATGTCTAATGTTTGGAAAGGCCCTGATAAGGAATCATAGCAGTAGTAGAAGTAGGAGGAGGCAATGGTGTAGATGAAATGATATCTAACATGCAAATAACACCTTCAAGTGGTGGCAAATGAGCTGGAGTATCCATAGTTTTTGGTTCATCAATGGTAGCAGATGTTGGAGTAGGAAGTGTAGTGTTGGGATCATGGTTACAATATTTGAATGGTTGACGATCACTATGAACTGTATATTCTACACCCTCATGTAAGAATTTGACACATCAATGTACTGTAGAAGGAACTGCTTGCATGACATGAAGCCATGGTCTACCAAGTAAACAATTATATGAAACCAGGAAGTCAATGACAAAGAAAATTGTATTAAGAGTTTTAGGCCCAACAATGATAGGAAAAGTAATGTGACCTGTACATGGATGAATGGAGCCATGATAAGCGCAAAGAGAAAGGATTATGGACTAACATTAGTACCAGAAAGACCAAGATTTTCAAGGAATGACATAGTGCCAAGATTAAGCTTGGATCCATTATCAACAATGGTGTGTTTGACACCCACATTATAAATGTGGATCATGATGTATAAAGGTGGGTCATTGCCAAAAATGGCAAGATCAACATTAGGATTCGAGGGAAAAGCAATGTGCTGAGAAAAAGCATCTGTAAATGTGTTATATACTATATCTAGATGAATATCAATAGGAATGCGAGTAGTCGCTAGGAGAGTTATGATTTTATCTCTCAATTCAGGATTAATGAGCAGGAAATCAGTAATAGAGATACTCATGATGAGACTATCATAGGAAGATAAAAACAATAGAAGTATGAGGACCCTAAGAGTGTTCAAATCAAGTTTGGGTTCACCAAAATGATTAAGTAAATATGGAAATAAATGCCTAAATATGATTATTATGTAGCAGTAAATAAATAAACAATTAAGTATAAAATTGACCCAAGCAAATTAAGCAATTAAGCATTGAAACCCTAGTTGCAAAGAGGATATAAGATGACTTAGTTATTTTCGCAATTAATCCTTAGATTGTGCCGAAGTGATGACCAGGTGAATAGAGAGGGAAAAGTGTCACACAAAGCCTCAAAAAAATGTGTGAGCTGATCTTCCTAGACTAGGGCTGCCTGGAAAGGAGCAAGGGGTGTTTGTGGGTGCCTGGACCTACTCTGGGGGTGGCGACTGCTAAAACCCTTAGAAATACCTCCTTCGCATGGTCATGAGATGTGTTGTCCTTTGCACCTTTGGTCACTAGTGGGTCGCACAATGATCACTGATGTTGTTAATAACCTGCAATGAAAGATTGACCTATAAAACCCTCAAGAGTGCATCAAATCCCAAAAAGAACATAATGCAAATGAGGAGTCAGACTTGTCCTCATTTTTCAAACAAGTGAACTTACGACTGAGCGTTGCACTACATTTCAGACCCAATGTAGTTCTAGGTGTGTGTGTGTGCATGGAATTGTGCCCTAGGTGGCTCTTGTGTGTGTCACACTTGATAGCGAGAAAATAGCTAGATGTAAAAGATGTAAGTAGATGTGTGCATGGAATAGAATGAACTTCCCTTCCTATGTAGTGTATGCAGAATAATACAGTCACCCTTGAATGGATGCTTGAATGGATGTTTGAATGCTCTTGAGTATCCTTTGGATGCAACCTTAGGTGGTGATAACTAGTGCTTAGTGCTTGGTCCCTTATTATGATCACATAACTTTATATTTATATGATTCCCTTAATTGAATTTCATAATTAACCTTGAAAAGGCTGACTACCAAAAAGATAAGATGCTCAAATGGATAGAAAGGACCCAAAAGATGTGAACAAAGTACAAAGAGGTCAGGGGAACCCAGAGAGGACGGGGGCACCTAGTGTTGGCGTCTTGGTTGGGCATTGGTGTCTAGGATGATAAATGTCAAGGTGTGAAAAGATAGAACTGAGCTAGAAAGAGTGTAAGACCAAAAGTGGCAACAAAAAGAAAGCAAAGATATGGCCAAAGATCATGGGTTAATTAGTACTTTTCTTACTTAGGAATCATATGAATAGTAGTATGCAATCAAGACTAGATAATTACTCAAAGTGCATGATTTTGTATCCACACTAGGTAGCCTCACCCGTGCCCAGGCTAGTTCATAGATTCCATAATTCATATCGAGAAACTTTGGCATTATACCTATCCTTTTCATCAGTTAGTCTAGTTCAAATACATTTCAAGGAAAAGTGAACGACTAGATAAGTACTATATCCCTTGCATTTGCTTACATAGTTGCATTTATAAATGTGTTAAACCATTTGTATCTTATTTTATATTGTTGTAGTGCTTTTTGAGTTTAGATTTAATATATCAGATTTATGATTTTACTAAATCAAGATGAACTTATAGGATTTGTTCATCTAGTTCCATTATGAAGGAAGGAATTTTGAGTTGTATGGGATGGAGGTTAAA
Organism: Taxus chinensis; assembly: GCA_019776745.2. Taxonomy (NCBI): domain Eukaryota; kingdom Viridiplantae; phylum Streptophyta; class Pinopsida; order Cupressales; family Taxaceae; genus Taxus; species Taxus chinensis. Next base: position 541,206,283 of record CM034146.1, read on the forward strand.
GCTCCACAGTTGGTAAGTTCTCATCAAATGCAGAAAATGCTTGGGAAGAGTGCAAATGGGTTCGTGGCACAATTATTCTTTAGGGAAGCTCAACCATCTAAAGTCCCTTTACCATTAGATCTACAGGTCATTATTAATAAGCACTCAGTTGTGTTTGGGGATATTCAAAGGGTTTCCACCTAAAATAGATCATGATCATGTTATTTAGCTAGTACCATGCAGTCAACCACCCAACATTTGGCCTTATAGGAACCCTTATCTCCAAAAGAATGAGAATGAAAATATGGTACAAGAGATGGTGGAAGTAAGTACTATTTTACATATTAAAAGTGCTTAGTCTTCCCTAGTGGTGATTGTCAGAAAGAATTATGAAGGTTGGCACATGTGTTCAGACTACAGAGAGCTCAACAAATACACAATGAAAGATAAGTATCCTATTACTACCATTGAAGATTTGTTAGATGAATTACATGGTGTTGTTTATTTTTAAAAATTAGATCTTTGATCAGGATACTATCAAATAATAATTCGTGATGACTATATTCATAAAAAAACATTTAGGAAGAGGGCCACTATGAATTTTTGTAATGTCATTTGGCCTTTTGAATGTGTCATATACTTTCTAAAGTTTTATGAATTCCATCTTCCGGCCATTTTTACGGAATTTTGGCTTGGTATTCTTTGTTGATAAATTAATTTACAATAAGACTTAGGAGGAACATTTACAACACATCAATAAAGTATTGGACACTCTTGAACAACACCATATTTATACCAAGCCCTCCAAATGTGCTTTTGAGTAATAGAGGTAGAATACTTGGGTCATATCATGTCTTATGAAGGTGTAAAAGTGGAATCTCGTAAGATCAAGGATATGGTGGATTGGCCAATTCCTAAAACCCTCAAAAATATTAGGGGATTATTAGGGCTTATAGGTTATTATCACGGGTTTGTGAAGCCTTATGGTAGAATTGAAGCACCACTCACATACTTATTTAAGAAAGACTATTTTAACTAGCATGAGGTTGTAACCCAAACATTTGAATCACCAAAGTCAGCCATGTGTACCACTCTCATTCTAACTACCCTAGACTTCTCCAAAACCTTCATTGTTAAATGTGATGCTTTAGGATGTAGCATAGGTGCAACAATTATGCAAGAGGGCTGCCCTATTGTATTTGAGATTCATTAACTAAAAGGTAAGAACCTCCCAAAACCAACTTATGAAAATTAAACGATGGCTATTCTTCATGTAGTCAAACACTGGAGAACGTATCTCATGGGTCATTGTTTTAAGGTAAAGAAAAATAACGAGAACTTGTAATACTTATTAGATAAAATACTCTCATTTGAATAACAACTAAAATGGGTCACTAAGATGTTGGGAAACTACTTTGAGATCATTTATAAAAAAATGAAATAAAATGTGGTAGCCGATGCATTATCCATGAGAGATGATTCCACGACGGTATTATTTAATGTAATGTCCATACTACAGATAGATTGGGTAGATCAAGAAAGATTTGAATGGAAGAATGACACATAAACCCAAACTCTGATTTAAAATATCCAATAGGATCCAAGAACTTCAGAAAATTTTGTGTGGAAGGGGGATGTATTGTGGTATAAGGACTAGTTATACTTATGCAAATACTACATCCTTAAAAATTAAGTTCTATCAGAGCTACATGCTTCTCCAGTGAGTGGCCATTTGATATTCCTCAAAAATTATTACATAGTTAAACAAGATTTTTTAGTGAAGGGTTTAGAGAAGATGTCTAGAAATTTTTTTAGTTAGAATGCTTAGTGTGTCAATGTAACAAGGGTGAAATTGTTAAGTCTCTTATAACGTTTGTTTATTCCTAGTGGGCAGTGGGAAGAGGATTTCATAGATTTCATCACATGAATGCCAAAGTCTAAAGGGAAAAGTGTAATTATGGTGGTGGTGGATAGACTAACCAAGCATGCTCATTTTTGTGCTTTACCACATCCATTTATAGCGAGTACAATTGTCATATCTTTTATGGAAACAATTCAAAATCTACATGGCACACCCACTATTATAATCAATGATCATGACCCTATCTTTACTGGCAATTCTTGGACTCATTTATTATCATGTTTGGGTACTGAATTGTCTCATAGTTCATCATATCATCCCCAAATCAATGGACATGTTGAGGTAGTAAACAAATGTTTGGAGGGTTATCTATGATACTTTACTTTAGATAAACGGGAGAGATGGGTTAAGTGGATACCACTTCCAAAATGGTGGTATAACACTTCATTTCACACTTACCAAAAATTCCCCATTCTTAGCATTATACAGTTACCATCCACCATCCCTTCATTCTAATTTAAGGTTCAAACCTAAAGTAAGAGTAGTTGAGGATCACATTCAACACCAACATGACATTCTCTCTAGCCTAAAATATCACTTGGTACTGGTACAAAACCACATGAAGAAACAAGTTGATCAACACCATAATAAACAAATTTTTGAAGTTAGAGACTTTTACAGTCATATAAGTAACTATCTTTGAAAAAAATTATATATATAACATGTTTTTACCCAAATATGATGGGCATTATCAAGTGTTGGAAAAAAATGGTAGTGTGGCATACAAACTAGAGCTTCACACTTAAGTAAAATACATCTATTTTTCCATGTTTCTTACTTGAAGAAGTTCATTAGACAGAATGTGTCTTCTCAATCATTATTACCAGAGCTTGATGAAAAGGGGTGTATCATCTTGGAACTAGAAGGAATCCTAAAAAACACACTAAGAAGTTGAGGATAAGGTTCATCATCGAGTATCTGATCAAATTGAAGAATTTGGACATTAAAGATGCAACATGGGAGGATGAAGCATTTCGAGAGAAGCATCCATAGCTTAATAATATTGATGACAATGTTTATTTTAAAGGGAGGGGCATGCTATGCCTTTAACCCTAATTCATATATCAAGACATGGATAACTGACATGTGGATAACATAATCTTTTACCATTTCGTATCATAATTATTTATGCTTCATGTAGTCACAAAATCCCGCACTTACTACTATTATTATACCACCAAGTATATTGTTTTATGTATGGATCTTGTGTAAGAAAAGTATTCACTAATGTATCATCCCCTAGTCCTATCGTTAGTTTAGTCAGTCATTGTCATGGAGTGTTTTGCATAGTCGTCAGTTACTCACACAGTTTTGGTCATCTCTCAGGGAATCTCAATTGTCGTTATTTATTTAGTGGTCATCTCTAATATTTAACTAGGGCACCTAGGAAGGGATTGGGGCACCCGTTGGCACCCCGGTCTTCATTTTTAGGTGCCCTAGTCCTGGTTGCACTTGTTTCTCATTTAGAGTTTTGAGGTCGGTATTTGTAGTTTTCCCTCTCATTCGCCTATGTACTAGTCTACATGTCAGGTCATTAGTGGTGAAATTTCCCTATATAAACACAACATACGCACTATCTTAAGGGTGGACTATTTCTACTAAGGGTTAGCCATCTACTAAAGGAAAAGGACTACATTTGGGCACTATTCTACATCACACACTACATAGGAAGGGTTGTATTCATCTATTCCATCTACCATTTGCATCTTACATCTAGCTATTACCCGCTACTTTGGCGTCATTGGAGCTAGGGTACCCTAGACACATGATTGCACACATAAGCCCATAAAACTACATCAAGTCTGAGATGTAGTGCAGTGCTCAGTTGTAAGTCCATCAATTTTGCAACTGAGGACAGTCCAACCCATTCATCTGCATCTTTCTTTTTTTAGCATTGATGCTTTTGTGTGGGGTTTTGTAGGAGATTATTCGTTGAATATCTATGATGACATCAGTGAAGCTAGTGCGATATCCACATGACAATAGGTGAGTTACTGTAAATACCTAATGACGAACTCAAAATTAGGTTCTAAGTTGTGCTATAGACCAGGGCACCCACAGGCACCTTAATCCTCCTACAGGCACCCCAGTCTGAAAAAATCTTCATCTGCTACAACTTCCTAAGGCATGCTATCATACTTTGTCCCACATGTTCATCAACCAATCTAGTTTCAGATCATTGCGAGGTAATTCATTCTTAGGTTAGTACCTTTTCCCTCCTATTTCAATTATTCCATTTTATTTTAAAACATCAAATAAAATTAGCTAGCATTTATACTTTAGTTATTTCATTGTTCTACCTATTTAGATTAATTCTAAAATTCATAATTTTAGTTAATCATTTTGGTGAACCCATACTTTAGAATATTTTTCCCTAGGATCCACTTCAAACCCTAATGGCTAAATATATTTCATCTTCTTCTTGGTCCATCATGTCTCATTTTAGTGTCAACACTATCTATGATGAGGTTGTCATAGCTAAGCTCACTGCTCTCTATAATAATCCCATTATGCTAGATGATATTCAACGACAACTCTTAGATTATCAACAATATGTGCCTACTAGTTTTGAAAATTCCCTTATTGGAATTAGTATTGTTGAGGACTCGGTAACCATTAATAATTGTACACCATGCTATGCGGCTACTAGTGATCCTCCTTCTGATCTTTCTAAGGAAATTCTAGATGATTCTCTCATCGATTATATGTTTGGTATTAACAATCACTCACAAGTACATACCGATTCTTCTTCTAGCCAAATCACTACTACAATTTCATCTCATGATTCTCCTACTTCTGATCTTACTTCTCATGATACATCTCATACTAGCTTACATACTCCTTCATATTATTTTGATGATCCTATTGATAGCATCCTTTGTGACACTATCATTTTTTATTCTCTATCTGATGGTGATGAGGTGGTTGATAGCCATGATTCACCTTATTTTCATACTAGTAAGTGTGACTCACCTATTCCATCACTACCTTCTCCTGAAATTGCATCTAACATTGTGCATGAGTCACCTCCATCTATCACTTCTTCTTCTCCTACCATTTCATCTTCTCTTATCACTTCATCTACATTTATTGCTCCATCTCCTCTTATCATTATATCTCCATCGATGGCTTTACCTCTTAGGGATGTTTTTGATGTTATTCCTACAACTATTATGAGTATTCCATCTATATCATCCACTATAGCATCTTTGGCACCCACTCCTAGTGTTCCTTTAGTATTGAAATCTCCTTTATCTTCTCTTGACATTCATATGGTCACTCAAAATGGAAAGTTACAACTGCTCGATACATTATTGCCATATTTTACTATTCCTTCATATGATATCATATCTCTTATGCATGTCGTAGGTCAATTACAATCTTAGGTTCAGTCTCTCACTTTAGAAAGTAGGGCTTAATATGCTTTTATTGACAACAACTCATTACATGGTAATCCTGTTCCTAAGAAGATTCATAACTCAGCATTTTCTAAGGAATTTATCATGCTTATATTCACATGTTTTAATGGTACTGGAGACCATCATGCTCATCTCCTTCATTACCGAATGGAGATGACTACCTATTCTAATGATAGGTTAATGCTTAAGGCTTTCCCACATAGTCTTACTGATGAGGCGTTGCAATGGTACACTCGTCTTCCCTTTTGGTCCGTTAGTACTTACTCTGTCATGGAGGATTTTTCATCTATTGTTTTATCACCAACAATAGCCCTAGAGTTACTGTTGTTGTAGACTCACAGCACCCCTGGATGCAGATTAGGCTTCTAGGTTGATCACTCTAGCATCCAGTGTGATTGCACAACATGGAAACCTCTCTCCAAGTGTGGGGACTTGTGAAACTGAGAGAGGAATATCCAGATTAGAGGCTGGTTCCTCAAACTCCTTTGATTTAGATCTAATGTTTGCACAACTACAGAGGTTCAGATCCTAATCCTACTCTAACTTGCAAGGAGACAGGGGTAGAAGTGCAAAAATTGAAACTAACTAACGATGGTAATGCACCAAAAGGAGTGGTGAAACATATTTGTCATGCAAATAGACACAGATCAAAGTTCACAGCATAAAACATACACAGACTGATAAGGTATAATTTAGGATCTGAAATGAAACAAATAATACAAACAGAGGATTGAAACCCATTCACAGAGCTTGCATTATTATTTCAGTGTCAAAAAACACGCATTACACCCTCAGAGAGGTAAAAGAAAACTGTTACAATCCTTGGAGAGGTCTGATTCTTGCCTCAATCACTTGCTGGAGGTGAAAGAAGAAGTCTGCTATGCCCAAAAATGTTCCTTTCTTCAGAAATGAGCCAAATCTGGCTTTTACATTGCATGGGTCGAGCCCAGGGGACAGAAAACGTACAAAAACATGAGAGCCCATCCCTTCTTGACTACAGGTGCATTAAAACGGCATGGGGGACCTTACAAACCCATACCCTATCATTTTGACCGGATTACAGGAGAATGCGACCCATTCTGCATTAAATCTGGTAGCTGGAATGTCACTTCTGGCCATGAACACGCGTCAGAGATGTTTCTCGATTTTCTCTCTCTAGAATACACCAAAACTCAAGATTAACCCCGAAATCATGTAGATAATTTCACAAGCTTTCTGTTGATATAAAGAACGTGCAAATCCGAGCTCTGGATCGAAAGATATGTTGATCTGAAGATTTAGGGCACAAAACAGGTGAAAATGCGTTTTGAAATTTTTCCCGCGCTCTGCCACCTGGATGACACGTGGCACGCGCTGATTGGATATGTAATTCTCTCTCCTCTCTGTCCCATGGGTTTTCCTGCTTCATTGGACACGTGTCCTCTTTTGATTGGCTCGGGTCAGTGCTTGAAACCTCGCCCTTTGACTTTTGGACTTTCTCCCTTGTGACACATGTCGCGATTTGATTGATCCGCGGGTCTGCTGGCTTTTTGCACCCTTCGCGTCATTTTGTCCCAGATGTCCAAGTGTTGTTTGGGATAGAATCCTCCGATCCACCCGAAATGGGCTTCCTTGTCCCTTATTTTCCGATGACATGTGGCACAATCTGATTGGCTCTCAGCTTTTTTGGCTATCCGCGTCCCACGCGTCCCTTTGTCCCAACTGTCCCAATACGAAATTTCTCTGTTTCAGGTGAATCGGCTGGTTCGCGTCCCATGCGCACTCACGGCCCAGATGTCCCAGTGTGAAAGTTCCCCATTCCGGCCGAACCAGTCGGTTCACGTCCTTCACGTACCTTTGTCCCACTTGCTCCCGGACTGTCTAGGACAAATTCTTCTGATTCACCCGGTTCGGCCGGTTTGCGTCCGCCGCGTACTTCTGGCCCGACTGTCCCAGTGCTAAAGTTCTCTGTTTCGGCCGATCCAGGCAATTCGCGTCCTCATGGCCCGAATGTCCCAAACTGTTTTGCTCAGCAGTTAGTCAATTTTGCTTCCTCATTCGGCCAGATCGGCTTCTCACGCCCTGTGTGTCCTTCTGTCCCAGATGTCCCTTTGCTTCGCGGGCCGCCTGGAGGATTTTTGGCCGATCTGCGTCTCGATGTCCCTCACATCCCTACTATTGCGAGGACTAGGACTTAGCCAATTTTCACGATTTTTCCTATCCCAAGCTTGTTTTTGCTGCTTTTTTCACCTTTCCTCAGAACTTGCTCTTTTCCTCCTGGACAGGAAAGTTAGAAAAAATCTGAGGGGACCCTGGAAACATAATTTTTTTTACCCTGGATCAATCAATTTACCTGGGACTTGAGAATTCTGATGTATGTTATCGAATTAACCCTGGGGGTGAATTTGGATAACAATTTGCCAACTCAACAGGGTCATCTGCCTGCTAGATGAAAAGACCAGTTACTTGAAGCAGTCCATTAGGCATGGAGTCATCAAATATTTTGTTTAGAACCGTAACTGACTCAGAATGTGCAAGGAGGAAGATGGAATGTCACCTGATGAAAGCAAGGACTGCTAAACATCTCCATGGACAGCAAGCTGTGCCAAAGCACTTAGGGAAAACAAAACTAACCTATAACAAAACAATGTGCACAAGCACTTGGAGGAAAGAAAATCTAATCTAATATTTACAGAGATAGTGAACTTCCTTCTAGAAGCAATGCTTGAGATAGATTCCATTGACTGGAATCTGCAGTTCTTCACCATCCAATGAGGCCAATTGGAAAGCATTGTTGTTCTTGCACTTTGTGACCATGTATGGGCCACTCCACATGGCATCAAATTTTGAATACCTTCCCGGTTTTGCTCTATCCACATCCCATTTCAACACTAGATCTCCAACTTGAAAAGATCTATCCTTGGCCTTTCTATCAAAGGTCTTCTTGATCAAAGCTTGATCCTTTTCCATTGCTTGGGATGCCTAATTTCTGATCTCTTGCAGCTCCATCAACTCTGCATACCTCACTTCCATGGGCTCAAACTCTAGCAACTCCAGCTGTTTCATGAGTTCCAACGTTGGAAACTCAAGTAACATGGGAAAGATTGCCTCTCTTCCATAGACAAGCCTAAATGGAGAGTTACCTGTGGATCTTTTGGGAGTGATCCTATCAGCCCATAAGGCTGATTTCAGCTTGGTATGCTAAGACCTCTGATTCTCATCAAGAGTCCTCCTAATGATCCTCAACAAGTTCTTGTTTGTAGACTCGACCTGGCCATTACCCTGAGGGTAATAGTTCGATGAAGTGCTTAGGTAAATACCGTTCTTGACAGCCCACTTAGTCACCCTGGATCCAATGAATGCCAATGCATTATCAGAGATTATTGTGGCAGGTACACCAAATCTAGTTATTATCCCCTCATAAAAGTCTAAGATGCTAGACTCATTCGCCTCTTTGAGTGCTACTGCTTCTGTCCATTTGGTGAAGTAGTCTGTGGCTGTCAAAATCCATTTGTGCCCTTGGCTTGAATTGGGATTAATGACTCCAATGAAGTCCAAACCCCAATGCATGAATGGTTGGTCAACTAAGATTGGATGCAATGGGAGGGAAGCAAGTCTCTCTTTTCCTGTGAAGAATGCACAATTCTTACACCTCTTGATCCATGCATAACAATCACTAAAGATTTTAGGCCAATAATAACCAGCCTTCATGATTTTTAGAGTTGTCACCCTTGGTGCAAAATGGCCGCCAGCTGGTCCACTATGAAACTCTTCCAACACCCTTTGAATCTGATTTGTGCTAATGCATCTCAGCAACACTCCATTCACATCTTTCTTGAACAAAACACCATCAACAATGGCATACGGGACAACCTGCAATCTGAAGTGTCTCCTCTGGGTCTTGTTCATCTCTGGAGGGCATAGGCCTGTGCCTAGGAAGTGCATAATACCTTGGGTCCAGCAAGGAGTGGGGGAAGCATTGTTTTCTTCTTGATTGCCACTTGGCTCATGGCTATCCTGGACTGTCAAAACAGTTTCTTCTTTGTTACATACTTCTTTTTGCTTCCCCAAAACCAGCTGCTCACACAATCCTTTCCCTCTTACCAGCTCGGTGATCTTGATCTTAATGTCATACTCCATGACACGGGTGATCCAACCTGCCCTTTTCTCATTCAAATCCTTGTTGAGGAGGAAGTCCTTAACCCCAGCATGTGAGACCAGCAACTGGACCTTGTTGTTTGAGACTAAATGCTTGAATTTCTTCAAGCTTCTGATTACTGCAAGTACATGCTTTTCAATAAAAGAGTACCTCACCTCGCAGTCATCTAGGCTCTGGCTGAAAAAGGCAATTGGCTGCTCATCATTATCTTTGTTCTGTTGTACTAGAATGGCAGAAATAGTGTCATCACCTCCAAATGCATAGAGGATGAAATCATTGGAGAAGTCTGGGTTGATGAGAGTTGGTGCTTGAGAGATAGCTTCTTTGATTGCTTCGAAGCTCTCCTTGCCTTCTGTTGTCCACTTAAAATCCATGCTCTTATTTAACATTTTGGTGATGGGCTTGACAAGGGCTGCAAAATCTGGGACAAAACCTGTGGACAAAATTGATCCTTCCCAAGAAGCTCTGAAGGGATTTCTTGTGACTTGGCAATGGTAGTGCTCTTATGGCTTCAACTCTCTCTGGATCAATTTCCAGTCCCTCTTTCGAGATAGTATGGCCTAGAAGTTTCCCCTCATGAGCCAAGAATATGCATTTTTTGGGATTCAATGATACTCTGAACCTTCTACACCTCTGAAACACTTGTCTGAGGTGAAAGAGATGGTCTGCTGCATTCTTTGAGAAGACAATGATATCATCTAGGTATACCAGCACTATATTGTTGATTAAGCCTTTGAATGATATATCCATAGCTCGCTAGAATGTTGCTCTGGCATTCGACAGCCCAAATGGCATTTTCCTGTAAGCATATGTGCCCCATTTAGTTGTGAAGGCTATCTTGAATTGGTCTTCTCCCTTCACCATAATCTGATTATAGCCTGAGTAGCCATCAAGTAGTGAAAACCTTTCTGAACCAGCTACCACCTGTAATATTTGCTCCATGGAAGGGAGTGGATAATGATCCTTAGGGGAGGCTCTGTTCAAGTCTCTGAAGTCAAGACACGGTCTGATTTCTCCATTTCTTTTTCTCACTGGCACCAAGTTTGCAACCCAACTTGAGTGTTTGATGGGGAAGATGATACTGGCCTCAATTAGCTTATTTAGCTCTTTCTTCATTAGAGGCTCTATGTGAGGGTTGACTAGTCTCTGCTTCTGCTTGATGGGCTTAGCATCTGGATCCAATTCTATGGTATGTTGTGCCAAATTCGGGTTGAAACCTCTTAGATCTTTGTAAGTCCAAGCAAAGATATCTGGGAACTCTTGACAAAGCTGAACAAAATCAGATTTCTCTTGTGAGGTACTTACTTTGCCAATCTGCAATGTTTTGCCTTCTTCCACTAAAATAGGCTCTGAATCTTCCCCCTTCACTTGAATGTTTGCCTTTTCCTTCCGGAACTGATCATTCGGGTTGAAGATTGACTCCAAGGTTATGAGGCCTTTTGGTAATTTGTTAGTTTTCAGCTGCACCACTTGGTCACCATACTGCTGATGCAACTTGTCTTGATTCCTGGCGGAGAACTCAGCTTCTTCTTGTAGGAAATTAACAATTTACTGATCATTCTCAAAGACTTGCCAACTTGTATTGTTATCCGGAACAGCTGGTCTCACAACCACTTTGATATGAGGCTGAGGTTTTTCACTTTTGATATTTTCTACAACATCAAATGCAGCCCCAATTGCTGCAAGTCTGTTAGCGGCTTCATTCTTTTTTCTTAGGATGCAATTGATGCTAAAAGCTTCAAAATCTTCAATAAGATCCCATACCTGATTTTTGTAGCACTTAAGCAGATTATTTTTGGCAGCATTTTTTCCTTTGACTTGGTTTACGACCAGCTCACTATCACCAAATACTTGTAAATTCCTGATGCCTTTCTTCATTGCCCAATGCAGTCCATGAATTAAGGCTTCATACTCAGCCGTGTTGTTTGAACAGGAAAACTGGAAACGGAAGGCTGAGTAATACCTTATACCTTGCAGTGAAATGAGCATAGCTCCTCCTCCTGCACCTTGTCTACTCCTTGATCCATCAAAGAACAACTGCCATACTTCATTCTTGTCTTTATGATCTGGCTTGGTGATGCTAGGGAGAGGTTGATTCTCTTCATGTAAACAATAAAATCCTAGCTCAGATTCTTCTTTTTCTTGATAGGGATCAAAAGCATGCACCTTGCTTGCCCATTCATCAAGAGTCAAATCTGGGATGCTTCCAATCTTGGTGTCAGCTTCATCAGTGCTTGGATAATCTTCTTGATCAAACGTTGAACAGTTTGTATTGATTTGGCTGGTAGTGTACGGATCAATGTGAAAGTTCGCAATAGGTTCAGACCTGATTATGGCCTTGGTTCCATACCTTGTTCTGAACAACATGTGTGACCAATCCGCCGAAAGATAGCCTCCAATTTTAGCAGTGAAGTCTCTTGACAAGCACAATGTAAAGAGTGGTGGCAGGTCTATGACTGACACATCTTGTAACACTATTACGTTGGGACATGCGTGCAGTGTGAGGCTCAAACCTTTGATTACTCCAACCGTTGTCACTGTTATCCCATCTAATTGCACTACACCCTTGGAGATGACTTCATATTGAAGCCCTAGCTGATCAGCTATTTGCTTGGGCATTACTGAACTATTTGCCTTAGAGTCGATCATGCAATTATGTACCAACTTATCTCCTATGATCAATGAAACATAAAATGGAGGGGGCTTCAACATTTTACCTTGCTGACCTTCATGATTTCCTTCAGGCTGGGCAGCATTTGTGAATACCTTCTCTTACATTTGGACCTGTTGATTTGAAGTTGACCAATCCTTCATGGCAGCTTGTAGCAAATCTCTTTGGCCTGGGATGGATAGTGATTCCCACATTGATATGCTTACATTTGTCTTCTTCATCTAATCAATGATGTTGAATGGGGATGAAGCATCCCGCTGCTGTCCCCTAGCTTGCACATTCATTCCTTGCACATGGGTAGCAACAACTGGCATCTGAGTTGGTTTAAGGGCTGGTTTGGGTGCTCCTTGCGTGTTTAGAACTACATTTTGTTTTCCAACACCTTGTGGAGTGACAGAAGGTCGTGAACTACTTGGGGCCAATCGTTGTTCTTCACCCAAATTTCTCCTCTTTGACCTTGTGTTGGCTGCAACACTTTGAGAGCGTATTTGATTCATACCACAGAAATCTTCAGCCTACCAATTGACAAGAGTAGTTTCATTCGGAGATGTTCCTTGCTGAGGTGCTTCCTGTTGCTGATCTCCTTCGTGGCTAGACTCTTGCGACCCACTGATGGTTTGCACCATCAGAGCTTGATTTAATGCACCATTAAAGCACATTGATTGGTTGTGTGGCTGACTACACGGGAAACACCAATCATATTCTTGGGCCATGTTATTTTGGATTGGCACTAATGCTTTAGAAGCAGATACGACATTAGGGTTATAGGGCTGAAATGGCCTATTAGCGGGAGGCCTTACTTGGCTTTGATTTTGATTTGCAACCTAATTTGGTGACCTATTTTGTTGGTATGAGGGCCTAGCCTAGTATTATGCTTGAGGCTGATACGGTCTAGCACTTTGAGCTTGTTGTCTTTTGATAGTAACCAGCTCATTTCCCAAATTTTGCAATTGCTTCATGACCTCTTGGAGTTCATTTGAAGTACTAGAGGATGAAGTAGAAGTTTCACTTGAACTTTGATTTCTAGGGGTGGGAACAAGAGCCAAAGTGGGTGCTTGACTAGTGCTTGGATTTTCTAAGTTTGGATACAAGGGCATGGGAGGCCTAGGAGCCAGTTTACTAGCTTAAATAAGACAGTTTTCGGCTCTAATGGCAATGCTATAAGAAGCAGGTAAGGTTGTGCCTCCCATAGATTGAATTAACATAGAAATATCAAAATTCAAAGCTTTAAGGTAATATAGAAAAGCACCTTCTGTTGTTGGCCTGACTGCCACTGGAATCCTATCCCAAGACCTTTGAAATATGAAGTTGAAGTCAGTCAGCTGCTCATTGGGGGCTCTCTTGATAGTTGTCAGCTGCTCCAAAAGAGACAAGTTGTCTCCCTTCTCCCCAAATTGCTCGTGAAGTGCTATACACAGCTGATTCCAATTTGTGATGGAACCAGCTCCAAGGCTCCTAAACCATTGCAATGCCTTACCCTTGAAGGAAGATGCCAGTAACTTGACAGCCACTTGCATCTCATTGATTTCATGGATTGCACAAAGGTTAGCAATATCTTTAACATGATCACCTGGAGTAGTCTGATTTTCTCCGATGAAGTATGGAATGTTCTTCAACGCTGCAATAGGAACTGGATGTTGTGTATTGAGAGCAAGTGGGCTGTTGCCTATGAAGTTGACGTAGGGGTTGTTCTGAGCCATTCTAATTGGTCTTAAAACCCTTGTTGACTGAATGAAAGGCCTACCAGATGGAGGAGTTGAGAGAGTTCTGTTTGGTGGAGATGGAGACCTTTGAATCCTTCTTCCTCTTTGCCTTCTTCTTGGAGATAACTGCAGGTATTCAAACAGCACTTCTTCTTCTCCAACTCTTGACCTTGTGGTGATTCTTCTCATGAGTTTTTAGGCCTGCACTACTGAAACCAGTTGATTTTTCTTCTTAGAGTCGCCAGATATGCAAATAATAGCTCTTATAAGCAAGAAAACTACAGCAGATGCATATCAACCCTGCTACAATAAAAATGAGACCTCTAGTCCCACCGGGCGTGCCAAAACTGTTGTTGCAGACTCACAACACCCCTGGATGCAGATCAGGCTTCTAGGTTGATCACTCTAGCATCCAGTGTGATTGCACAACATGGAAACCTCTCTCCAAGTGTGGGGACTTGTGAAACTGAGAGAGGAATCTCCAGATTAGAGGCTGGTTCCTCAAACTCCTTTGATTTAGATCTAATGCTTGCACAACTACAGAGGTTCAGATCCTAATCCTACTCTAACTTGCAAGGAGACAGGGGTAGAAGTGCAAAAATTGAAACTAACTAACGATGGTAATGCACCAAAAGGAGTGGTGAAACATATTTGTCATGCAAATAGACACAGATCAAAGTTCACAGCATAAAACATACACAGACTGATTGGTCCACGGGTCTGTTGGCTTTTCACACCCTTCGCGTCATTTTGTCCCAGATGTCCCAGTGCTGTTTGGGACAGAATCCTCCGATCCGCCTATCTCCCGATGACACGTGGTGCAATCTGATTGGCTCTCGGCTTTTTCGGATATCCGCGTCCCATGCGTCCCTTTGTCCCAACTATCCCAATACAAAATTTCTCTATTTCGGGCGAACCAGCCGGTTCGCGTCCCACACGCACTCATGGCCCAGATGTCCCAGTGTGAAAGTTTCCCATTCCGGCTGAACCGGCCGGTTCGTGTCCTTCGCGTACCTTTGTCCCACTTGCTCCCAGACTGTCTAGGACAAATTCTTCCAATTCCCCTGGTTCGGCTGGTTCGCGTCCGCCGCGTACTTCTGGCCCGACTGTCCTGGTGCTAAAGTTCTTTGTTTCGGCCAATCCGGGCGGTTCATGTCCTCACAGCCCGAATGTCCCAAACTAATTTTCTCTGCAGTTAGTCAATTTTGCTTCCTCCTTCGGTCGGATCGGCTTCTCGCGCCCTGCGCGTCCTTCTGTCCCAAACGTCCCTTTGCTTCGCGGGCCGCCTAGAGGCTTTTCGGCCGATCCGCGTCTCGATGTCCCTCACGTCCCTACTGTTACGAGGACTAGGACTTAGCCAATTTTCACGATTTTTCCTGTCTCAAGCTTGTTTTTGCCACTTTTTTCACCTTTCCTCAGAACTTGCTCTTTTCCTCCTGGACAGGAAAGTTAAAAAAAATCTGAGGGGACCCTGGAAACATATTTTTTTTTACCCTGGATCAATCAATTTGCCTGGGACTTGAGAATTCTGATGTACGTTATCGAATTAACCCTGGGGGGTGAATTTGGATAACAGTTACTTATGACCACCTACTTAATTTACATCAAGGATCATTAGAATATATCACAGATTATATCTTATAGTTCAATGTTTGTTTGCATCAACTAATATTCCAACCCATTGATTTAGAGAAGCAATTCATTTTCTATCGTGGTTTGATTCCTACACTTAAGAGAAGATTAAAATATGATACATTTCATTCATTCACTCTCTTATTCTACAAATTCATAGACCTCAAACAAGATCTTGTCTCAGCACATTTCATTGACCCTCCATCTACCTCCACTTATATTGCATCATCTAATGCTCCTCCATTAACATTGGTTGAGCATCCTACACAGTCTCCATCTCAACCTAGCAAGCACACTCAACCTACTCCATTAAAGAAGCATACTTCTTCTCCTCCTATGCGACACACTACTTCTCCACCTACTCCAGTTGTCTCACATGATCTGTTACACTTCTATCATCACGTTTGACCACATGATGTGCTGCATGTTTTATTTAATGAGCGTTTAATTCACTCACCCTGTAATTAGCATCATCCACAACATCATCTACATCACCAATGTGATCAACCCTATTGTAATTATCATCGCATCAATGGCCATGAGGACAATTATTGTTGTTCCATTCATGATAGATTGCAACAAATAGAGGATAAGGGCATCATTTCTTTTAGCTCGCGCTCACGTGAGCAGTCCATCTCTCCTCTACCTTGTCAGTGCATTTCTACCCAAGTTGACTTGTCTCCACTATCTAATACTAAGGTTATTATGCATCCACCACCACAAGTTCTCACTCATGCATGCTCTCCACCATGTCCATCCATCGCTACACCCATCACATCCACTCCATCCATCTCATCTATCACATCATGTTATTGTTTCACATCGGATGTCACAACCCTCTACATTTTTCCATCCCAATGCAGCTCCATATGACATTCAATTCGGTTCATACACTCATGTTGCTTCTATCCCACATATTTCCACCGATTTGCATCGCCTTGGTCTTTGGTAGGTGATAACTATCACCTTACCCCCCGATGACGCACTTGTGTTCTTGCAGTTCTTACATGAATTTTGAGGGTTATAGATTGTTGATGGTTTTTCTCTAAGAACCTTTCATCACGCCCTTCATCGATTCATCAAGTGCACTTAATCATTTTCTGATGATGCACTCTTACTCACATGGCTCATTCTTGACTATTGAGGGGTCTTAATTAAACTAGCCTATTCATTCACATGCCCGGGGGAAACGCTAATCCCCCCTTCCTATTTTCATCATACTAACATATTACGATCACATTACATTATTATATATTACACTAACCATGCATTTCAAACTCCATTCAAAAACCATTTCATATAACTTATTAATCAAATTACACATGTTATCTATCATCATTCAAATTACCCATTTTTCTATCATTGTCAACGTTATAGTATGAGTCTACATCAATATGCAAGAATGATATATAACACATTAAAAACAAAAAAACATTCAGTCATATTGCGACATCGATAAACAAAAAAATAATTTCCTTATATATCAATAACATTTATCCATATATATGTCAAATACAGTCATCATTGCAAAAAATGTCTCATCACTAGGGAGAAACTCCCCCACATCATATACAATAATACAAATCAAATATCATCATCACTATCTCTCTTGGGTACTATGAGAGACCTATAATTAGATGCATCACTGTTGAATTTGCGTCGTTGTTTGTGGAGTCGATACCTCTCAACCTACCTCCATAACAAGTTAACCTTTGTAGACTACTCTAAAATTGACATTGTAAATCCACGTACAGTGTAAATACATCCTGCGTTAAGGGACCGCCTCTCTGGCTCATCGAGCCTCCTCACGTGCTAAGTACCTCTCACCTAGAAACACAGTACATGTCGCCACGGCTATGACCACTGGCTCAAATAAATGGGAATGCTCACCCGCAATATCATCCACACGCTTAAGTATCCCTCCACCAAGTACATCAGTCAACATATTCCACGTCAATGTGTAAATGGATGTGTCTACTATTAAGGACCAATGCACGTCACCTAATAAATAAATAACACAATGACTTAGATAACCATCGCTATGACATAGGCATACAACAAAGTGGACAACAAAACTATATGAATACTTACGCTCAGCTATAGTTGTTGCTACATTATTGAGGGCATGGGCTTCCCCCTCTCCTTCTCCTCCCTGCGGTAACCCCGCTACGTTTGTGAATAATGGAAACAATAGTACCCATCGATGTGTCGCTTACCATGCACGGTACTCCTCTATACAACTGACATCATCTGAATCTATTGAATCTATTGCCGCATTGACCTCATCTAGCCTAGGAGGTACTAGCTTCTCTCCTATGGGCCCTGGTCTAGCTCTGACCCTTCTCAATGCTCTAATAACTTGCAACCATATATATGACTCTGGGAGCATGTCCTGAGCCATTCCAAACTATCATGATACTCTCTCTACTTGAAATAACTCAGTCACTCCTAGAAAATGATCCTCTAACCATATAGTCCTACGAATACATCGCAGCTCTATAACATCCTTGGGCCAACATCTATAGTCATGGTATGGCCTCAGACCCCATCCTATCTATTAAATCCCTATAAGTATTTTTGTCCATCTTACGTCCACAAACATTAATCCACCTCCTTGCATATATCTCTAGCCTAGCCCACACTCCTCATGGACCTCCAACTGCCCTCAACATAGCTACATGCTCATATGCCCATACATGCAATAGTGTGGTTTCTCTTATCCCACCATCATGCTCATTGCGAGTAAACCTGTATATATCCCTATATAGGTGGGCCAACACACACCATGCCCACGTGTATCTAGTGCTCTCCTCCTCTATCTGCTGACATATATCATGCATCTTATACAAGATATTTGCACCTCCTCCCTCTACTACTGAAGATGAAGCAATCACAACGGTGATGAATTTCTGCAAGAGCAGAACCCTTGATCTCAAGATAACATCCAAACTGATATGGGCCTCAGCAGGTACCCAGGTCCCCAATAAATACCATCTAGCATCTCACATCTATCTCTCCATATCCTCCAATGGCATAACATGTACTCTCTCCCCAACAACTATCAATCACAACATGTGATACACATCCTCCAAAGTAATCGTCATCTCACCCATAGGAAATAAAAACATACATGTATCAACACACCACCTCTTGCATAATGCTATCAACACAGGCTTATTGTGGGGTACATACCCCATTTGCAGTTTGTTTCACAGGTCAGCATGCTCCATAACATCCCACTCATCATCTAACAACCCTAGCTTAAGAAAAGTACTCAAATGATGACCTCCATGGAATTCCTTTTAGTGAATATCCCTCTGCACACCACAAAATAATAGTAAACATAGTGTTTGAACACTATACAAGTCCAAATATACGCATTTATCACTTTACTATACACTAGAAACCTCAATTACACCATTATAGATCAAATATACACATTCTGGACCAGGGCGCCTAGATGCAGGATTGGGCTGCCCAGGAGTAGGACACTAGGACTCAGGTCTGGGCACTCATGTCCCAAGGGTCACTAGCACCTCCACTGCTCTTGTCCAGGTCAAAAAATTCAAGAAACTTCATAATATCAAATTTTCAAAAATCTGGTAAAACCAAGTACTACACATACATTTTTCAAAAAAAAACATCGTACTTACCAACTTCGATGTCATTCGTGATACTACAGTGGTCACCACCCTCGCAAACTGGCTATAACGTGCTACTCTTACTTGTGGCATCTTCACTTACTTACAACTCAATCTCAAAATCACGTCAAATACAAATGAAATAACTAATCACTTTTGCACTTCACTACTTATATTTAATTTTCATCACCCACTTTACTATGGTCATTATTTCACGCTTATTCTTGTAATCAATACACACTACTCTATTTTCTTCATATCTTACACGTTTCTACTCAGATTTACACCCCGTTCATGGAATTCTCCTTTAAATTCCACCTACCATCATACCCTACACATTATATGTGTGTTATATCTTCTTAACATTGTCTTCCATTCAATCTGTACACATTTTGATAATTTATATCACATCCTATCTATCTCATGCTTACTTTCGACACAGCATTTGTTCCTATCATCACTTCCCCTTTCGAAAGAAGGGCCCCTTTCGAGGAAAGAATGGTATATAATTGGGGCCATCCTATAATCCCCTTTATATCACTATGCATTTAATCCACACTGACAATTTGTCATTTTCAAACATTTACTAATTTACACTGCAATATTTCACCATCGATTCCCCCTAATGACCTAACATGGGGGAAACAAACGTATGATTTTTCTACATGCAATACTTCATCATTTTCTAGTGATTCCCCATAATGACCTAACTTAGGGGTAATAAGTGTAATCCTCTACATGCAATACTTCATCAATTTCTAGCGATTCCCCCTAATGACCTAACTTGGGGGAAACAAATACAAATTCTCTCTATGCGATATTTCATCAATTTCCCCTAATAACCTAGATTGGGGGAAGCTAGCGTAAAATATCTCTATGAGTAACCAATCAAGAAAATCAAGAAATCAATCAATTAACACATTCAAACCTCTAACAACCATCATTCAATCAAAATGATATAACATATACGGCCTCCCAGATGACCTAACTTGGGAGTTACATTCATTACTTTCCCAGATTACCGAACTTGGGAGTTATTCTATATTTTGTGTTTGCTTCTAGATGACCTAACTTGGAAGCTATCACATTACGGTGACACATGTGGAGTGGGGGAAATATTTCCTTTCCTATGCCACTCTTGTATGGATAAATTGTTTGATTTAAATTATTTGGATAAAAAAACCACAAGTTTTTGATCTAAGTCCATCTACAGTGGCTAGATTTTGAGGATATAGTTACAAGATAGAGAATAACATACCTTTCTCCCTACACTCTTCCTCTGGCAGTAGGACGCCCAAAATCCTTTGATTGATTATGTGTATACATGCATCTGGGTTGGGAATTGATCACTCCCTACCCCATCTTATCATCATCATACGCATTTGAAAATCATCAATCATACAACATTACAATCATCACTCCCATTTTAGTGCACTTCACTGTGATATTATGTGTTTCACTACATTACATGGATCAATGTGTTTATCAATGGTTTGGCATGCTACATGGTTCATTTGGCACGCTTTTCTACCACATATGTGTGTTCTACTACAACATAGGCTTCTCTAAATTTCTCTCAGGTACGCATCTCTATCTACTTTATGTTACCGATATTTTCGCTCACCAACATAAAGTAGGGTCAGATGTAGTCACAAAATCATGCACTTATTACTACTATTATACCACCAAGTATGTTGTTTTATGTATGGATCTCGCGTAAGAAAAGTATTCACTAATAGCTCATCCCCTAGTCATGTTGTCGTTTTAGTCATTCATTGTTAAGGAGTGTTTTGCATAGTCGTTAGTTACATAGTTTTGGTCGTCTCTCATGGAATCTCTATTGTCGTTTTTTACTCAGTGGTCATCTCTAGTATTTGACTAGGGCACCTAGGAGGGGATTGGGGCGCCCATCGGTGCCTTGGTCCTCATTTTTAGGTGCCCTAGTCCTGGTTACACTTGGTTATCATTTAGAGTTTTAAGGTTGGTCATTGTAGTTCTCCCTCTCATTCTCCTAGGTACTAGTCAGCATGTAAGGTCATTAGTGTCAAAATTTCAGCAGAGATTCCTATATAAACACAACATACACACTATCTTAAGGGCAGACTATTTCTACTAAGGGATAGTTATATACTAAAGGAAAAGGAATACATTTGGGCACTATTTTGCATCACACATCGCATAGGAAGGGTTGTATTCATTCTATTCCATCCACCATTTACATCTAACATCTAGCTATTTCCCACTACTTTTGCGTCATTTGTGCTAGGGCACCACATAATTTCACACACAAGAACATAGAACTACATCGGGTCTGAGATGTAGTGAAATGCTTAGTCGTAAGTCTATCCATTTGGCAACTGAAGACAGTCTGACCCATTCATTTACATATTTTTTTTAGGGTTTGATGCTTGTATGTGGGGTTTTGTAAGAGATTATTCATTGAAGATCTACAATGACATCAGCAAAGCTAGTGTGACATACATGTGACAAGAGGTGAGTTACTACGAAAACCTAACGACCAAATTAGACTCAGGTTTCGAGCTGTGCTGTAGACCAGGGCACCCACAGGCACCCTAATCCTCCCACAGGCACCCCAATCCATCCAAATCTTCATTTACTACAAGTTCTCGAGGCATGTTATCATTCTCTTTTCCGTTTGTTCATCAACCAGTCCAGTTTCAGATCACTCTGAGGTAAGTCATTCTCATCTTAGTACCTTTTCCCTCCTATTTAAATTATTGCATTTTATTTAAAAATATCAAATAAAATTTGTGTGCATTTATACTTCAGTTATTTCATTGTTGTACCTATTTAGATTAATTCTAAAATTCATAATTTTAATTAATCACTTCCATATTATTTGTTGGTCAACCTTAGGTATTTGGATAGTATAGTAGGATATATATATAGGAGTTAGATAGAACGATATGATCATCATATTAAGCACTTAAGTCTTATCGTATGGTTTTGGAGGTTTTCCCCTTGAAGTGGCTAAGATATTCTACTTGCATATAGTGATCATTTTTCTATATTTAGTGTTCTTTGATGATATATTATAGTTGATATGCATATCTATCTAGGTAATTTCATTACAGAGATAGGAACTATGCTTTGAGTACATGTAGAAGCTTTCCTTTCATTCTTTGTTAATTAGCTTGTAGTTTTCCCAATTGAATTATTTTTCAAGGTTATTCTCTTCTTAATACTAATTCTTTCACAGTTCAGTTCCTCATGCATTAAAAAAGTCAAATTATCATTGATGGTTAAATGTTACAGTCTTATGACAATCATTCATTATGCATGTTATTGATAAATTACAGCACCCCTGATTGTTTGTGATTTGTGTGTGAGACAATTAGTGTAACCTGCATAACATGGGATTATCCTATAGTGTGGGACCTTGCAAGTAGGATAATCCTCCAGAGAAATCCAGTTTCTTCTCCTAACCTAGTGCTAACTTCTCCAAAGTGCAGAGAATGGCAGCCTAATCTAATCCTACCCGAATTCTTTCCAAGGAGACATGGATAAAAGAATGCATAAAAGTAAATCTACTCTAAGGGAAGGTGATGTACAAAGAAAGGGAGTGAGATACTCTAAGTGAGAAATAGGGAGTAAACAAAGTGAGAGAGGGTGAGTAGAAGCCCCACAAGCTAAAACAGTATTCAGTTCCCTAGATTCATAAAGCACAAAAAATTAAAGGTTGTGTAAAGGGATAAGTATGCACAATATACCAGCAAACATAATGGAAAAGTAAAATAATACAATATAAATAACACAAAGGGGCAAAAAAATGCCAAAAAAACATCAATTTTATTGCTTAAAAACTTGCACAATCCATTACAATATAGGCATAAAGCAAAATCCTTTACAAAAATCCCAAATTCGAGGCTTTTAGCTCACTATAGCTCTGGAAGAAATTTGACTGAGTTCCTTTACAAAATAGAATGAATCCCCTCGAAATGAGGTAGATTTTACAATATATAGGCAATTTGGGTCACCAACCAGTAAGGTGCATTAAAGAGGTATGGAGAACCATACAATTTGGTACTTTTCTTACACAGGCAGTCATGGGCATCATGCCTCATTAATTCTGGTTGTTGAGTTGTCGTTCTTCTGCCTACCCTCACCTGACATGTGACTCGTCCAACCGTGTTAGTTGTCTAACCCTGTTAGGTTGGACATACGTCCATCCTCATTGGTCCGTACAACCTAATTTGAACAAATTGCCCGGTCCACGAACTCTTTTATATATTTGGGTTGGACAGTCTTCTAACCATGGTCCATAATTTTTGTGAGTAGGTCGTCTAAGCTAGGAAGGTTGGACAACCATCTAACTTGTAGGTTGTACATCCCTGTGGCAGACATCTATCATCCTTAAAGAATTTTCCATCCAACCCAAGTTGGATGGCCATCTCTCTCTGCCTGTACACTTATTTGGGTTAGACGACCATCCAACCCTACACCGTACAACTGCCACCCAACCATCCTCGTAGCCTTTTAACCCCTATTTCATATGGTGGGTGACAGGTCATCCATCTCTCATCGTCCAACTGAGGGGGTTAGATGACCATCTTGTATGTGTTGTACCAAGGGTTGGATGGTTGTCTAACTCATAGACCGACTGACCTAGCTGCCCAGCTGAGGGGGATGGTTGACCATCCATCTCAACCATCCATCTCGGCCGACAAATCAAGTCGACAAAGCTATTCTCCGTACGACACACCACCCATCCAATCCAAGCGTCTGACCTTATGCCATCCAACCCTTGGGCCATCCATTTAGTGAACTTTTCAATTTCCACAATGAGCCCAGTCACCAACTCAGACATTCATCACAAGACCAAATCAGTCAAGCCAAAGAATAGGCTATCTTTCTCTTCTGATAGGATTGAATTTGACAGTTGTCCGCACATCCTAGAATCATGTACTTATAATCTCGAATAGGTTATCCAAATTAGCAAAGGAGAAAATTTGGGATAACAGTTTGGTGAACTCCAGGGGGCATCTACCTGATAGATGGAGAGACCGGTTACCTCTAAGCATCCATTGGGCATGGAGTCAGTATACAACTTGAATAGTTCTATCATTGAAAACCTCCCCTGAATTCTTTTGAAGTACTACTGTTATCCAAATTTCACCCCCCAGAGTTAATTTGATAACATGCATCAGAGTTTTAGTTCCAAGCAAGTAGATTGATTCAGGAGAAAATCGTAAAATTGGCTAAGTCCTGCTCAAGGCCACCTTTGGGACAGTTGGAACAATTATACGCGGAAGGCACGGATCGGCCGAAAAGCCTCCAGGTGGCCCAAACAGAAAAGGGACATTTGGGACAAATGGACGTGAAATGCCCGAATCGGCCGAAAGAAAGAAAATTTGTCCAAGTCCTTTACCAAGGACAAGTGGGACAAGAGTGCGCGGAGGACGTGAACCGGCCGCTTCGCCTAAAACAGAGAACTGTAGCACCGAGACAGTCGGACCAGAAGGACACATAGGGCGCGAGAAGCCGACCCAGCTGAAGGGAGAAGAAAATCGACTAACCGCTTTAGGACATGTGGGACAAAGGAACACGAACCGGAAGAATTTGTCCCAGACAGCATTGGGACATTTGGGACAAATGGACGCGAAGGATGCGAACCGGCCGGTTCGGCCAAAACAGGAAACTTCAGCACAAGGACAAGTGGGACAAAGGGACGTGTGGGATGCGGATAGCCGAAGGAGCCGAGGACCAACCAGATCACGCCACGTGTCACCGGCAGAAAAGGGACGAGGAAGCCCATTTCAGGTGGATCGGAGGATTCTGTCCCGCAAAGCATTGGGACATTTGGGGAAAAAAGACGTGGTGGACATGAAAATCTGGCAGGCCCGTGGAAAAATCACAGCATGACACGTGTCACCAAGGAAAAAGGTCCAAAAAGTCAAAGGGGCGAGTTTTCGAGCATTGATCCAAACCAATGAAATAGTGCCATGTGTCCAAGTTTAAGGGGCCCACAAGAAAAGCCTGCGAAAAGGTGGAGAGAGAAAATTGCTTAGCGAACCAAAGCTTGCCACGTGTCGTCTAGATGGCAGAGCGCGGGAAAAGAAATTTAAAAATCCGTTTTCACCTGTTTTGTGCCCTAAATCTTCATATCATCATATCTTTCGATCCAGAGCTCGGATTTGCACGTTCTTTATATCAACGGAAAGCTGTTGAAGTTCTCTACATGATTCTAGGGTCAATCTTGCATTTTGGTGTAGTTTGGAAGGAGAAAATTAAGAAAATGTCTCTGACACATGATGATAGATAGGAGTAATGCTTCAACAACCAACTTTAATGCAGCAGACAGCTCACCGCTCCTGTTAGACAGCCCGCTGTTTTGCCAGAATCCATCGCTTCTGTCATAATGAGATGATTTTAAATGCTACCAAGAAGTGGTTGGGGTAGATTCTGGATTTCCTCTCTCTTCCCTCTCTCATTTCTTGATATATATTGTAAAGAAGAGCTCCTTTAAGGGGTCAGACATTTTTGTTTTGCATCCTCCCTTATTCCCTCGCTTGCCAGAGAATTTGTGGAGCTTTCAAACCTCCCATATGGGTTGTAATGCCAGTCTTTTTGCCTCTTGGCCACTGCAATGTACTGTATCGACTCTTGAGCAATAATATATGTGTTGTGATTGACTCTCAACCCTCTCATGTATTCATTGTTGTCATTTTGATCTCTTATTGTAGTTTGGTTACCTGTGCATGGTGTTTGTATTGCATCTATGTGGTCTGTGTTAAATTTGCAAAATGAGTTTCTAACATTACTCGGTGCATCACCTTTGTAGTTTAGGTTTTATTCTATGCATTTTCTTACCCTGTCTCCTTGGCAAGTTAGATTAGGTTTTAGCAAACCCTCTGCATTTTTTGTGTGCATCTGAACAGAGGAATAGGAACCAGCCTTCTCTAGAATTTATTTTCTCATCTTTACAAGTCCCATGCTTGGAGAAAGGGTTCCATGTTGTGCAATCACATTGGATGCCTGAACATCAACCTAGAAGCCTGATCTGCATCCAGGGGTGCTGTGAGTCTGCAACAACCAACTGCATGGATTGGTATTGATCTGGAGCTGCCATAAAACCTTTCCTGAAAATTAAAAGTGCAAGAGAAATAAAGGCACAACTATGTACAAATGTTAAAAGATCATACACATCCCAAATGGAACATGCAGAGAGTGCACAAGAACTTATTACAAAAGCAAAACTACACTAGAATAGAGTAATGTGCTGAAAGCAATTGGAGGAATTTAAAACCTAAACTAGTATGTACAAGGGTGAGGATTTCCTTTCAGTAGCAGTGCTTGAGATAGATTTTTTTAACCAGAATTGGAAGTTCTTCTCCGTCCAACATGGATAGCTAGAAAGCATTGTTGTGTTTACATTTTTTGACCATGTAGGGGCTACTCCATATGGAATCAAATTTGGAATGGATTTCTGGCTTAGCCGATCCACATCCCATTTCAGGACTATGTCCCCTTGCTAAAAGGTCCTCACTTTGTCTTTCTTGTCGAATTTCCTCTTGATCAAGGCTCGGTCCTTCTCCATGGCCTACATTACATGCTCCCTTATTTCTTCCAACTCCATGAGTTCTGTATACCTGGCTTCCATGGGCTCAAACTCGAATAGCTTTAGCTACTTCATGAGCTCAAATGTTGGCAACTCAAGTGATATGGGCAGCTTAGCTTCCTTCTCGTAGACCAACTTGTAAGGCGAGTTACTCGTTGACACTTTTTGTGTGACTCTATCAACCCACAAGGCTTATTTTAACTTAGTATGCCAAGTCATTTGATTTTCATCTAGAGTCCTGATAATTCTCAAAAATTTCTTATTTGTGGACTCTACTTTCCCATTACCCTAGGGGTAATAATTTGATGAGGTATTGAGGTATAATCCATTCCTAACAGCCCATTCTATGATCTTGGTACCAATAAATGCCAAAGAATTGTCTGATATAATGGTGGCCAGTACCTTGAATCTTGTCATTTTCCCTCCTGAAAATTCCAGTATACTAGACTCGTTTGCTTCCTTAAGTGCCACTACCTCGGTCCACTTGGTGAAATAATCTATTGCGGTTAGGATCCATTTGTGGCATTAGCTAGAATTTGGATTAATGACCCCAATGAAGTCTAATCACCATTGTATGAAAGGTTGGTCCATTGAAATGGGATGAAGTGGTAGTGTTGTTGGATTTTCTTTACCTATGAAGAAGGCACTTCTTTTACACTTCCTGACCCAAGAATAACAGTCACTAAAGAGTGTAGGCCAATAATAACCAGCTCTCGTGATTTTGAGAGCTATTACTCATAGAGAAAAATGACCTCCTTCCTCTTCATCATGAAATTCTTACAGTACTCTTTCAACTTGATCAGTACCAATGCACCTTAATAGGACTCCATTCACATCCTTCTCAAACAAAACACCATCAATAAAAGCATGTGGAATGGCTTGAAGTCTAAAATATCTTCTCTTTGTCTTGCTCATCCCTGGAGGGCATATAACTATTCGTAAGAAGTATATCATATCCTGAGTCCAACAAGGAGTCTACATGTTATCATTTACATGTTCTCTTAATTATACTTTAATACCAAAACAACCTCTCCTTGATTACTGGCCTCAACATGTTGACTAAAATCTAGACTGCTCACACAACCGCTTTCTATGGACCAATTTGGTGACTTTAATCTCTGTGTCATATTCCCTAATGACACATGTTGATCCAACATGCCTACTTCTCATTCAAATATTTGTTCAAGAGGAATTTTTTAACTCCTGCATGGGACACTAGAAGCTAAATCCTATTATTTGAGACCAAATGCTTGAAATTTTTCAAACTCCTAATAACTGTGAGGACATGTTTTTCAATGAAAGAGTATCTTACCTCATAATCCTCCAAGCTTTGGCTGAAGAATGCAATAGGTTACTCCAATCCTTCTTTATTTTATTGCACCAGAATTGTGGAGATGGTGTCTGAACCACCAAAAGCATAAAGCATGAAGTATTTGGAAAATTTCTGATATTGATGAGAATTGGAGCTTGAGATATGATCCTTGATAGCTTCAAATCTTTTCCCTTTCCTTCTGTTGTCCACTTAAATGCCAAATGATATTCTTCAACATCATCGTTATTGGCTTGACGAGAGTGGACGAAATCTGGTACAACCCTTGTGATACAAAGTTAATCCTCCCAAGAAGCTTTGGAGAGCCTTCTTATGACTTGGCATAATGGTCAATGCTCGAATGGCTTTAACCCTTTCCAAATCAATGGTCAGTCCTCTCTTTAGACATGATGTGGCCTAAAACATTTCCTTCATGAGCCAAGAATATACATTTCTTTGGGAGTTCAAAGACACTCCAAATCCTCCTACACCTTTTGAAAACCTTCCTGAGGTGAAAGAGGTGGCTTTCTGCATTCTTGGAAAACACAGTGATGTCATAAAGATAGACAAACACTATTTTGTTCAAAATCCCTTTGAATGCCATATCCATAGCCCTATGAAATGTTACTCTCCAACATTTGATAACCTAAATGACATCTTCTTATAGGCATAAGTGCCCCATTTTGTGGTGAAATCCATTTGAAATTGATCTTCCTCCTTCACCATGAGTCTGATTGTAGACCGAATATCCATCCAAGAGGGAAAATCTTTCTGAACCGGCCCATTACCTGCAATATGTACTCCATGGAAGGAAGTGGGTAGTGGTCTTTGAGGGAGGCCCTGTTTAAATCCTAAAAGTCTGCACACACAACCTGATCTCTCCATTTCTCTTCCTGACCATGGTACACTAGATTTTCTACCCAACTTGAGTGTTTTGATTGGAAATATGATTCTTTCCTCTATCAGATTTATTCATCTCTTTCTTCATAAGAGGTTCGATATGAGGGTTGACTGAACTTTGCTTTTTCCTGACAGGCTTAGCCTTTGAATTCAACTCAATGGTATGTTGTGCCAATCTTTGGGTTAAATACCCTTCAAATCCTCATAGATCTGAGAAAAACATTTGGGAATTCTTGACAAAGCTGCATGAAATAAATTCAGAATTTTTTCCTATTCACTGTTCATCTTACCAATTTGGAGTGTCTTACCTTCTCCTAACCGAAATGGGCTCTAAATCCTCCCTTTTAACTTGAATGTTTACATTTCACCTTTTTGAGTTGGTCATTTGGATTGAAAATTGACTCTAGAGTCACTAGCCCTTTAGGCAATTTGTTTGTCTGCATATTGCACTACTTGATCCCCATATTTACTGTCTCCAATTTGTCTTGATTTTCAGGCTGAGAACTCAGCCTCCTCCTACAATAAATTTGATGATTTGTTGATCATTCTTCAAACACCTGCTCAGCTTGTGTTGTTGTCTGGTACAACTAGCATTACAATTACATGAATATGTGGCTATGTTTTTATCTCTCTTGATACTATCCACCACATCAAATGTCTGCTCCAATTGCTGCAAGTTTTTCCGCAACCTCATTCTTCTTCCTTGGTATGGCCTGAATATTGAATGCTTCGAAGGTCTTCAATTTGATCCCATACCCAATGTTTGTACAGCCTTTAAGGAGATAATTTTTGGGTATCATGAGATCCTCTAACCTGGATTGATAATTAACTCTCTATCTCCAAACACCTGCAAGATTTTTTAATACCCTTCTTTCTTTCCCAATGCAATCCATAGATCAAAGCTTCATACTCACCGTATATTATTTGAATAAGTAAACTGGAAGAAATCAAAAGCATTGCACCTCCTGTAATACTTCATACCTTATGGTGAAAATAAGCATTGCACCTCCTCTAGCACCTTGCCTACTCCTTGAACCATCAAAGAATAACTTCCATACTTCATTATCATCCTTATCCTTTCTAGATTGGTGAGGCTGAGGATGAGGTGGATTTTCCTCATGTACAGACAATAAATGCCTAATTCAACTTCTTCCATTTCCTTGTATGGATCATATCCATGTATTTTGTGAGCCCACTCATCAAGTATCAGATCAGGAATGGTCCCAACCTCTTGTAATCTGACTTCATAGCTCGATCTAAACAATCTTCCTGCATTAAAATCACTAATGAATTAACATTTATTGAGGCTTCACATTCTTATGGGTCTCAATGTGAATGTGTATAAGAAATTATTTTTCGATGACCTGATAGGGGACCTTTGCTCCATACCTTCTTCCTAAATCAGCATTTGGGACCAATCTGCTAATAAGTACCCACTAATCTTGTTCATGAAATGGTCTTCGAAAGGCACAAAGAAAAATGTGAGGTGGTTCTCCAAGTCAATCACTGATGCAGCTTGTGAAATTTTGTGACATTTGGGCAAGCATGAGCAGCATAGTAAGGATTGGTTCCTTAATAACTCCAACTGATCCCTTACTACATTCATGTCCAATTTCACTACTCCCTTCAATACTTGTCTCATATTTTAAGGCACTAATTTATTTGTGATTTGGTCTTCACTCATTACTGAGTTGTTTGCACCCTGAGTTGAGTCAAACAATTATTTACTAATGATTATCTCCAATATGATCAATGAGGCATAGAATGGAAGAGTCTTCACATTCTTACCTTGAATGACCTTATCCTTGATTCCACATCAATGTTCGTAATAACCAATTCTCCTGGTTTTTGGATGGCTCATTAAAAGGGGACAAATTTTCCATAGCTACTTGAAATAAATCTCACTATCCTGAGGAATTGCCAATGATTCCCACATGATTTGATAAATGTTGGACATTGATCTTGCTTCATCATAATTGATTATATTAAATGGAGGTAGGATTCTCCTTTTGCCATATTGTCCCTTGACCAGGACCATGACCTTTTTGATGGCATTTAGATTGATAACGTTGGACCGCTAGCAACTGGTTACCCTAAGGTTGATTATGTACATTGAGCAGGGATTTGTTACTGATACAGGGGCCTTAGGCTTGGTTTTGTGCACTAGGAGCTATGCTTGGTCTGCTAACTGGGCCTTATGCCTGTGAGAGTGGTTGCTAAGAAGCAACTAAACTAGATGATTTCCCCTCCTCTATGTTCCTCGTTCTTGATTCACTTGTGTTGGCAAATACACCCTAGAAAAGTAGAGATTGATTGATTTCCACATAAAATATTCTTATTATTAGGAATTGACTAGTGAGGGTTTCAATTCTAGAGGGGCCTCTTGTGAACCTAGATCTTGTTGTTGATTCTCTTCCTTGGCTCAAGCCTTTAAGTACACTGCCCATAGTTTGTACCACCAAGGCTTGATTTGATGGATCCTCGGAAGCATAGTTGTTTGATCATAATAGTGGTCTTATGGAGGATATCATTCATATTCCTGCATGTCATATTTTTCTGGACTTAGAAATAGAGTACCTTGATGTTGATGTTCATTTTCAAATTATGGGTGGGATTTTTGAGAAGGTTTTGGCAGTACGAGGTTTGGCCCTTGATTTTGATTGGTAAAACAGCTTAAGCAGGAGCCCTGTTTTTGTTGATATATGGGGGCTAACTTAATACTTAGAGGTTGAAAGGGTCTGACAATTCTGAGCATGTTTCCTCTTGAGTGTCATTAACTCATTCCCAAAATTTTGAGAGCACTTTCGTGAGCTCTAAGCAAGCTCGAGTGAATTAGCCCAAAGAATGTTGGATGCCTCACTATTGTATTTGATTTCTACACTTTTATTTGAGATCTAGGATAGGGGCTGCATTTCAGTTTGTACTATTGACTAGTAAGGGATTTTACCAATTCTGTGATATAGGGGCATAGGTGGCCTAGGTGCTAGTTTACTAGCTTGGATTAGACAATTCTCAGCTCTAATAGTTGTGGCATAAGCCTATGGTAAGGTTATCCCTCCCATAGATTGTATCATAACAGATATATCATAATTTAAAGCTTTAAGGAAATAGAGAAATTCACCTTCAGTAGCCGGCCTTACGAGAATCTAGGATCTGATCCCACGTCTGCTGAAATCAAAAATTAAATTTTTCCATTTTTCATTGGGAATCCCTCTTGATTGTTGTGCCAACTACTCCAATAAGGACAGGTTGTTCTCACCCTTTCTCCAAACTGGTTATAAGGGTCTGTGCATATTTGATCCCAGTCTATAATGGACCCCACTACTAAGCTCCTAAACCACCACAATGAATTTCCTTTGAAAGAGGAAGCTAACAATTTAACTATCAACATCCACTTCATTGATCTCATGAATGGTAAAAATATTCCCAATATCCTAAATATGGTCAACGAGAGTCGTGTGGATCTACCCCATAAAATAGGGAATATTTTTTAATGTTGTAACTAGAATAGGGTTATGGGAAATTGAGGGAAAGTGGAATAATTGCCTATGTTAAGTGGACATAAGGACTTCAATGGTCCTTGTGGTGGTGCTGGTTGATGTGCCATCCTGATTGGCCTGAGAATCCTAGTCGATTGAAGAAAAGGTCGATCAGGTGGAGGTGTGGATAATGTTATGTTTGGTGGAGATGGAGGCCTTTGTACTCTTATTCCTCTACTTCCTTTTCTTGGTGATAACTTTAAGTACTCAAAGACTCCTTCTTCTCTATACTTAGACCACGAGTGTTGTTGAAACCAGTTCACATGTACTTGGGCCAATAGTTATGCTAAAACCAGTGAGGTCTAGCCCTTATATTCGTCAGATTTGCTACTACAAGACCTCCAAAGGCTAGAAAATTCACCAAGATGCACATCCAATCTTGATAAATATTTAAATATTTACCTCTATCTCACTGGGCATGCCAAAACTAGTTAGTGCAAAATAACAACACCCTTGAATTGCTTGTGATAGGTGTGTGAGAAAACCAGTATAACCGGCATAACATGGGATTATCCTTGCTCTGTGGGACGTTGCAAGTAGGATAAACCTCCAGAGAAAGATCGAATTCTTCTCCTAACCTAGTGCTAACTTCTCCAAAGTAGCAGAGAATGGATAAACTAATCTAATCCTACCCTAATGCTTTCTAAGGAGATAGGTATAGAAAGAGTGCATAAACAGTAAATATAGTCTAAGCAAAGGTGATGCACCAAGAAAGGGAGTGAGACACTCTAGGAGTGAAAAATAGGGAGTAAACAAAGTGAGAGAGGGCGAGTTGAAGTGCCACAAGCTAAAACAATATTCAGTTCCCTAGATTCATAAAGAACAACAAATTAAAGGTCTTGTAAAGGGATAAGTATGCACAATATACCTGTAAACATAATGGAAAAGCAAAAGAATACAATATAACTGAAGAAAGGGGTGAAAATAGCCACAAAACATTAATTTTATTGCATAAAAGCTTGCACAATCCATTACAATATAGGCTCAATGGAAAATCCTTTACAAAAATCCCAAATTCGAGGCCTTTAGTTCACTATAGCTCTAGAAAATATTTGACAGAGTTCCTTTGCAAAATAGAATGAATACCCTCAAAATGAGGCAGATTTTACAATATATAGGCAATTTGGGTTACCAACCAGCAAGGTGCATTAAAGAGGTATGTGGAGCCATATGATTTAGTACTTTTTTTGCACAGGCAGTCATGCACAATATACCTCATTAATTCTAGTTGTTGAGTTGTCATTCACCCACCTACCCTCACCTGGCATGTGACTCCTCTAACCCTATTGGTCGTCCAACCCTACTGGGTTGGACAAATGTCCATCTTCATTGGGTTGTATAACCTCCTTTGAGAAAACTACCTAGCCCGTGAGCTCTTTTATATATCCGAGTTAGATGCTCGTCTAACCATAATCCATATAATTTGTGAGTAATTCGTCTAACCTCATTATCGCCCAACTTGGGAAGGTTGGACAACTGTCTAACTTGTAGGTCGTACATCCCTTTAGCGGTCATCCATAATCCTTAAAGTGTTTTTCATCCAACCCAAGTTAGACGATCGTCTCTCTCTATTCATACACTTCTTTGGGTTGGACGATTGTCCAACCCTACACTATATAGCCACCACATGACCATCCTCATAGTTGTCTAACCCCTCTTCCATATAGTGGGTGGTGGGTCATCTATCTCTTGTCATCCACCTGAGGGGGTTGGACGGTCATCTCTTATGATTCGTACCACGGGTTAGATAGCCATCTAACTCATTGGCCGAACAACCCAGTCATCTAACTGAGGGGGTTGGAAGACCTTCCATCTCAATCGTCCATCTCAGCCGACAAACCTAGTCAACCAACCTGTTCTCCGTATGACACACCACCCGTCTAACCCAGGTGTCTGACCTTGTGTCGTCCAACCCCTGGGTCATCCATCTAGTGAACTTTTCAATTTCCATAATGAGCCCGACCACCAACTCGAACATTCTCCATAGGACCAAATCGACCGAGCCAAAACACGAGTCATCTTTCTCTTATGATGGGGTTGAATTTGACAGTCTTCCACACGTCCTAGAATCTTGTACTTCAAATCTTGAATAGGTTATCTAAATTTGTAGGGTAAAAAATTTGGATAACAATTTCCACACTACATTGGTTCTTCTAGCGCCACCTTAATCACTAGAAGGGAAGCATACTACTGATGGTTATTGGTGAATTAAAATAATTCATAGTTTTCTAGAAAGAGGAGTACCCAGCGAATACAACATTAAAAAAGTGAAGTGGTAATGTAAGAAGTATTTACTTTGCTTCTATACCTAATAAAAGCATCTAGTCTATTGAAATTACCACAAAAAAACATAAGTTTGTAGGTGTCTCAGATAATAAGAATGGTGCAGTTGTTCAACATGTCTTTCCTTCTATGTTTATCACCAATTTATTATGTATTGAATATCTTACAAGTGGTTGATTTTGATTTTGGTTTATGTGTGAAATCCATTGTGATAGAAAAAGTATGGCATAATAAGAATAACAAACATATTACAAATGTGACCCTTACAAAAGTACGCAAGGGCATGTAAGGAAACCTCTTATTGGAAAAGAAGGGAGATCCGAATATGCCCTGGAGTATTATAAATGTCATATAGTGGTGCATGTGGATGATATAATATGAATGTACTAGGTAGAAGCATGGGTTATAACATTATACTTGTAGAACTAGTAAGGAAATATTCTAATTTAGACTATGAATTTGGTGATATGGGAAAAATGTTTGTTAGAATGAGAAGGGATTTTAGATTGATCAATGCTAAAATCCCTAGGGCCATCATTGGTAAGGAAAGAATCATTAGTATTAAAGGGAGGAATGGTGGTTTCTTGCGGTAACATGGCATTATCCTTGAGATTCTCTTTTGTGTTACCACCATTGGAGATGGGAGTTGTAGTGAGAGATGATTTTGTATAATTAAACTTAGGATTAAGACGATATTTGTATATGCATGTATAGATAAACATATCATCACCATCATCAGTACTTGTATTATGATAATTCAATTCATACATAATAGGTATCACCATTATAATAATTGGTGTAGAATTGTTTGTATAGTTATTGTAATCAATATTGATAGTTGGAATATAATATATCATAGCTTTTGGTGGAGAAGTATAAATATCTGTAGAAGGTTGACTATGTGTATCAATTTGGTCATCATGTATGCTATCACAATCCCAAGCAATGACCTAATTGTAATCTTTTCAAAATAGAGCCATATGGGTAACTAGGTATGATCCTTGAGATTTTTTTTTGTATTCTATATGTGCTTTGAGGATGTGTGCAATTGACCATGCTTGATTGGTAATATTGTCATGGTAGTTTACACAATAGTACGATGTAATTCTTCTACTAAGATTGGTGCTTTTGAAGGAGGAATTTCATTGGTATCCTCCTTTTGAATATGTGACTCTTGGAGTAATAGGGGTGTTTTAACATTTGATATTGCATGATGTTCACTAGACATAAATGTATCAGTTTTAGGAACCCGTTTAGAGCTATGAACTTAATATGAATTAGAATGTTGTGTAGAAAATGAAATAAATCCCTTACACTCACATTGTTGTATTCTTCATTGTAAAGCATAACAGTCATCGTCACATTGTCCATTAATTCCATAATAATTACAAAATGGTTCACCTTTGATTCTTTCAAGTCGGTAGTATGGATAATAATGAGTAGGTAACAAATTCATTAAGCACTTATCGAGCAGTTTAGATAGGATATCATGTTGTCTAGAATTCTTATTAAACCAGAGAGGTGGTTGTGATTGCCTCAGTATTCATGTGGAATTTACACATTGTTGGCTCTATGTAGTAATTTCACTTCACTTGTGTGAGCACATGTATCATGTAAGGCTTTTACATGGCATGGCTTGTTGGAAGGATTATCTATATGCAATATCATACCCTTAAGATATTGGATTTAAACATTCATGGGTTGAAATTGGGTTTGAAAAGCATGTTGTAGTGATTGGATAGACACTAGGATGGTGTTATAAAAGCTAACATCATTAGGAATAGAAGTTTTTGAAACAACATAGCCTAGGATGGTATAAATAATGATAGAAGAACATCTAATCAAATAATAAACAATAATAATCAGCACATGGAGGGTTGAGAGTGGAAAGAGTTGTTGGAAGCACAATCACTAGGGAAAAATTAGTGTTTTAACAAACATTTACTTCAGTTATCTTAACTTGCATTCAACATATATGAGCCATAGTGAGATTTTACTTAACTTGTGTGAACCATTCAATGAGCCATCATGATAATGTCAAATCATCAAAACATAACACCCATCTACATGAGAAAGAAACAAGAGAGAATACATGAACACATCATTTAGGTGGGAAACCATCAAGGGGGATAACAATCACTAATCATTACATTGATATACAACAATCAAGATTTAGTGAAGCACCAACTCCACAAGGAGCACTAATCCCTAATTTATCTAACACCAACTAGACTTTAACAAACACCAACTTGCAAGGAGGCACCATCCCCCTAGGGTTTTAGCGAGAGCACCAATTCCACAAGGAATACTATGTACCAACTCAACCACCTAAGAATGTTTTCCACCTCTTATTGATGTTATCTCAAGAATTGATGGACTTCTTTGCACTTATTTTCTCTTATGTTCTTGTTATTCTCGGTCTACTCTCAATATTTGATATATCAACATGCACTCAGGCCACTTAAACATTATTTGATCCTCAAACATCAGCTTCTCTTTATACAAAATATCATATCCTCTTGAAAACACTCAAATTTGTCTCCTTTTCTCACACGCTCTTCCTTCTTCACCTTCACTAGATAATGGATGAACTGCCTTCATAACTCATAACCTTTAGATATTAAATTTGCATACATTCTTCATGGTCCTTAGGACCTCATACACCTCTCTCTCTAGCCCTTATAGCTAGCTCATTCTCTCACACACACCTTTTCATGTGGTCTATAAGACCTTATTCTGCCCTTACATGTAGCCTTTAGCTGTCTATTTTTCTCTACATGGACAGTCTTCTCAAATAAGCCTTCATATACATGTCTTAAGATCAAAAATTAACTAGGTCAGTCACATAAACCTAAGACCGGTTAGGTTAGCCATACAAAATCTCAAAGAACATCTAAAAAACATAGGATAATCACACCATAGGATTCATTTGAACTGTCATGACCAAATTATGTCATTTTAATCTCCATCTGTTTGAGTTTTCTCTTTCTCTTCTTCTTAATAGTTCGCACTTTCCTCTTTACATATCCATTTTCTCCAACTAAGCATCCAGGTTGGCCAGATAATAGAACATATGGAACATTTTAGTGCCAAAAATAGAGACGATCAACCAACAAAAAGAAAATAAAAAATTTGCTTTCAAATCCTGTAAAGGTTGGCTAAACATGATCACAAAAATTGATCCAACAAACTCAATAATACATTGCAATGGTCGCCCAAACTATTGGTCCCAAACAAAAATAAACCATAGACTTTAGACAGACTCCAAAGCATTTAGTTCAGACTTTGAATAAAATAGAATATACTTTGGACAAATTTTGAAGCATTATAACATGCTTTAGACAAACACCGAAGCAATAAAAGATACTTTTGAAGCACATCGGTTAGACTTTGAAGCTTTCTAGTCAGACTCCAAAACAAATATAACAAACTTTGCATAGACTCCGAAGCTTTATCCTTCAATACTATTTCAAAAATATGCTTGGTTTCCTTCATCTTGTTTGGTCTTCATGCCTTCATGCCTTTGTCTCTATACTCCAAATGACCTAAGAAATAAATGACATCCATCATGTAGACCTTGACATCATCATTAGGCATCATTTGACATTAATGACAACTCACAAAAAACTCTCCACATCACTCTCTGGCATCAAAAATGTACAACCTCCAATTTGACATCAACCATGCATAACATCTATCATCCTAATATCAATGACAACACTCCAACCTAACCTTGACCAACTTGACATCAATGAAAACTTTTCAACAAGAACATAGAAGGTAAGATCCAAAAGTGATGTTGAGAAGAAAAACGATTATCATCAAATTAATAAAATGATCATATATAAAAATATAAAATTAATTTAACAAAACAAAAAGAGATTTTGTTAAACTAATTATATGGAAGAAAAACCTTCTAGGATTTTTTTCGAAAGTGTTTGTTTTTCTAATTATGCCATAAATACTAAAAATAGTAATTTTGAATTTCCAAAAAGTGTGCTAAAAATTAGAGAAAACAAAGTGAGATTTTCGTAAAATATGTAAAAATTAAAAATAAACTCATAGAAATGTTAAAATTGAGTTGTTATGCCCAAGATATGCAACAAAAGGTGATGTAACAATTAGGATGCCTAGAAAGAGACCCAAAGGCTAGGACTGACTATGAGGTCCTAGAAAAATTTCTGCAAACATAGTTAGGGCAAATAATAGATGGAAATTAGGTATGGATCTAAATATACAATATAAGTATGGAACCCTATGATAACTAAGGTTTAAAGATCAACATGCCTAATACTTAAGGAATTAAGGAGATTGTAGATTAGGTGAAGGATTCGATCAAAAGTGGGTTCACCAACATGTTTACACCTGTTTTAGATTAGGTCCTATATATTTTAATGATATAAATTTGATTTAATGAGGTTATATTTACACTAAATGGGTGTAGATGTAGACATAAAATCACACATTTTGAGTCATTATCTAGTCTCAATCACATACTACTATTTGCATAATTCCTAAGTAAGAAAAGTACTAATTAACCCATGTCTTTAGCCACTTTTCTTTCCTTTATGCTTCTCCTTTCAGTCTCACACTCTTACTTTCTCAGTCTGTCTTTTCACCTTTCGACATTTTTCATTCTGGTCATCGGCACCCAGCCAGGATGTCGGTGTCAGGCGCCTCGTCCCCTCTGAGTGCCCTTGTTCTCTTTGTACTTTGGTCACACTTTATGGGTCCTTTCTAGCCATTTGAGCATCTTATCTTTTTGGTATTCGACCTTTTCAGGGTTAATTACGAAATTGAAGAAAGGGAATCGTATAAATATAAAGTTATGTGATCATAATAAGGGACCAAGCACTAAGCACTATCTAGCACCACCTAAGGTTACATCCATTAAGGCATCTAAGAGCTCCATTGCATCCATCTAGATCCATCACAAGGGACACAAGGGCTGGTTTTTTTGCATCACACTTCATAAGAGGGAATTTCATTCTATTCCATGCACATATTTACTACATTCTACATCTAGCTATTTGTTTTCTATCTAAGAGAGACTAAAAAAAGAGAAACCTAGGGCACAATTATACACACACACAGAACTATATTGGGTCTAAGATGTAGTGTAGTGCTCAGTCATAAGTTCACCAATGTGATAAATGAAGACAGTCTGACCCCTCATTTTACATATTTCTTTTATAGGATTTGATGTTTATTTGAGGGTTTTGAAGGTTCATTCTTTATTGAAAGTTTCTAATGATCTCAACGAAATTCAGAGATGTGACACTTGGACAAAAAGTGATGAAAGGTGAATACCTATGTGACAACCATATCAGAAGGAGGTTTTCATGAGAATTTACTAAAGACCCAGTGCATCCAGAAACAATCTAGGGACCACTTGTGGACACCACTTGTCTCTCTCCAGGCAGCCTAGTCTAGCCTATCACTCCTGATTTCTACATTTTTCTGAGGCTCTAGTGTGCAGTCAGTGCTTCCATCATTGTTCAACCAGTTCTCCCACTCTGTGCATTCTCCAAGAACCTCTATGAATCAACTAAGTCATCTTATAACATTATTTGCACATTATGGTTTTCACATCTTCATTGCTTAGTTATCTTGAGTATTATTGCTAGTACTTAATTTATTCATTCATTTACTGCAAGCTTGCTTTCAGATTAGGCATATAAAATTACATTTTAGCTGAATCAGTAGATTAAATTCAAGAGGTTATTGTCGATGTAAATAACTTCAAAGAATGAATGTGTGCAATATGGAAATAGTGTTTATACCTCTTGAAGTTGAATATACTCAAGAAAAGGATGAATTCATCAAATAAATGGTCAAGATTAGGAATATGATGACACTAAATAGCTTAGTCCCAATTTCATGCACATTCCCCTTTCATAAAGTTGATGAGAACTGTCTCAATGTTATAATAGAGATATATAGACCTGGAATGGTGATTGATACTAAGGATTATTTTTTTAAAGATAAAAACCTTCTCAACAAGGATTTTATGACCATATGAATATCTACTTGACCATACTTTTAAGGTCAAATCCACTTCAAGGAATATGTGCTTTCACCATAATACGGACTTTGAAGCTCAAAATTCACAACTTTGGAGAAGATGGATGATTTCCTAAATGTATGTCACTATCCCAACCTTGTGCTCATTATTTGATCCAAGCAATAATGGATCTCTGAAACATACTATACCATACTATCTCAAAACTTAACAAGTTACATGAATGGTCCTCCAAAGTGCGTGGAAGAAAATTAGCTTTGATCAATGTAAGCAAACATGTGCACTATCAAGAGGATTTTGCACTACTTCGTTAAGAGGCATCAAACAACACGTATTACTCAAGAATCAACTCATGAAAAATGATCATGAAGATAAATCAAACAAATTTGAAGCAACTATACCCGTACCAAATGTTTGCATAGGCTTTCAGTCTTGAAAATAATAATCTGAGTATGAAAAATGCTTCAGTACTTCACAACAACAAAGAAAAATCAGCAATTGGAAAGAACTTGGGAATCGAATGAAAACATTCAGACCTAATGAAGGTTCCAAAACAACTTAAAAAATGTTGATGTGTTGCAACATTTAGAGAGTTGTAAGTGTTATACAAGTGTAGGAAGTGAGTTTAGCAGTGCATCATGATGAGAATTTCTCAAGTTAGAAATTGAGGAAAGGGTTCATACTTTCATATATATCCTTTCAATAGGTGATTTATGGAAGAAACGACATTCTATATGATACCCGTATGTGACCCATGTAAACATTTCAATTTAAGAATTGGTGCTTCAATGACAAGAGGGTTTTCCCCTGATATAGGTACGCCATAGACTGGATACAGGATGTACTTTTCAAACTGTATTTCCCTTTCATAGAGACATGAATTTTTCCTGTCCTAATGAATTTTGTGTGCTTGTCCCTCTATTGTATGTGTCTGCTGCTTATGTTAGTGCAGTGATAAAATGAGATCTATAGCCCAATTTGATCAGTGTGAAATGGTATGATCACCCAAGACTAAAGATGAGGTTCTCTATTAGCCCTTATGGTGCCAATGTCCTTGATTTAGAACCATGGTATTTATCCTGTGAAGATTACCATCCCAAAAATGCAAACTATTGCATCCATGACATACCAATTGCCATAATGTGAAGGCTTGCCTACATATGACTTGCCTGAATCCCTCTCCTAGTCAGTTTATCTTCTGTGTCATAGATCATATATGTAAATTACATGTACTCTCAATATACTAAATAATCATGTTCAAATGTTCAAAGTGATGTGATATGGTCAACCCTTCCATTCA
The DNA here is from genome assembly GCA_019776745.2 of Taxus chinensis. Classification (NCBI taxonomy): domain Eukaryota; kingdom Viridiplantae; phylum Streptophyta; class Pinopsida; order Cupressales; family Taxaceae; genus Taxus; species Taxus chinensis. Next base: position 541,248,319 of record CM034146.1, read on the forward strand.
ACAAAGGTAACATACAATATAGATTAGTCTTCTCTGACAAAATTTAGAAAGCCCTGATTTTGGCCATGATTCAAGGCATGTGAGAATCTTCCCTGGGAAGGTTGTACAATATCCATCTCAAACATTAATGAATGTAGAAAAATTGGATGAGTACATGTGTAAGGTGTTACGAATAATTTTAGGAATATGTCTATCAGAAATTGGTTTGGTGGTTTAGGGACAATCTGGGTAATAATACACAGTATTTCATGTATAAGGAATGAACAATTCAAATTCATGAACCTAAACTATGTTCAGGATGATTCAAAATAGATCTGACGTGGAGGACTTAGAATGCCAAACAAGTAGGAAATAAAATCCTAGAAGGTAGATACCATAAATTGAAGGAACAATCATATTGATAATGACCAAGTCTTGATGGTTTCTTGCAAACATTTCAATCTTTACAGAGGTACACCCCGTACTGCCCTGAAGAAAAAGGAACCATTTTTTAGAGTTTCAAGAAAAATCTAAGTTCTCGAAACATGTTCTATGTATCTTATCTCCTGAGTAATATTCATATAAAATATCATGACTCAAAGGGCCATTCCAAGCTCAAGTGAGAGTAGGAATATTTCAAGTTCTCACTAGTGAAGAGTATGCAAGCTTCCACACTTAGCCAAAAGTTCTCCCCCTACCACATGTCATGGATCGTTGCTCGTTAGATCCACCACTTTCCTATCAATTGTCCCTTTTTTAAGGGGAAATAGGGGGAAAAATTTGTCTACTCCATGAGAAAGCTCTTTCTATGGTCTCCCATGTGACCCTGTTCCAGCTTTGCAAGGTGCTTAATTGGCTAGCACCCGTAATTCCCCAGACCGACATCAGACTATAACCACTTATTGGGATCTCTATCCAAGTACCATTTTGTGAAGAGAAATGTCCCTTTATCCCAAGGGGATAGAGGGGAAAAAATGAGCACCCATGAGCAAGCCCCCTTTTTGCAATTTTCATGCGACTTTTGTCAGCTAACCTACAGTGCCCGCACTGAAATCTTTACATGTCTCATGCACACTTGACCAGATTGGTTGTAGTACTATGTCGTGATGATATTAGATCCACCCAAATGGTGAGAATTATATGATCCCACACCTTATACATTTTATACTAACAGGGTATATAGGGGATGAAAATTAGTTCCCAGGGTAGAGAATCATTGTCATTTGGTCCCCCATGTGATCTCTCTCATGCGTCTACACAGTGCTTGCTCAATGGATTTTCATCTTGCTCACACTGGGTCCTCACATGATGACACTTGATTATGCATATTTCTCCAAGTAATGACACTTGAGTAGTCCATATATAGACATTGAAGGTGATTCATCCAGTAAGTTCAACATGTAGGAAAATAGATCTGAACCTCAAAGAATCTCACTTTTGACTGGAGGTTTGAAATCTATGGTTAGCATGACATCATAAAAGTGAGATATTTGTAAACACAATATAACACCATTTTTACTCATTACTTCCACATAGTTAGCAATTTTGGTGAGATGGGATTTTCTATCTTTGAACCTTCCAACCATCCATTAATGGATATAATTACACAAGAATAAGAATATTTACGACAAATACCCATCTTCGTTTCCCAAGGATCTGACAGTTGTTATAAGTCACTTGAAAATTAGAGCAAACGAGTCATAATGAGGGATCTAGCTTTCATTCAAGGAACCATGATAAATGGTACCACATGACAGAATATGCATTTTTAGGGATATTGAATACTTTGTTTATTTTCATCATTTTCCCTTCCTCAAGTCAATTTTTCACTTTCTTGAATACTGTGGAAGGTGAAAATCTTCCTTCCAATTTAAAGAGAAGGATCCTTAAAAATCTAGTTTCGTCTAGGACATTTCTTTCTCGATGGGTATTGCACAATACAAATTTTCATTCAGATATGGTGTAATTGATTTATTCTCATGTAGCTATCTTTCAACATTTGAATGGAAATTTTATGGATTTTCCCACTCATCTAGATGTGAGACCTTAATTCGTATGACAAAAATTTTTGAGCAAGTGAATCTTGGACGTACAGACCCATAAATTTTGAGACCGTTTTTGTTGCAATCTAACACCTGCAATGCACTTACTAAAAATAACATGTGTCTCCATTGGTATGGACATGTATAAGAATATCAAGTGGTAAAATGAGGTGAATTGCTCACACAAGAAAATGCTCCTATGGTAATAGGAAACATATTGCATCAAGGAGTGAAGGAGATAATGGTAAAAGTTGTTAAAAATAACAATCTTGATAGCTATGGACCATGCTAAAAATAGACCATCAGTCTTCCAATTTCGGCAATAGAATAGTTAAATGGTGGCGGTCATTTTGCTTATATGTGTTTATTTATGATCCATCAATTTTGAGGTCAAATTTAGATGTTACATGATATCAAACAGCTAAATTAACCCTTCACATACGATTTTAAAGGATCCTAAAGCATGGATTATAATCACATTTGTGTCGATGCGAGCACATAAGATCGTACATCAAGGTGTAGTAGGTGAAACCATTGAAACATTATGAGGTCATAAATTATACCATTTGAAAATATCTCAAGAACTTCCATACAAAATTTAAAGATGCCAAAGACATATGATCATCATAAACATGATGAGAGAGGATCACCATGTGTGAAGCAATCAAGAAATCATCTCCATGACAAGCACATGCTTGAAATAAGTGTTCTTAAACACTCATTCATAACCTTGTCGGTGTCATCATTCACTTGAGGAGGAAGGATAGTTCACCACTGCATCTCAATTCCATTCCCGAAATGTAGGTTGTGCCACTGTTGTATATATCTTCCCCCCAGGTAGATATAGACAAGCGGAAGAATATGGAAACCAAAGAAATTCAAACCTCAGCACATGGCGCACAGGAAAGTGGTGCACAGACAATGGAGTGTCGACAATGCAAAATGGATGCGCCCTTGGCGCACGGAAGATGGCGCACAGACAATGAGTGTCGACATAAGAAAGAAGTGTGCACCTTGGCGCACATAAGAGGATGTCGACACAAATGTACAATGCGCCCTTGACGCACAGAAGAAGATGTCAACATAGAAATAGACGCGCCCTTGGCGCACAGAAAGGAATGTTGACACGGGAAAAGTTGCGCCCTTGGTGCAGGTAAAGTGGCGCACGTAAACATGTGTCGACATAAATGTATTTGCGCCTTTGGCACACAGAAAAGAGTGTTGACATGCAAATGAATGCGCCTTTGGCGCACAAAAAGGGTTGTCGACACAAGCATATTTGCGCCTTTGGCGCCCGAAAAGGATTGTCAACATGCATATGGATGCGCCAAGGCGCACCTTCAGGAGGCGCAACATTCTGAGCGCTGACAGGAAGCAGACCCTGACCCAGATATTCAGATGGCCATAACTTTTGACTGGGAGCTCCGATTCACACAAGGTTGGAATTTTCGGAAAGCCTACGGCGTCCTCTACCGAACTACGACTGGATATCTTTAATTGGGTGGGAACAAGTTCTTAAAAATGCAAAATACAGTTTTCCACTTTTGGGGTTTGATATGGTCCTCACCTACCACCATAATGAGATGAATTAGATACAACCTGAGGTGGTTGGGGTAGATTTGGACTTTCTCTCTCTTCTCTCTCTCATTCTTCCTATAAATTGTAAGGAGGGGCTTCTTTCTAAAGGTTGGACATTCTTGTTTTGGCCCCTCCCTTCTTCTCTTTGGCAGGTAGAGTTGTGGAGCTCAAACCTCCCATCTGAAACTGTAATGCACCTTTGCCTCTAGGCATTTTTTGCAGTGTATTGTATCAACCTTCAGAGCAAATAAATGCATGACTGTGGATGTTTCTCAACCCTCTATGTGTTTCATTTTGCATCCTCCTGATCTTTCACTGTGAATATGTTTATCTGTGCATGATTTTGCATTGCATTTCTAGTGGTCTGTGTTTAATTGGCAAAACGTATGTTCTTCATTCCTCGGATGCATCACCTCCTTAGCTTAGGTTTGTTTTTATGCATTTCTCTCTCCCTGTCTCCTTGGTAGTTAGATTAGGTTTTAGTAGACTCTCTGCGTTTTATTGGTGCATCTAAACAGAGGAATAGGAGCCGGCCTTCATCCGGAGAGCTTTTCCGATTTCGCAAGGTCCCACACTTGGGAAAAGCTCCATGTTGTGCAGTCACACTGAGACTTTCAACCCATCACGTTGCAGAGTCCCAGGGGTGCTGTGATTTCGCATCAACAGTTTTGGCACGCCGGTGTGGGACCAAGAGGTCATTCCATAGATTTGAAGGAGTTTTCATGAAATTCGGACCAAAAAATTGCAGGTTTTACAATTCCAGATTTTTCACCTTCTAGGCTGAACTTTGAAATTGATTTTCAAGGACTTAACTTGCTCGAAAAAAGTCAAAATTTTCATCACTTGATAGATCGGGGGGTAATCTTCAAAAGGGTATTCCTAGAATTTTGAGATTTTGACTTTCAAAATTTCATGGTTTTTTTGAATTTCAGATTTCAGGTTTTCAGAAATCTGGCGTTTTTGGGGTTTTCGGGACTGTCATTCCAAATCAAATTCCAAACCCTAAAATCTCAAATGTTGCAGGTCTTTTAAAAAATTTTGTGTTTAAATATTGTCAGGTTTGGTGTGTAACTTGGCAAAATCTAGTCTTTTGAGGCTTGTTCTCTAACACATCTGGCGACTCCGAAGGGATAGAATTTCAGTGGTGTAGCAGCACAAGTTACCTAGGCACATGAGAAGAATTCGAACCAGGTCCAAATACTCAAGAAGAAGGGCTATTTTTCCACTTGCAACTATCACCAGGCAGAGGAAGGAGAGGAAGAAGACCACAAAGATCACCATCTCCGCCTAACAGGACTTTGTCTACACCTCCACCTGGTAGGCCTTTTCTCGCATCAACCAGGGTTCTTAGGCCAATCATAATGGCGCATCTACCACCGAATCCCTTTGTCAATTTCACGGGCAGTAGTCCACTTGCCCTAAATGCTCAGAATCAAATTCCAGTTGCAGCGCTAAAGAATATCCCCTACTTCACAGGTGAAATCATCATACTACTCTTATTGATCACATCCAGGATATTGCTAATGTATGCGCGATCCACGAAATAAATGCAATGGATATTGCAGTCAAGTTGTTAGCTTCATCTTTCAAAGGCAAGGCCTTACAATGGTTTAGGAGCCTAATAGCAGGGTCTATTACAAATTGGAACCAGCTTTGTTCAGCTCTTTGTAGCCAATTCGGGGAGAGGGCGGACAATTTGTCCTTATTGGAACAGCTGACAACAATCAAAAGGGCTCCTAACGATCAAATGGCAGATTTCAACTTTAGGTTCTAACGGACATGGGACAGGATCCCAATAACTGTCAGGCCAACTGCCGAAGGAGCATTCCTTTATTTCTTAAAGGCTATGAATTCAGACATAGCCATGATGATCCAATCAATGGGAGGGACAACGCTGCCAGGGGCCTACGACACAGCTATCAGAGCAGAGAACTGTTTGATCCAAGCCGGCAAGCTTGCACCAAGGCCGCCAATGCCTCTCTATCTAGATATGGGAAATCCTACAACCAGCCAAGCACCAGAGTTGAATCCCATTCCAACTCCTAGAAATCAAAGCAATAATGAGGCATCGACTTCTTCAAATAGTTCAAAGGAATTGCAAGAGGTCATGAAACAACTGCAGAACCTCGGAAATGAGCTTGTGACTATCAAAAGACAGCAAGCTCAAAGTGCCAGACCGTATCAGCCTCAAACACAGTACCAAGCTAGGCCCTCATACCAACAAAATAGACCACCACCTCAGGCTGCAAATCAAAACCAGAACCAAGGACAGCCTCAAGCTGCCAGGCCATTTCGACCGTATGATCCAAATGCAACGATGTCCTCAAGAGCCTTGGTTCCAACACAAAATAACATGGCACAGGAGTACAACTGGTGTTACCCTTGCAATCTACCTCACAATCAGTCAGCATGTTTCAATGGTGCACTGAATCAGGCCTTGATGGTGCTAAACCATTGGTGTTGCCCCAAGAACCAAGCCAGGAGGAGAATCAACAGCAACAAGCGCAACAAGAAGGACCTCCAACAAAAACCACATTGGCAAATTGGCAAACAGAAGACTTCTGTGGAATTAACCAACAGCCTTTTCAAGGCGTGGCTGCCAACACACGGTCAAAGAAGAGAAGCATAGTAGAGGAACAACCGCTCAATCCAGTTGTTCCTCAACCCGCTCTTACACAACAAGGGGCCAGCAGACCAAACGCAGCCCCAAATGCGCAAAACCAGACTAAGGTACCTGTTGCAGCAACACATGCACCCGTTCAAGCTCCAGAAAATCTTGCACCAAGTAAGGGGCAGCAAAAGGACAGTTCATCCCCCTTCAACATCATCAATCAAATGAAGAAGACACATGTGAACATTTCCATGTGGGAATCACTGGCGATCCTAGGGCAACGAGATTTGTTGCAAGCTGCAATGGCTAATTGGTCTGCCACAAATGTATCAAACCAAGGACATGAGAAAGTTTCTCACTAATGCAGTGCAACATGATGGGGGCCAGACAACGAAAATTTTGAAGCCTCCACCATTCTATGTTTCATTGATTGTTGGAAACCACTTGGTACACAACTACATGATAGATTCAGGAGCAAGTAGTTCAGTGATGCCAAAGCAAATAGCAGATCAACTGGGTCTGAAGTACGAGCCAGTGCTGAAAGGAGTAGTGCAACTAGATGGAATAGCAGTGGGAACTGTTGGAGTCATCAAGGGGTTAAGCCTAACACTACATTCATGTCCTAATGTTACAGTCTTGCAAGATGTGTCTGTAATTGACCTCCCGCCACTCTTTGCGTTGTGTCTATCAAGGGACTTCACTGCAAAGATCGGTGGATATTTATATGCAGATTGGTCGCACATGATCTTTAGGACAAGGTAATGGAGCTAAAGCAACAATCAGATCAGAATCGATTGCCAATTTTCATATTGAGCCTTATGTACCAGGCCCTATCAATGCAAATTGCTCAGCTTTCGATCAGGAGGAGTGTTCAAGTGATCTAGAAGCAGGTACTAAGGTTGAGGGAATTCCTGATTTGACTTTAGATGAATGGGCAAACAAAAGTCATGAATTTGACCCATACAAGGAAATTGAAGAATCTGAGTTGGGCATGTTATTGTATACACGAGGAAAATTCACTCATTCCTGACATCATTCAGCCTGAACAAAAGGATGAAAACAAAGTTTGGAAATTATTCTTCGATGGTTTCGAGAAGCAGGCAAGGTGCTGGAGGTGGTACAGTGTTGATTTCACCACAAGACATCAAATATTATTCAGCTTTTCGTTTCCATTTTTTCTTGTTCAAACAACACAGCTGAATATGAGGCCTTGATTCATAGACTTCATTGGGCCAGGAAAAAGGGCATAAAGAACTTGCAGGTGTTTGGAGATAGCGAGCTAATTGTCAACCAAGTTAGGGGGACAACATGCTACAAAGAGACGACTTGCTGAAGAACTACAAGAATAGGGTAAGGGACCTCATTGAGGATTTCGAAGCTTTCAGCATTGTGTCCATACCCAGGAAGAAAAATGAAGCCGCAGATAGACTCGCAGCAATTGGAGCGACGTTTGATGTGGTTGACAACGTCAGAAGAGAAAAAACACAGCCACATATCCATGTAGTTGTTGAGGCCAGCAGTTCCAGATAATAACACAAGCTGGCAGGTGTTTGAGAACAATCAACAGATCGTCAATTTCTTGCAAGAAGAAGCTGAATTCTCAGCTAGAAATCAGGACAGACTAGAGCAGCAGTATGGAGATCAAGTAGTGCAGCTGCGGACAAACAAGCTTCCTAAAGGTTATAGTAACGTTGGAGTCTATCTTCAACCCTAACGACCAGTTTCGTAAGGAAAAGGCTAATATACAGGTCAAGAGGGAAGATTCAGAGCCAATTCTGGTTAGGGAAAGCAAAACACTTCAAATTGGTAAAGTGGCCACTGAACAGGAGAAATCAGATTTCATACAACTTTGCCAAGAATTTCCAGATGTCTTCGCTTGGAGCTATGAAGACTTAAGAGGATTCGATCCAAATTTGGCACAACATACCATAGAAATTGGATCCAGATGCTAAGCCCATCAGGCAGAAGCAAAGACCAGTCAACCCTCACATCCAGCCTCTAATGAAGAAAGAGATAAATAAGCTAATAAAGGCAAGCATTATATTTCTGATCAAGCACTCAAGCTGGGTTGCAAACTTGGTTCCAGTCAGAAAGAAGAGCGGAGAAATCAGGTTGTGTGTGGACTTCCGAGACCTCAACAGGGCATCTCTTAAAGACCATTACCCATTTCCTTCAATGGAACAAATATTACAAGTAGTATCCGGTTCAGAGAGGTTCTCTCTCCTAGATGGCTACTCAGGGTATAATCAGGTAATGGTGAAAGAAGATGACCAGTTCAAGACAGCTTTCACCACCAAATGGGGCACCTATGCCTACAAGAAGATGCCCTTTGGGCTATCAAATGCTGGAGCCACTTTCCAAAGGGCGATGGATATGGCATTCAAGGGGTTGATCAATAAAATAGTTTTGATATATCTCGACGACATCACTGTATTCTCAAAAAATGCAGCGGATCACCTCTGTCATTTGAGGCAAGTATTTCAGAAATGTAGAAGATTTGGGGTATCATTGAATCCCAAAAAATGCATATTCTTGGCTCACGAGGGAAAACTTCTAGGCCATATTGTTTCAAAGGAGGGGTTGGCGATTGACCTAGAAAGAGTTGAAGCAATTCAAGCATTGCCATTGCCAAGTCACAAGAAGGCTCTTCAAAGCTTCTTGGGAAGGATCAATTTCATCCGCAGGTTTGTTCCAAAATTTTACAGCTCTTGTAAAACCAATAACGCTGATGTTAAAGACAGAGCATGGCATTTAAGTGAGACATCTGAAGGCAAGGCAAGTTTTGAGGCAATAAAAGAGGCTATATCTCAAGCCCCAACTCTTGTCAATCCAGACTTCTCTAAGGACTTCGTGCTATATGCCTTTGGTGGTGGGGGACACGATTTCTGCAGTCCTGGTACAATAAAACAAAGAAGGATTAGAACAACCAGTTGCTTTCTTCAGTCAAGGCTTGGAGGAATACAAAACTAGGGTACTCTTTTATCGAAAAGCATGTCCTTGCAGTAATCAGGAGCTTAAAGAAATTCAAGCACCTAGTCTCAAACAACAAGATCCAATTGTTCGTCTCTCATGCGGGAGTCAAGGAATTCCTTCTAAACAAGGATCTGAATGAGAAACGTGCAGGATGGATAACCCGTGTCATGGAAATATGACATCGAAATTAAAGTCACTAAGCTAGTACGTGGAAAAGGACTATGTGAACAGCTAGCTTTGAGTCAAAAAGTTGAAGCAGGTGATGAAAAAGAGACTGCCTTGGTACTGCAGGATGGTCAAGAACAAGAAAACGATGGTGTGCCCACTCCTTGTTGGACTCAGAATATGATACACTTCCTACAGACAGGTCTATGCCCTCCAGAAATGAGTAGAGCAAAGAGGAGATACTTTAGATTACAAGCCATTCCATATGTGCTTGTTGATGGTGTTTTTTTCAAAAAGGACATCAATGGAGTTTTATTGAGGTGCATTGGGATAGGCCAAATTGAGAGGGTGTTACGAGATATTCACGATGGAAATTCTGGAGGACATTTTTCCCCACGAGTAACAGCCCTCAAGATAATGAAGGCAGGGTATTATTGGCTGACAGTGTTCAGCGACTGCCATACATGGATAAGAAAGTGCAAGAAATGTGCACTCTTCACAGGCAAAGAAAGACTGGCAGCGCTTCCATTGCGCCCAATTTTGGTTGACCAACCATTTATGCAATGGGGATTGGACTTCGTTGGGGTCATCAACCCAAACTCAAGCCAAGGCCACAAGTGGATTTCTCACGGCAACATACTATTTACACCAAGTGGACCGAAGCAGTAGCGCTCAAGGAAGCAAATGAGTCTAACATACTAGACTTTTATGAAGGAATAGTGATCAGGTTTGGGTGTGCCGTCCACTATCATATCAGACAATGCATTGGCATTTATAGGTTCCAAAATTATAGAATGGACTGTTAAGAATGGAATCTACTTGAGCACCTCTTCAAATTATTACCCGTAGGGTAATGGACAGGCAGAGTCCACAAACAAAAATTTGCTAAGAATCATCAAGAGGACTCTAGATGAAAATCAAAGAACATGGCATACAAAGCTAAAATCAGCGTTATGGGCTGACAGAGATAACACCAAAGAGGTCTACAGGGAATTCTCCCTACAAGCTGGTCTATGGGAAGGAGGCAGTATTGCCCATATCATTAGAACTGCCTGCATTGGAGTTCATGAGGTAGTTGGAGTTAGCTGAGTTCGAACCAATGGAGGCCAGGTATGCAGAGTTGATGGAATTGGAAGAAATTAGAGAACATGCAGTTCAGACAATCGAAAAGGATCAGGCCTTAGTAAAAAGATGGTTTGATAAGAAGGCAAGGAGCAAGGACCTTCCAGGAAGGGGATCTAGTTCTAAAATGGGATGCAGATCGGGCAAGACCAGGAAAGCATTCCAAGTTTGACGCCATTTGGAGTGGCCCCTACATGGTCACGGGGTGCAAGAGTAGCAATGCCTTTCCAATTATCTACATTGGACGGAGAAGAACTTTCGATTCCGGTCAACGGAATCTATCTTAAACATTGCTATTGAAAAGAGAAAATTTCTACCCTTGTAAATATTAGCTTAGATTTCAATTCCTCTAAGTGCGTTTGCACATTGTCTTGTTGTAGTTAGGTTTCAGTTTCCCTAAGTTCTTTGGCACAGGTTTCGTTGCTCTCAGGTTGTTTCTACAGTTCAAAGTGCTGATCGGAGAAGGAGTTGCGGTTTCAGGCTCGGGATCAGAGATCAAGTTGGTTTCAAGTATTGCTTATGACTCCATGCCCAATGGATTTCTAAAAAGGCCACTGATCTTTCTACCTAGCAGGCAGGTGATCCCATTGAGTCGCCAAATTGTTGTATATATCTTCCCCCCGGGTAGATATAGATAAGCGGAAGAATATGGAAACCAAAGAAATTCAAACCTCAGCCCATGGCGAACACAGAAGTGGCGCACGACAATGAGTGTCAACAGCAAAATGGATGCGCCCATGGCGCACAGAAGAGGCGCACAGAAATGAGTGTCGACATAAGAAAGAATGCACCCATGGCACACAGAAGTGGTGCTATGACTATGAGTGTCGACAGCAAAATGGATGCGCCCATGGCGCACAGAAGAGGCGCACAGAAATGAGTGTCGACATAAGAAAGAATGCGCCCATGGCGCACAGAAGTGGCGCATGACAATGAGTGTCAACGGGGCAAAAGTTGCTCCTTGGCGCACGTAAGAAGATGTTGACACACACATGGATGCGCCTATGGCGCACCTTCAGGAGGCGCAACATTCTGAGTGCTGACAGGAAGCAGACCCTGACCCAGATATTCAGCTGGCCATAACTTTTGACTGAGAGCTCCGATTCACACAAGGTTGGACTTTTCGGAAAGCCTACGGCATCCTCTACCTAACTATGACTGGATATCTTTAATTGGGTGGGAACAATTTCTTAAAAATGCAAAATATAGTTTTCCACTTTTGGGGTTTGATATGGTCCTCACCTACCACCATAATGAGATAAATTAAATACAACCTGAGGTGGTTGGGGTAGATTTGGACTTTCTCTCTCTTCTCTCTCTCATTCTTCCTATAAATTGTAAGGAGGGGCTTCTTTCTAAAGGTTGGACATTCTTGTTGTTGGCCCCTCCCTTCTTCTCTTTGGCAGGTAGAGTTGTGGAGCTCAAACCTCCCATCTGAAACTATAATGCACCTTTGACTCTGGGCATTTTTTGCAGTGTATTTGTATCAACCTTCAGAGAAAATAAATGCATGACTGTGGATGTTTCTCAACCCTCTATGTGTGTTTCATTTTGCATCCTCCTGATCTTTCACTGTGAATATGTTTATCTGTGCATGATTTTGCATTACATTTCTGTGGTCTGTGTTTAATTGGCAAAACGTATGTTCTTCATTCCTCGGTGCATCACCTCCTTAGCTTAGGTTTGTTTTTATGCATTTCTCTCTCCCTATCTCCTTGGTAGTTAGATTAGGTTTTAGTAGACTCTCTGCGTTTTATTGGTGCATCTGAACAGAGGAATAGGAGTCGGCCTTCATCCGGAGAGCTTTTCTGATTTCGCAAGGTCCCACACTTGGGAAAAGCTCCATGTTGTGCAGTCACACTGAGACTTTTCAACCCATCACATTGCAGAGTCCCAAGGGTGTTGTGATTTCGCATCAACAATTTTCTTGTTCAAAACCAACTACACCATCATCCACTCTATAACTAAAGCAACTGCATTTAGCATGGGGACCCCATTTATAAAATAATTTTATTCGATTGTTTGTTGTGTAATACAACGATATATAGTTTCCTGGAAATAATCACTAGATTGATCAGATATACACTTTTTCCCTTTATTGCGGCTATTTGTACCCCCGATTTGATGGACAAAATCATTACATGTCTCTAAATCCTTCCAAAAAGGATACCCTTGGGCTATAACACACAACCAATATTTCTTTTTCTCGATTGTATTTACGTGGCATTACTTTTATCAAGCAAGTGGTTTAATTGGATGATTCATAAGTAAGATAAAGGTATCTAATGAATCATGATGAACACTGCCAAAGAGGTAGATGAGTGGAAATGTTCTCATAATTATAACACAGTTTTATCACGCATTAGTTGTTGTCGGTTGTTGCCTTTTCCATCAATAATTTGAAAGGAACGATAACCAGATCGTACCAAGCCAAGAACACAGATGATAATCAAACACCACGATCAATAAGATGAAAGCAATTTGTCAGTAGCTTTTACATAAAACCTTTGCAAACAAATGAGCAGCAATATCATATATTATAATGGAACTCAATGCAATACAATGAGAATGGTCCTTGCTTAAATAGGCAAGGAATAACAATCTAATAACCAATCAATGGTCGTAGATCAAGCCATAAATCAAGGAAATAACTAGTCATCAAAGAACTAGTCAAGACCATAGATTTAGGAGAGAACTAGACATCAAGGATCTAGTCAATACCATAGATCAAGGAAAGAACTAGTCAATACTATAGATCAAGGAAAGAACTATACCTAACAACTAGATAATATCTCCTAATATCTAAATAAGATAAAAGAAATATCCACACACATAAGTGGGTGAGGATAAATACAATAAAGTTAAATAAAGTACCTAGGTGAACATGAGCTAAGGTAAATACCTACTCTAACACAATTTAGACATTTTATTACATATTTTATTACTATAAATCACACACGACATTATATCATAACAAATAAACTTCGATTGTAAGCCTGTATGTTATTATCTGCCTATCAGTGTATCCATTGCACACTTTCAGCATAATTTATAGTTTACTAGTGGATTATAAATAACATTTTTTTTAATTTTGAAGGAGAGAGTACACTCATGCAAAAATTATTAGAAAAAACATAGATGATCATCAAATTTAACCCCGACATGGAACCCCAACACTCTCATAAGTGCTTTACCTAGTCCCCTCCATGACAATAACTATTAGGGGAAGAAAGACGCCAACAACTAAATTCCCGATAAAATGCACCGTTATACATGTATGCCCATACATGGGCGGGGTCTCGTTATCAACTATCACATCATATGTGTATGATTTTTTCAATATATGATTTTGAAAATAAATGGCTACGTATGTTCCTATGTAGTTTAGTTGGTTAGATTGTATGTTGGTGAATAAGAGATTGTAGGTTCAACATAAATTGTAGCTAAATAGAATGTGTTTTTAACAATGTTTGAAACAAAAAAAATTGGAAAAAATGAAGTACTTAAAAGGGTGTGTGATGCATATGCATGGTATGTGTGTGCTAGCATATGGATTTGCTCGCATGCAAATGACATGAAATAGTGTGGGAATGAAGTCCCTCATCAATGAAGGTGAGGTTGCCTTTATTAAAAACCAAAACTATATTTACACATGTACATTCAAAATTATATGTGGGGGTGTTTTGGAACATCAATGGAAAGAAAAGTGAATGAGGGAGATGAAATGGAATGAAAGAAAGAAATGGAAAGGAATAAATGGAAGGAACATGCAAGAGTTAGGTAAAAGCAGAGCCTAATATTACATGGAGAAGAATAGTAAATAACTAACACAAATAAAACGGAGTTTGCATTAGTTAAACAAGAACGAGTAACACATGTGAGCAAGTAGATAATCAAAGTTTGATCACTATGAACTAGAACAACATATTAGTAGCGTTGACAATAAGATGCAAGACAATATTTGCATGCAAGATTCAAACACTAACATCTGATGAACATAAGAACATCAAATGCTATAAGAGACGATGAATGGGACACAAAATCCATATTTCATTAACTCCAAAATGTCTTCTCAAAATAACACAAAGTTTCTTTCTTTGAAATTAAGCTTGCATAGAAAAGTATTTTTGTCTCCTCTCCCAAATTCACCCTTACAAATGAGCCCCTGACTTCCTTTTATAACCCACAAGTTAGTTACAAAGTAGTTAGGGTTTACATGATCATTAAATAGGGCACGTAAGTGACTTTGAATTTTTCAACCAACTTTATTAAAAGCAACTAAAAATAGAAACCACTTAAGTTATCCACAGATTGCCAAAAGTGAGTTCAATAATAAACCATTTTAAAATACCACTTTTAAAACATATGACAAAAACTAGTGCCTTATCCATTGAAATGGGGTTTGCCTATCTCAATCGTATGAGAAATGGACTCTCCCACTTCTTTAAATACCAAGAAAACTATCTCCTTTTCTCATCAATGAAATTAGGATCCGTCGCCTTCGCCAATTAAAAGTATCTGAACCTTCCCAATGTTTTGAACATATTTTCTTCTTCAGGAGGTTCATTTGGTCAAAGAACAGCCTCACAAAATTCCTGCAATTCCAAGATCCTACCTGGCATATCATTCAAATTGACCATCTTTGATTGAGCATTCTCAAACAAGCTCTTTAATTTGATGCAACGTTTCATTGAAGCTAAATAGAAATTGATGGCGGGAGTATACATGTCCTTGAACAATTGTGAAAATTACTCTTCCACATGTTCTGATGAATACCTTTGATTTTGCTCATTTATGAGATCGCAAGGGATCTCAGCTATGAATTCTTGAATCAAGGCGAGTAAAGTGAAGGCTTCATTACATACACTCTCATAACGGATAATAGAATCCTCAAGAAGTGTCTTTCTTGATTTGAGATGCAAATACCAAATAAAATGTGTCCCTCAACATTCAAATTCAATAATTCCTTCAAAGGCTAAAGTTGAAGACTCCATACTTGTCATTTCCTATAGACTAGGAAATATCTCATTCAAATTTGATATGTTGGAAACAAAAATTTTCTTGAAAGAAAGAATTGGATCAAGATATGCACTAATATCTTCATGGAGCTTAACAGTTGTTTTGATCGTCTCTTGGCCAAAACCAAGAATCTCTTAAAGCCAAGTTTTAGTGACATGGCCCAATGTGTTTATTTCTTTTGATAAATTGAGAGTTTCTTCCGCAGGGGCAGCCACTGCATCGGGTATTGGGAAAGTGGATGATATGGGATTTATTAGATGTTGAACATATTCCACCAATTGATTCTTTTTAGCCTTGAGCTAAGAGTTCAGAGACTTAATATTTCTCAAGTCTCTTTAGCACGATATCAATTGAATGTCAAGCCATCGCCATGTCACTTTCCAATGTGAACTTCCCAAGTGTAAGTCTAGAAACTTCATAATCAGCATATGTCATGGCATTATGTTCCTTGTCAACTTGTGGGATGACAAGATCCGCAAATCTGTTTCCATCATCATCCACCATTATTTGAGAGATCACTTTAGGTTTCTTAGGAATGACATCATTCGAAAGTTTGAAAAGGGCATCAAAGTCAATGTCAATTGCCTTGACAACCCTCTTCCTTTTCTTGATTTCACAATCAACCCAAAAAGGAGTATGCTTCACTACTTCTGCATACAGAAGCTTGGAATCCAAAGAAACATTCTCATTGTTCTCAACATCATTAGATTCTACAAGAATCCTTTCCACGACCTCAATTTCTAGAGAAATAACCTCAATATCTACCTCTTGAACATTAGCGAGATTTAGCTGGGAGTATAGATGTTGGGACATTTGTTGTGTTTGCGCATTCTACTTCCACCATGCAAAGATACTCTGCTGGAAGAGAACCAACACCTAGGGAATATCCTATGCCTACTGAATCAAATGGTAAGAATATTGGTAGATCATTTTCTAGCAATTCAACAATTTTTGTAGTAGTTCCTAATGATACTATTTCTACAGTGTTAGCCTCATCTTTGGGGATTGGGGTTGCTTTGGCTAGGCTCATAGTTTCAAGATCTGTCGTAGGTACCAACTTTTCTTTTGTTTTTGCTTCGGTAGGTTTATTAAGTTGGTTTGTCGGGATTTCAAACTCTGAGTGCACACCTGGTCTTTTCTTTAAGTCAGCTAGGTGTACATCAAATGGTTTTGGATCACCTTTGGCCACGAATATCTTTCCTAAATGTAAAAACATTACTTCTTGAAATAGTGTAGAAGGGATTGCCTTCATGCGATGTATCCATGGTCGGTCGAGGATCATATTATAGTTAGTTTCCCGATCTATAATATAAAACTCAGTCAAGATGGTTTTGGGTCCTAAGGTGACCGGTAATATTATAGTTCCAATCGAGGTGGCTTTAAGGCTATCATAGCCCCTTAGTGTATTTCGAGTTGTGGAACAATTGGTTTCTCCATAACCTAGCTTTTGAAGGAAAGAGAACAGGACTATGTTAATCGCCGCCCCATCGTCTATCATTGCACGCTTCACATAGTTGTTAAAAACCCATACTTGTAAATGTAAGGCTGGATCACCTTGGCGTGTGATCTCAGCATTTGTCGGCATTTTGTTTATCTCGAATATGAATTCGACATCCCTATCTGCCTGCCCTGGAGGATGAACATCATAGTCCACATGATTTACCTATGTTTCAGGTAGTGGAGTGATGTTAATTAAATGACATAAACCTAATGCTTCTAAAAGAGTAGCCCTGTGAGCAGGAGAGTTCTTTAGTAAGTCTAAGAATGAAATGTGCCAGAAGGTTTTTGTTAGGTCGTTAATCAAATCATAGGTTCCCACAGGTTTTACCACAATTTTTTGGATGTCATCTGCCTCTGACAAGTGGCTTGGACTTGGCTGAGAGAAATACTCTCGCGTCCTTGTTATAGCTTCGATGGGTAGCTCAGCGTCTAACTCCACTAAACTGACTACCTTAGGTCATGGCTGACTTTCTAGTTGTGGCGCAACTAATGGATTTAGCGAGGTCAAGGCTTCATGATCATTGTTTCCTGTCATTACACCCTTGTTCGTCCCAGTTAGATTTAGCCTGTTGTTATTGTGATTTGGGAGTGGATCATTAAAGATCTTCAAGGGTGCGTTCTAAGGGGAAACTGCCCCTGAAAAAGTATTTGATGTTGGTGATGTAGGATCTGCCAAGAACATATCCATGAAAAGTTGTCTTTGTTCATCTGGCAAGCGTTGCATGAATTTATTATAGTCACGGCATGTTCTAGTATCATGGCCCCGAATTTTGTGGAAACCACAATACGAATTAGGATTGTAATTCCTAGTTTGTTGGTTTGATGTGTATTGTGGCCCAAAATTTTGATCAAACCGTTGTCTATTAAAATTTTACGTTTGTTGTTTTTGGTTTGAATTCTGGTTTTGGTACCTAGTTAAATTTTGGCTTGGACCCTATATGGGATTTCACCGTTGTTGTTGTTGTTGTTGTTGTTGTTTTTGTTGTGGATGGTTAAAATCCACTGTATTGATTGTCGGGGTAAAGTTGTTATTTTGTTGGTTGTTTATTTGTGATGGAGTATTGACAACATTTACCCTTTTAGGCTGGTCGGTTACTCCATCTGTTGTTACACCCTGATTTTTGTTAAGGATTTTAGGTCCTTGATTGACGTTCGTGGTAGTAGGATAAGTTGTAGTGTTCTGGTTGGGGGCGATTAACCTCCCATTTGCTCTAAATGTTTTGCGACCACTATCAATTGCTGCTTGATCTATTCGAAGAGCGCTCTCCAGTACTTCATCGTAAGTTCTTAATGGGAACTTATGGACTTCTTCCTTCACTTCTCTACTAAGAGAATGAAGGAATAAATCACATAGTTCCATTTGATCCATGTTTGGAGCACTTGCCGAAGAATAAAGAACTATACGCCACCTTTGGATGAAATGGGCGACAGATTCGTTGTGTTCTTGTTTGATGTGTAAGAACTCCCTGATTCCTGTTCTTAATAATTTGTTCATGTCGAAGGCCTTGATGAACTCTGACACAAGTTGTTTGAACGAATGTATGGAAGCCTCAGGTATTCTATAATACTAATCGAGAGCGATGCCTTCCAAGGTTTTTGGGAATATTTTAGCAACAACCCCATCCCATGGGAGTAGTTCTCGAATGGCCGTAACGTAAGCTTTGATATGTGCGTTTAGATCTCCCTCACCTTTGTATTTGGGCAAATCGGGAAGAGGTCTTGGAAGGATGACGCTTCGTATAGTGAAATCCAAGGGCTCTTTCAAATATTCTGAGTAAGTCCCTATCGCATATTTTTCGACCATTGATGGTGCCTGTTGAGGGAGCGGTGGTGGAATGGGTTGTTGATATGGCATTACATATACGTTGGTAGGGGCATAAGGAAAAACCTATGTTTGACCAAACATGCCGGGAGAGGAGAACATATCCCCTTGTGGTGATTTGGAGTACATGTTTAAGTATGACAGGGTACTGTCCATTAATGGATTGTTTTGTACTAGATCAGGAGGAACAGTGCTAGAGATGGTGGGTCTAGTTGGCGTTTGTTGTGAAAACTGAGGAGTCATGCCTAACGTGCCTACTCCTATGAGGAGATCTACTTGGCTAGGATGGTGTGGAGGATTGGAATTTCCTGCTTGCATGAGTTGCGAATTTTGACTTGCTTGGGCAAGTTCTAACCCTCTAACATTTTCTATTAGAGTTGAAATGACTTCATTTGGTGAAGTCGCGGTATTTTTTTCCGTAGTGGCATTTGTTGTATACCACGGTGTTGTATAGGCATGTGATATCCTGCTATGAACTGATCGCTATCTTACTAAGTTTCTCTGAGGGTATTTCCTATGTGCAGTGGCATAGAGGTATTTTCTTGAAAAGAGACCTCGGGTTGTGTTTGTAAACCTCCTATAGGTGGATACATACTTCGATAACGTTGGTCATTCCTGGCATAACGTACCGAATATTCATCATCTAAACCTCGATATGAGTCTGATTGTCTACTAATTTGTGGTCTAAGCAGCATCAGAGGAGATGAACCAGATTCTCTGGTGAACGTCATGTTATTCGAGCCTGAAGGCTCTATTTGTTGCATTTGAGCGAGCTGATCTAACTCCTCAGTTTGAAATGATGAGTTATATCTGATTCTCAGAGTTTGTGTTGACAACTGGTTAGTTGAGTAGTTGTCACTCCATACTGAGAGTGAGGGTGATGATTATCTATTTTGCTGGGCGTAGTATGCCTCAAGACCCAAGAGGTGTCTGCCATATGCATCGAATCCCGACATATTTGGGGGGTATATGAATACCCGCAGAATAATGGGAAGGAGCGAAGGTGATGGTGAAAGCCAATGAGGTGGAAAAGATGAAATGTATACTAACTTGGAAGAACACGTAATTAATATGACTCCGAACTAGAAAGTAGGAAGTTCACGTCGGGTTCACCAATTTTGTATGAAGGAAAAGTGACATGCGAGCATGGGAATCTACAAGTGACTCTTCCTCACACCTGACCTCCCGAGGTCATGCCAAGATAGCCAGTGGGTATGGAATATATGTGAGATGCAGACAAACTAGTTAGGCAATCTAATGTCTTCAATACGCACTAGCGGAATTTGCGAGTCTAAGGAAAAGAAGGCCCTCCTAACCTGAACTGGTGTGATAGATCGATCGGCAAGGATGACTGCTCGAAGGCTCCAATCAATATTGAGCTCTGGCGTGATTCGATCTATAGGTTGTGGAATACGTGGAAAGTCACCCAGGATAGTTTCGTGTATTTCTCCGGACAGGGTCATATGGTGGATGGTAAATATAGTCAACTCTATGGACGATTCTCTGGCCTAGTCCAGAACTCTCTAGCTTTGTTAGCTGTTGTGTCTAACAAGGATAATTGTTCGATGATGATAGGTGGAAGTGGAGTAGACCGGAATACTAGTGTGCGTAGGCCAATGTCTATGTTTAATTCTCCTATGGATTCGTTGGGCTGCGGGATTTGTGGGTCACAACCGTAGACTCTTAGTTGTTATGGACCTGTTATGGTCATGTGTGAAATCAAGTCCTAATCCCTAGTATCCAGTAATCGTATGCTTTCTCAGCTTCTATATTTAGGATCAATAACTGTGTGATTTTCTCATAATACCTTACAGGCGTTCGTGTAACCTGGATTCTTAGGCTGGTATCTATATCTGTAAGAGTGTCTCCTGCACCTGGTTGTGGGACTAAAGGATCACAACAAAATGTTTGTTCTCTTTCAAGCCCTTCTAAAGTCATATGAATATTGCCTAGGGTAATCTGTAGTTTGGTTGATTTGACCAAAACGTGTGTGCAATGGTCGTCTTCTACGTGTAATCCGCTCAACTGGGAATTGATTTGTTGCAAGCTTACTGTTGTTCGAAAGACTTGGATCCTAAGATTTTGGTCTATGTCAGTTATCGCTGTGATGAGATTAGGCTGAGGCACGATTGGCTCGAATACGTATTCCCTAGGCTCTCTAGGTCCCGTGATTGTCATACAAAAGCAACAATGTAAAACGAACTACAGTAAAATGAAATTTAACTATGTGAAATATATCTATAGCATATATGATTTCTTTATTTTTTTGTGTTTTCTGATGAACTTTACGAATTTAAGAAAGCAGCTATTTAAAATATCTAGAATTGACAACTAAAATAACAATTTAAAACAAACAAAATAACCGAGTGTAGCTATTTGTCTGTGTAATTTGTAAATCTATTCTAAACAATGAAATAGCTTATCTAATCTATTTGCAAGACTCTCAATCCTACCTCAGAAGTGAGGAGTGAATCATAGTTTCTCATAAACTATCAATCCCTATAGCTTCCCTGGCAATATCATGAGTAGAATTAATTGAAATAAAGCAATTAACTACTCTATTTGATATGATTCTAACTAGAACTTTGAAAGCTAGAACCTAGATTCTGTAGAACAGTGGCGAATCCGATGGTGTGTGTGATCTTGTCCCCTCAGTGTGATCTCCTCGTTCCTTCGTGTTCACGTGGATCCAGAAAAGCGTGTAATACTAGCATCAACAAAAGTAGATATTGGGATAAAGGTAGCTCAGGATACAGACTGAATACAATGCGAGTAGGAGAGAGATAGCGCAAGAGTACAGAGCTTGGCTTATGCAATTCCTAGCGGGATCTATTGCGAGTCATGCAACATAAAGTGTCCAGAACCTAAAACTATCCTGTTTGAAGAACAAAACCTGCAACTTTAATGGCTTCCTATTGAAAATAGACTATTCTACTCCAATGGATTGGATAAAATAACAGCAGTACTTTGCACAAGATGGATATGTGGCTTACCAACAGTAAAACAACACTAACTAGGCATGCAATGAAAGAAACTAAGAACTCTAAGAAAAATGGAAACTAAATCTATTGCAAAGAGAAATCAGAGGCAAATTTTGAGGGGTCATTTGCTTGAGCACAAGCCAACTATTTATAGCATTTGTATTTACCCAAGGTAAAAACCAAATAGAACTCTTAAACTATAAACAATGGCAAAACACTATTCTAGGGAACCAGAATCATAAATGCAAGCTTATGACAGTGAAAGAAAGCTGGTAAAACGTTGAATTTACAAGAGTCATGTCAAAAGAGCTTTCTAGAAAACACGTAAAGGACTGTCGCCCTGTTCACGGCGGCGGTCACGAGACTGCCACCCAGGCAGGGCGGCGGTTTCATCACTGAAGAGCAAAAGGCCAAGAAAAGAGGGGAAAAGGGAAAAGCAAAGCACATGGGGGCTAAGCAGGGCATGCAGGATGTTAACGCACACTTGGAGAGCTTTTTCGGATCCCAAACACCTTGCGAGGAGACCTATATCATCATTGGGGCACGTGTCATGTTGTTCTGGTAGTACAGTACCTTACAATTTTGGGTACGTACAAAGACCTCCTTGAGTTGGAAGTTTTTGTAATCCTAAGGTATGGTCTTGAATTAATCGTAATTTATCAATTTTTCTTTCATACCAGGATATGCTTCTTTCGAGAATCTATTGATTCTTACTATCAAGAGAAAAATCATCTCTTTTGGTCCAATCAATTTGTGGCAATGGGGTAAAGGTAACTGCATCATATGAGGGATCAATAACATCTTCATCATCATCTACAAATGAATCTGGAGGGTTCTTGATGTGAAAGGCCTTGATATGAGCAAGGGTTAGGCAGGATAACTCTCACCTTCTCACTTAATGTTCATCAGAATAAGAAGCCCATAAATCTTCCATGGTAGGGTTGTGTTGAGACTTTGCCCCAAACATCTTCTACATATATCCGTCAATATAAAACTGGAATCTCTTCACATATGGATGAATAGTAATGAGGGCCAAATTTTTCTCCATGAGTTATGCATTGAAAAGATTTGGACATTGGTATTCCCCAATTTGGATTGGGAAATGAATTCCTGAGTGATGTTTGTCATTGAGAAGAAAATGAACTTGGAATATTTGTCGCGCAAGCTCCATTAACGCCCACTTTTCACTAATGTACTTAGGAATCTTCCATGGAGTACCTGCAAAGACGCTTACGTGAATATAGGAAAATGAAAAATTGAATAAACCATGTTCCCCATTCGGAAATGACATCCATGGTGTCTTTATAAAATATTTCCTCTACATTCCAATTCAGGTTTCGAATCACGCAAAATGTGAATGCATCATTAACTCTTCTGAAATGACAAGAGCTATATTTGAAACTTAGTTGTGGACAATAATGGAAGACATTATTTGATGGACCCATGACTCCTCTCGTTTCAAGCCCCAAAAATAGCTTTCTTCTAGCCACTGCATAAGTCAGGTATGATTTCATTTAGAAACATCCAGTCATCTTCACTTCGATCAATTGTTTGTGAAGGGTGTCAATGATTATGGTGGCCCAATACACAAAATATCTCTTGACAAGGATGATACAGATAAATGGATACATCCATGGGTGGAAAACTCTGGTAGAGGGTAAATCGAAGACTCAACTTAGGAGAGTAATCATGTCCCCGATTTCTTCCATGAACTCAACGAGGTACAACTCTATAGGAAGCTAGTCTACTCGAGGCCTCCTGGTCACTAACCAGTTGTTATTAACCATCTTGCTCCACCTGGGGGGATCTTCATCCCAAAATTCTTGTGTTGAATTTTTAGTGATGTCCACTTTCTTAAGGAATTCAGGTATGCTGAGAAATTCCTCAATGTGTTTTGGTGTGATTAAGAGGAAAGGCTCGCGATTATATTTATAAATTCCTCATCTCTTGGGATCATAATGCTCCATGCAAGTGATAACCAACTCCGGGAATTGCACTGAGACCAAAAATGTCATTGCTTGGGGTAGACCACTATGGTAAAGCCTATACGAGAATATGGTTTTACCTTCAGCTTTTACCTAATCACAAAATTGTTGCACATTGATGTGACCCAGATTTGTATCGGTGATATTGTCATATGTTGACTTGATAGAACTGGGATGAATGATTCCTTGAAATTCATACTTGAACACAGACTTATTTGATTTCTCCATTGGCTTCCTCAATCTTCCTGTAGTTTTATTAAAAAAAATCGGCCATTATGAATTTTACAAAAAAATGACTCAGGCGCACAAAAATATGCAAACGAGGTCGGGTATCAGTCTCTGAAACTCCATTTATGCAAAAAGGAATATAACTCGTATTATTATTATTATTATTATTTTAAAAATAATAATAATAATAATCGATCTCGGGTTTTTTTTTTAAATGTCAATACATCATACCAAGACCAGGTTCGAGTTTGACGACAACAATGATATTTTTTTATAATTAAAATATCTCGATTTTAATATTCCACATGGATCAATTTAATTTAATTTTTTATTATATGCCTTGCTCTTCGTGTTGCCTATTGCTTGAACTTATGAATGCATATACTTTAGGCTTTCCTCCTTCCTAACAACTATAGTCACCTTACTAAGAAAAATGCGTGGAAATGTTGCATGTGTGATATTTATTTCATTTTGGTCTGTGTGGGCTTATTCTTCAACGTGGAAATGATGTTGGGCCTATGTGGAAACAATTTCTTTCTTTACTTATGCATAGAAACAGTTCTTTAAATTACGTGGACTCTTCTTTCTGCAAATGCATAGCCTATGTTTACTGGTATTTCTTTCTTCTCCCTTGCATGGACAACTTTCAAATAAAGACAAAACAAAACCTTGTGGACAGTTGTGAATGTGTATTTCTATTTTTTTTATTTGGATTTGTTCTTCTCCTGGTGTGTAGACCTCCTTCCACCTGCATGGCTCCCTTGGACTGTATTTCCTAATGCATGGAGCTTTGCTATTTCTTTGGTTATGTGGGAATTGGCTTCTATTACCTCTTGTGTGGCCTTTAGCTTTGGCTTCTTGCATGGAAATGCTCTGGTCTATGCAAATGCATGTGAGCTATTTTACCTATGCTTATAAATGATCTCTAATTTGCATGGCATATGCTGTAGAAACAACTATGGCATGTTTTCCCTTATTTTTGGCTTATGTTTGAACTTCTATCCTTGGTTGTGTGGAAAGTTTGGACTGCTTATTCTCCTTGTATTTTTACCCATGCATGGATTCTCTTACTTTGGCTTGCGTGGAGGAGTTGTGTTACTCAACCTGCGTGGAAGATTGTTTTCTAAACATATGTTGGAATATTGGTTTCCAAACCTACGTGGATTCTCTTACTTTGTTTACCTAGGCGTTGAAACTTGCTTTTCCTCCAAGACGTGGAAATGTGTTGTATTGTCCCTGTGTGAACAATGCTTAAACTGTTTTTTCTTCTTCCTCCTACATGGGATTATCACTTAGCTGAGCATGAACTGATTTTATTTTTTAATATGTATTCCTCCTTCACAATGGCGTTCATAGTAAACTGGTATTTTTTTAGGGATGTGATAAAAATATTTCTAAGATGCTTCTACAAAGGAAATAAGAAGTTAGAAATATTGAAAGCTTCAAAGCTTCTTCGCATGACTTTTTCCAATGAGTTTGATGGAGAAATGGTTATGAGGATTAAAGAAGCTTCTGTAACCGTTTCTTATTTCCGTTGGAATAACCAATTTTCCCTTTTTTCTATAGTAGGCATTAATTGCCAGGGAAAGATGGGAAAAAACTTGTTCGTTTGCCAGTTACAATGGCAAAGCAGGCTAATAATTCCCATTTATTTCCCCATGTGGGAGATTGAGAGAATTTTTACCAGTTTGCCATCTGGTTGGGTTGGTAATCAGCAGAAGAAATCCCATAAGCGGGAAAATAAGAAGTATTTTCCAAGAAAGGGGAAATCCTGGTACGGGAAGCCAATTTGGCATCCCCGACAATTGGAGGTGGAAGCTTACTTTCCCCTTGGCAATAAATAAAAATTTGTCAATTGAATTTTAATAATTATTATATTAATATTTATTTAATTAAAAACCCAAACAACAATAAAATTGATTTTATCAAATAAAGGGTAATAAATTAATTAAATAGTAATTAATTAATTAATTATTAACATAGTTTATGACATAGCGGGAGGAGTTCTTGCCCAAAATGGATGAAACAAAGATCAGAACGATCAAAAGAACAATACGATCGCGATGGGGATGAGAAATCATGTGAAAGAATACTTTTTAAATATTTTTAAAAATTTACGTTATTAATTTTGCAAAGTCAAAATTAGCTGATAACAGGCTGCAAGGAGAATATCCCTCGCCAAGACAAATGTGTATATTACATAATGTGTGCTAAGTGGCCTTCACAAAACGGATAGATGTTGCAACGTTGACAAAGATGACATAAGCTAGTAGTAGTGGAGGGATAATAACCAAAATTTACCTTCACATGTGGTGGTTTTAGGTAGCTAAGTGAAAGAGGGGAGTGGAATAAGTTATTAACGAGAAGCCTCTGTCGAACCGAAGAAGAATAGGTAAGACTAAGTAAGGACATCTTATCATTGGTAATGGCATTAGCCAGAGATGATGTTTTAGGGGTCATCAAGCCATAGGTTTGGAGGATACGTGAATGAGTGAAAGAAAAGGGATCTTTTGAAAAAGGGTAGGATTACCTAAGGTTTGTAGAGTTTTGTGAAAGAAGAAAAATGGATAAAGATGAGTGGAGGAAGAAGAAGAAGAAGGGCAGAGAGTGGGACATTAGGCGATGGTATCGATTTTGGCGTCAATGTTGGAACAAATAGAGGATAAAGAAGAAGAATGCTTCTGTCAACCACACAAACTTGAGCTGGTTCTCAAACTCCCACGGCCACATCCTTCCTCTTCCCTCCAAGCCACCAATTCCTCCTCATCATCCTTGGCCGCCAGAGGAGAATCATCAGCATCAGCATCAGGGGACTCTTCTGACACATCATCTTCATCTAACCCAAGGCATAAGCAGTGAGACGAAGTGGAAGGGGAGGGTGATGTGACCGAGCTCCACTTCCTTAAGTCTTTCCCCCTTCGCTTCACCCCCCTTCTACGTTTTACTCTTCCTTCGAGGAGGAAAATGCCATTGAGGAGGTGGAGGAGGAGGAGGAGGATGACAAAAATAACACCTATATCAAGGAAAAGCCACCAAAGAAGTGGAAGCTTAATGTTGTTTAGGTACTCAATTATCTCATAGTTCATCATATCATTCCCAAATTGACAGACATGTCGAGGTAGTGAAAAAATGTTTGGAGGGGTTCTATGATACTTTTTTGCGAGAGAATTTTTGCTTTACAACTTTAAATAAATGAATTGAAATAATAAGAACTAACTAACCTCAGAAGATAATGGGGTTTACCAATACCCATGAGATAGTTGATATTGATCTTGATGGATGGTTGAAGTTATCGAGTCCCAATGAATGCAGAAGTCCTCGTGTCCTTAAAAGCACTCTGTAATCAAAGACACTAAACAAAAGATATTAGATAAATGGATAAACAAGATGATAGGAAAAGGTCGATTTTAGGAATCTAGAGGTACTCCCTTGGAGGATCTCAACTCGCTTTTAGAATAATTAAGTAGATTGATAAGGATAATGATAAAGACATGCAAGTAGAAAATGATATATAGTTTATAGATAAGAAGCTATCTAGAACTCAAGGTTGAAAGGTATGTCCTTTGTAGTCTTCGAAGGTGTCCTAGGAAAGGGTGGATGTGATATGAAACAAACTCAAATTAATCATCCCATAAGTCCTTAGTATCTTGCTGAATGTAATGGTGGAAATCGATTTGATCCTCAATGTCTTGTTCGTCAATGGTAAATCAGATTGCACATAAGGTCAAATCATGAAGGATCTTATATTATTCCCATAAGAAGGGGTTTTGGACTACAAGAAGGTCATAAATTTTTGTAATTAGATGATAATGGCTAGGAACTACCATCTAAGAGAAATCTGTACTTGCAAAGAATAAGTTAAATGTAAAGATATTGATAAAACTGATAATAAACTGACAAATTGATAAAAAGATGTGTTTGACAGGGATCGTCGGCGATTCAGAAAAGTTGTCAGTGATCTATAAATTTGCAAATTGATGAAAATATGTATTTTGATAGGAATCATCAGTGATTTAGGCTAATCGTCAACGATTATGGTAATCGCTAGTGATTACTGCTAAAATGGATAGTTTTACGAAAAAACGATAAACAAAGGTCTAAATTGATATTTTTGACTATTTTTTATGTTTAAGCAGAATGTAAATGACAGAATGAAGTAGATGAATACCTTTATATGTGAAGAGGAGATAAAATATTCCTCGAATAATTTAATGGAGCTGGTTTAAGATTGATGTTGTGTTGTTGTGCTTCCTGAAGACCAATAAATGAAAGATGCTATCAAAATGTTGGATTGATGATCATTCGATGTTGATGCAAGATTATGATGATCTCTAGAATGTTTTGAATTCACCAAGGAATCAAAAACACAACGTAAATATTAGAAAAAGGTTCATGAAGATCCCTGGGAAAGGAGGAAAAACGTGTATTTATAATCACTAGCAATTGGTTTAAAATTGTCGATAATCCAAATTTTTTAGGGAAAACTTTTAGAAAATGGTTCAAATCACTTCTAAACATGGATTTCATGTTTTTGACAAGGGTAAATGGTTATGTGGAGATTTTTCATGGGATGTAGAGGTTGGGATATAGGAATATAATAGATTTAGCTTATTTTTATATGGTTATGGTAGATTTCAAGTGGTTAAGTGGTTTAGAGATAGTAAATAGTAATTTTATAGGAGTGTAATATTATTTTTATGGAGGTATGAATGAAGTGACTTAGGATAATGATTTTTATACATGTTTTAATTGAATGATGTGTGTATAAGATAAAGTAGGAACGCTGATGAAAACCTGATGTCTACATTTGTCCCTTTTTGTCAAGTAGTTCATGATGGGTGAACTGCTAGGAAAAAATGGTATGAGGTAAATATTTTGTTTATATGGGTGATCCCCCCCCCCTCAAATTAGGGGGTGATTGTGAGTGCAATGTAAGATACTCAACATGTTTGATTGAAGTCACCTGAGATGAGATAGTGAGGTTGCCCTGAGACAAAGATACAATGTGGATAACATCGTAGGATAAAGTGATAGGGAAGACCTAAAGAATTCATGTCCTATGGATGTATGATCCATAGACTAGGGGTTATGGAGACCAAAATTATAGGAGAACCAAAGGGTTCATGTGTCCTATTCAAATCATTGGCTTACCCGTGCATTCTTTTTGAAGGATAATTTTAACTTTTGGAGTCCTCAAGATGAGGAATATTGTTCAAAGAATGAAATGTCATGGAGTTGAAAAATTTTTTTGAAACCTGTGAAAAAATATGTTTTGTGATAAGACAGGGGTGGATCACTAGTGATTAGGGTGAATTGGTAACCATCAGGGTAAATCTATAGCAATTGGAGTAAATCATCAATGATTGACAGGAATCGTTGGTGATTCTTGTGCATGTGTAATTTGGGGGGCTATATATAGTCACTTTTCTTATCAAATGAATCATTAGAAATTTATGCTTCTAGAAATTTAGAGAGACTTTAGAGCACATGATTTAAGAGTGATTTGTGATAAATGGCAGCAGTCGATACCATCCAAATGATAGAGGAGTCCCACTTAGGAAGAGGTATGTACATGGCTTTTTTTTCATTTTGTAGATTTTTTATTAAATTTTTTAATTTTTTGATTTAAAATGTTGTGGTAGGTATATGTCGTGAAAAATCACTAGGATCATTTGGTCGATTAGATGGATCACAAATGATTGGGAGAATTGGTAGTGATCGGGTTGGATCACTAATCAATTTATACCAATTTATTAACGATTACTATGTGTTTTGATGAAATACATGATAAAAAAATTGTTGTGGATGTATTCTAATTGGTGTTTTGTGATTTTTTGGATGCAGGTAAAGGCTAGGTTGACTATTATAAATTGGGTTCCTAGATGCTTTAGAAAATGTGAGAGAGGAGATGTTTGATGATGATTGGGCACTTTTGGATGCCTGTGGGTTTCATAGGGATGCATTATTACAGATGCATTCACATAGATAACGAGGTTTTTTATTGGATTTGATAAAGAGGTGGGATCCAACTACTTGTACTTTTTGGCTTCCTATGGGTGAGATGTCCATCACCCTCGAGGATGTACATAGGATCAATAGGTTTCTAGTACAAGGAGTGGGGATATACTATATTAATGAGATAAAGAGAGAGGATACGATGAGGATTTTATATGAGGATGACATAGATGATATAAGGTCCACATCTAGTGGGTTTTACTATCATCCTTTATTTTAGGTAGACAAGTCAGGGTCATGTTGATCTCATGATGATGATGATAATGGGGGATTTCTTATTTTTCTTTACTCGACTCAGGTTGTAGGATATTTCCTTAGATGATGGAAGGTGTTGTGGCTTGAGATGATAGATCATTAGACAGTGTTTTATTGGGCTTTAAATTTACTGTCACATAGACTTATAGGGAGTTGTGGATGTGGAATAGTTAGAAGAGTTTTAGAGCTAAGTATTTGTTTTTTGTTACAGTGTTGGGCTTTTGAGAATATTTTTGTGACTCATCCACTGGGTCTACCATGGGGTGGGTGTTTATTTCACGTGATGGATATGCCTAGTTTTATTCATTGGAGTGTAGAGGCAAGGCAGTCAGGAGGAGTGTGGAGTGAAGATCACTACCATCAGCTTATTATAGGGTTACAGGGCCGCATAGAAATATTATGGAGGCCTTATATTGATTTTCTAGTGTGGCGTGGCTATGAGATGGAGTTGAAATCAACCCAGACAAGAGTTCTGGACTCAAGGGACATTGAGGTGGAGAGTGGAAGTTGGTGAGGTTTTAGTCACATCAGGTGATAGTTTAGATTGATACAGGATGTACCAGATGATCCTATTCCATATAGATTTTATGAGGGGGATATGGATACCCCTAAGGTAGTAGTTGGATGACATTTACGTGATACCAGAGGAGAAGGGGGAGATGGATTTCGATGAGTATGGTGATGGAGTGACCTATCAATGATGTCATTGTGATATCAGCCTATAGGCCATGGTAGAATAGAGCATATACTGCATAGGATGTAGCACACCTAGCTTGAGAAGGTAGGATGATATGAGATTGAGTAAAGGGATCATAGTAGGTTGTGGATGTTAGTGATGAGGAGGTAGATGGAGATAGAGTGACCCTAGAGGCTACTATTGTATATTTTATGGCTGAGAAGGCTGCAGTGATAGTAAGAGAGTGATGGTTTACAGGTTGAGAGGTATAATTTTATTGCAGTGAGATCTAGCCTGATTGGTGAGAGGAATGGTCTTGAAACTGAGTGTGATGGTCTCAGGACAGCAGTTAGCACAGGCCACGGCTAACTAAGATAGATATAAACAACATCGAAACACCCTAAAAAGGGCTCTCGGGATTACATGGTCATCAATGTCAGGTTCTGAGTTAGTGAAACAAGCACATACAAGTAGCTAGAGAGCTCCACCAAGTATGGTTAGTTACTCTCACTACCAGTATTTGCAGGTGGAGTTAGCCTACTTTGAGGATTTGGTGATATGGGGTTTGCCCAATTCAGTTTTGTATGTTGATCATTTAGCACTGTGAGGGGCAACTCCTAGTGCAAGTGCGGCGAGTGTGGGTCAGCAACCTTGAGGACCAGATGGAGGAGATAATGGTAATGGAGGTGTCCTAGGAGGTGACAGGAGTGTTATTCGTGCTAGTGAGTTTCTTAGGGGTGTCCATTTTACTAGATAGTTATGATATATGTTGTATTTTGATATGTATACAACTCGTTATGAAACCTTGATTTTGATGTACAGAGTTTGGGGGACTACATATGATTATATAGAGATTTTGTACATGATGTTTCTATATATATGACGATGACAGGTTCAATTTTATGAGTTGTGTTTATTTGTTGTATTTGTGTAATATGGTTTGATTACAAATGTGTATTATGGTTATTTTGTTGATGCTTTAGATAATGATTTTTGGAGTGTATGTTAATGAATTTAACGTGATCAATATATGCCAAAATGTTTTCTAACCCTATAAAAGGAATAAAATATGGAATGATTGCTTTAGTATTGGATGTGATACATATGTGATGGGGATAAACATGATGAAGACACTTGCACTTTTTTGGTCTTTACAATGAATGTTAACACATAACTAGCAATGAGTAGTTACACATAAGATATTGGATATAGATGGAAGTGAACTATATACCTTCTTAGGACATAATATGGGTTAGCATATGTCAGATGCATGGGAAAAGACGGTTCTCCTTTCAACAGTTTCATAGAGAGGTGCCCCAACTATGTATTTATTTTTCTGACACAAATTGATCGATGGGGGAAGTTTGCTTTGATGAGAAAGTTGGTCGATACAAGAAGCTTTCCGAAGATGCTTTTGATATTTTTAATTTTGAAGGTTGATCGATGTGGGAAGCCTTTTTACAAAGGTAGCCTTCCTTCGAGGGAGTGGTCTACATTTTGACATTTTGATATCTTTGTTGTTTTACATATAGTCATCCTACGAGGGATCGATTTATATTTTGATGGGTATCTGTCCTTCGAGGGATCAATCCACTTTTGTTGTTTGACAAATACGATTTTGATATTTGAATAGATGTACTTCAAGGGATCAGTCTATTATTTTTGATAAGATGCATCCATAGATATGTTTATCTTCTTTAATTGAGCTGAGGTAAAAACCCTAATAAATTGTTTCAAGGAGGGGACGAGATATGTGCAAAAACTACACATGTGTGCCTGATGACATGTCTTTGGTTGGTATACATGGTAGATGGATGTAATGATTTGTGGGGTTCCTACTAAGGAGGAACTTTTCCATAGTGAAAGATGTGATGAACAGATTCATGGTGTTTATCTTTAAGGTTTGTAAGGATAGTGACAAAAGGCCACATTCTTTCAAATCATTACAATGTTAAGATGATTGGTTGATGATGAAATAAGACCTTTGATGTGATTACTCTCATGACTGTCAAAGTGTTAGCATTAGAAAGGTCGTAAGTGTAAGGCATTCAGAGGCTCCTTTACAGGTATACCATCAAGGGAGGCTAGGTGATATGCTCCTGACCCATACTTGTGAGTAATAACGTATGGACCGATCTAGTTAGGGGAAAACTTTCCATGTTTACTCCTTTCCAGAGTAATGATGAGGTGGGGGTGAGTGATGGTCTATATAGTTTAATTGGCATAAGCGCCCACCCAGATATCTCTAGACAAGATGGGGTGGGGGTGGACCAACTAAAATCTATAGAGTTGAGGGCGGCGTTGGCCCCAGATATAGATATAGATAGTCGATATATAGAAAGAGATAGAGAGATATATACAAATAGATATATAGAGTTCAGATAGGAGCCCTACATTTTTGCCCCTCTATTTTTACAAGCCCATATATCTTTGACGACGGTATCAACTATGTTAGAGTCACATTCTACATGTTTATTATACACATGTTTGATGTGTTCTTGATAGAAATAATGATGTTTAAGGGTTGTTAAACGTTTTTCATCTGGTATTTCTAACTATGCTAGATGGTCTTGTCGGTAATCTTCATTAGGGATAAAGTATTTAAGAGATACACAGAGTGATGGGATTTGAAATTCAATGGGTAGAACCACCTCATAGCCATAGATTAGTGAGAAGGGCGTAGCACCTATAGGAGTATGAATGTTAGTTTGATAAGCCCAGAGAGAAAATGAGATTTAGAGATGTCAATTCCTGTCTACTTCATCAACAATTTTCATGAGGATTTTGTTAAGTGTTTTATTAGAAGCCTCAGCTTATCCATTTTCTTGGGGATAATATGATGATGAAAATATAATTTTGATATTGAATGCGTCACAAAGTTTCTTAACATCCTTATTTTTGAAGGATTTTCCATTATCTGTTACAAGTTTATGAGGGATGTCAAAGCGACATATGATGTGTTGATAAATGAAATCAATGATTTTGTTTGCTTTAGTTGAGGTTAAGGGAATGGATTGAATCTATTTCATAAATTATTCAGTGGTTGTGATAATAGAATGATGTTGTTGAGATGAGTGAGGATTGATAGCATTGATGAGAACTAACCCCCATTACAAGAAAGGCCATAGGTCTTGAGCCTTACCAGATCCGAATGTTGCTGAAATTTAATGCATTTCTTAACATATGTGTAGTAATCTTGGTTGATGGTAGGCCAATAATAGCCCAATCGTAAGACACGTTTAGTGACAATGGTACCATTGATGTGTCTATTGCATATACCATCATGAACTTCCTAGATGGCTTTAATGGATTCATGGGATTTAAGACATATTAGTAAAAGGCCATCAAATCCATGTTTGTAAGGGATACCTCCTATGATGACGTAATGGATAGCACATTGGAGGAAAGATCGTTTAGTATTTCGGGATAGATCATGTGGAATTTCAGATTCTGAAAGGTACTCAAATATTTGTGTGTACTAAAGATTAGTTGAATTATTTTCGATGACGTTGATATACGGGAGCTCATTTTTGTGAGATGGTTGATCTAATTTGTGGATGAGAATGAAAATTTTAGAATTATTAGTTGATTCTTCAGTTGATAAAGGGATGAGGTATCCTAAAGAAGCCATGTTGTCCGCGAACTTATTAGAAGAGTGTTACATTGTCTGGATAGTGTAATGATTGAAGGCTTCAAGGAGGAATTCAACAATGTTTTTATATTTCTATAGGACTTCATTTTTACATTGATAAATTCCTTTGACTTGATTGATGACAAGTTGTGAGTCTCCGTAGATTTCTAAGATTTGGACACCTAGCATGACGACAATGTTAAGTAAAAAAAGAAGCACCCTGGGATTTTACAGTTACATATACCTACTTTTTGCTAACATGGGACCATCTCTCAAGTTGTGGGGCTTGCTACTTGATATGGACCTCCAGAGAAGGCCAAATTCCTCTACGTAATATAATACTAAAACTACTCCTAGGAAGAAAATTCAGTTATCTAACCCTATTCTAAAATTTCAAGGGACTAGAGAGAGAGATGCATAAAATGGAAAATCCTAAACTAACAAAGGTGATAACACCAAGAAAAGGGGGATCAATCTCCATGAGGGAGAAATGAGAAATAAATAAAGGAAGAATATGGTAGACAAGTGTGCCACAGATATAAAACAACATTCAAACTCTCATTCCCATGGAGGACAACAAAAAAGAAACCTGCAAAAGGAGAATAAATATGCACAACATACCACCAACGCAATAGAGAGGCAAGATAATGCAATAACACAAGATAGGATAGTATATAACCACAAAACATGGTTTTTATTGCCTTAGAAGGATGCACAGTCTATTAAAATGAAGGAAGAAAGCAAGAATCACCCAACAGAGGTCCAAATCTTAGGCCTATAACTCAAACTTTTTTGGGACACCATTTTGACATGGTGCCTTTTATAAAGTGGAGAAAGATTACATTCCAATAAAAATGAGTTGCATGCATAGAAGAAGAAGAGGGGAGAGATAAAATTCTAAATTAATCATCTCTCCCACTCCTACAACCACCAAGGACCACTCAACATTAAATTTTTTAGACCCAGCATGGGCATCATTAGTTTTTGCAGAGCCAATACCCAAAATGACCACAGGATCATTTTTTTCCATTATGGCTCATAAAATTACATTATTATGACCCAAACCTACTCCCATAATTTTTAATTCCTTCATAAATTTTCAATGATATAAAGTTTGCAAAAAATGGAATGACAGGTCAAAAGCTATGGCCATTTTAAGTTCACGTGAAAAAATTGTTGTTTTCCTTTATTGCGCGGATTTTCCTCATTTTTTACATTTTTCACCACGTATGGATTTATTTGAGCCTGAAGAAAATGAGATCAATGCTTTGAACCATAACAAGTTCCCAAAACATGATAAATAATTGTTTTTACCAGATTCTTCATTAAGGTCTTATAAAATGCCCAAGTCCAGATTTCTAAAATTAGCCAATTTGCAAGGGGTACAAAATTGGATAATAGTTTGGCGACTCATGTGGTAATCTACATGTTAGATTGAAGAGATCAATGGCCTTGAAGCATCCATTGGGTATGGATTCAATCTAATAACCATGAAAATTGATCCAAAACTTTAAAACTCACCCTTGAATCCACATGAAGCACTGTCTGAAAATGGGACTGACTTGAAGCTTGAATTGACCATCTCATTATAAGAATTTTCTGAATTAAGTTTTATGTGAGTGGAAAATTTTTGAACCTAAAATTTCACCTTGTTTCCTTTGCAATTGATTTGTTGAGACAAAGGATGAATCATTTGAAGCTGCCTCAAATATGATTTTTTGCCAAGAATGTTGCCCTAAACTAAAATGAACTGTGCAGACAACAACAAGCACACAAAACTATATACAAACATGGAAAATCATATATGCCCCAAATGGAAACATGTTGAGTGTGCATAAGCACTTGTTTTACTAAAATAAAACCTACCCTAACCTACTTTAACCAGAGGCAAAGGGAGCTAAACAAAACCTGCAACAAGTTGTGAGAAATAACTACCTTTCCTCACAATATACGGCCATGTGATCAGTTTGGAAATAAGACCACATGGAGGGAAAGAAAGCATGACTTTCACCCTCTATTTCTTCAAAGTATCAGCTAAAAACAAGATGAATACCTCCTCAAGTTTCTCTGCATCTAATTAGAGGCATTAAAGCTAACCTTTGGTACTTTGATGATAATCCTCATGCTCTAAAATAAGTGTGACTAGTTATAACTCCTTCCTTGGCTCTAAAGAAGCCAAATATTTGATTGGGTACGATCTGATCCTTGAATTTTGTCCATCTTCTTTGTATGTAACTCCATGAATGGAGCTACAAGGAGCACTTTCTTCCTCTTCCTCATCGTTGAGCATGTCTACAAGCTGATTTAAACTTTGTTTTACTTCTACAAACAACTCTTTCTCTTCCTCGATGACTGATTTAGCATTGTTGTTATCATCTTCCTCTTTTCCCTCATCTAACATGAAGTTTGAAAGATCAAACTCTTCAATTTCCTCTTCATGAGGACTGATATGGGCAACATGCTCTTCTTCAAGGTTTTCCTCCATGGTAGATTTTGTGAAAAGTGGCAAGGAAGGATCTTCTTTTACTTAAATTTCCTATTCCTTTTCAATTCCAAGGGGAAGCTTAGCAATAAGAGGCTCTTTGTGTTGGAAGATAGATGGTGAAAATTTAAGATTGGTGATTTTAATGGGTTCTTCTTCACCAATGTAATCTTCCAAGTCTGATAGAAAATCAACCTCTTCACTGTCAAGCTATATAGGATACTCCTCTTGGATCTCATCCTCCACATGCTCTTCTTCTTCATTTGAAGTTGATTTATCCTCCATGTTCTCCTCTTATTTTGTATTTGGAGTTGATTATTCCTTCTCTTCTGACTTTGAAAGCTGAGATGAATCAGCAAACTCTAGGAATATGGTGCTAACATGCACACTACATTCAGAACAAATAAATTATTGGTCATCTTCTTCTTGTGTTTGTTCTTCTACAACATCAGCTTCCACCTTGTGTTCTTCAGTACCAACCTCTGTTTAAGGTTTAACCAGTTGTGGCATTTTTTTGGTTTCAAATCTTGAAGCCTAATCCTTCAAGTTTTGCACAAGCTCTTCTCTTTTGGGCTCTTCAACTTGTTGCCCTTTTTTACTGATATTCTGATTTTGTTCTTCCCAAAATGGGTTTAGGAATGCAAGAGGAGGGGTGGGATGAATTTCAATTTATTTTTACACTTTTTGAGGTGGAAGGGAAGGTGTATAATCTTCTTGTGGAGGATATGGATATTTGGAAGGAAATAGGTCAAAGAATTGAAGGTGGGATGGAAGGGAAGAAGATGGAGAAATGGGATTCTCAATGGGAGTAGGTAGAAAGCTAAGAATGTGAAACTCGGGATGAGATGACATAGATTAGGGAAGAGGAATGAGAGGACTGTGAGATGGTAGTGTAGGATTACCCCATTGACAGGGTTTCCTGACACTAGATTGGTAAGCCTCCAATAACTCGGCCCATTTTGCAATCTTGGGCATCATCTCAATTATGAATTCCACCTTCTACTAAGGACTAAACAAACTTGGAATATGACCAACCTAAGGATAAGGGACCTTGAAAACAATCTTGGTTACCTTCATAGTCTTCTCAATCCTTATTTGCACCATGCTCAGCTCCATTTTTTGAATTTGCCTCTGTAAATCAGCTTCTACCATAAGGTTGCCACCATCATCTGCATAACCTTGTTCTTGACAAACAATATAATAAAAAGAATAACCACATGGCTCAATTGGGTTTTTGTATGCAAGAGATTGTTCCTGATGATGGGGCTCATAAAATTGATCTTGAGGAGGATTTTGACACTGTGGGGATGAAGAGCACTGGTTTTGCTACTGCAAATGAGAATCCTAGGAAGGGAATGAAGTCATCATTGCACAACTTCATGAATGGAAGGAAAATGGAAAGATATGGAAAGAAAAATGGATGAAAATGGATGGAAAGAATGAAGGGAAGGGTCCGTTGATGAGAAAATGGGTTACTTGGATCGATGGAGTCGCCAAATATGCTTGAAATTGCCTCCAAAGGCTAAGATCTCACCAAGAGCACATCAAAATTGGTGAAATGAAGATGTTAGACCAAGATAAACACTTGTGAAATATGTAGTTTTCAATGCTTCTCCCAGTGGGCATGCCAAAACTGTTAGATAAAAAAAGTAGCACCCTGGGATTTTTCAATTACATATCCTTATTTTTTGCTAACATGGGACCATCTCTCAAGTTGTGGGACTTGCTACTTGAGATGGACCTCCAGAGAAGGTCAGCTTCATCTACCTAATCTAATGCTAAAACTACTCCTAGGAATATAATACATCTATCTAAGCCTATTCTAAAATTCTAAGGGACCAGAGCGAGAGAGAGAGATGCATAAAATGGAAAATCCTAAACTAACATAGGTGATAATACCAAGAAAAGGGGGGGATCAATCTCCGTGAGGAAGAAATGAAAAATAAATAAAGGAAGAAGAGGGTAGACAAGTGTGCCACAGATATAAAAACAACATTCAAACTCTCATTTTCATGGAGGACAACAGAAAAGAAACCTACAAAAGGAGAATAAATATACACAACATACCACCAACACAATAAAGAGGCAAGATAATGCAATAACACAAGCGTAGGGTAGTGAATAACCACAAAACATGATTTTTATTGCCTTAGAAGGATGCACAGTCTATTACAATCAAGGAAGAAGGCAAGAATCACCCAACAGAGGTCCAAATATGAGGCCTGCAACTCAAACTTGTTTGGGACACCATTTTGACATGGTGCCTTTTTAAAAAATGGAGAAAAATTACATTCCAATAAAAATGAGTTACATATATAGAAGAATAAGAAGAGGGGAGATATAAAATTCAAAATTAAGTAGCTCACCCACTCCTATAACCACAAAGGACCACTCAATATTAAATTTGGTAGACCCAACATGGGCATCATCAGTTTTTTTGCAGAGCCCATACCCAAAACAACCATGGGATGATTTTTGTAATTATGGCTTATAAAATTAAATTATTATGACCCAAACCTACTCCCATCATGTAGTAATCCTTGGGACCTTTCCAATGACATAATGTTCACAAAAAACAGAGCAACGAGTCAAAAGTTATGGCAATTTTAAGTTCGCGCGAAGCACGACTTTTCGTCATTTTTTTACATTTTCCACCAAGTATGGATTTCTTTGAGCTTAAAGAAAAGGATATCAGTGCCTTGAACCATACAAAGTTCCCAAAACATGAGAAATACCTACTTTTATGATATTCTTCATCAAGGTCCTATAAAATGCCCAAGTTTAGATTTCTGAAGTTAGCTAATTTGCAAGAGGTGCAAAATTGGATAACATGTGGTTTGAAGACCCATTATTAAAGCTTCATATTCGGCCATGTTGCTAGTGCATTCAAAGTTAAGTTTAAATGATACAGGGATAGGAGTCCCCCAGAGAGGTATGATAACAAACATTCCCCTCCCCCTTGCTGGTATTTAGATCCATCGAAGAAGAGGGTCATCTTGATAGGAGTGAATTCTTGATCATTGATAGTGTTGATAGATTTTTCGGAGAAAAAATTCGTGAGGAGTTTGTTTGTCAGGAAGAGGAGCTTCGACGAGCTGATCGAAAATGGCTTGACCCTTAATAGATTTTTTTGGTATGAATTCTAGATCAAACTTAGTCATAAGCATAAGCCACCGAGTGATGCATGTCACTATGATATGGTTTAGAGTGCATGGTTTTGAGTGGGTTAAAACTAGTAACAACATAAGTTTTGTGATTGAGTAGATAATGGCATAGTTTGGAAGTTGCAAAGTACAAGGCACAACACAAATTTTTAGCTTCGATGTAATGGGTTTCATATTCATGGAGGGTGTGGCTTATATAATAAATGAATATTCATGACCCTTCTCATCTTGATGAGCAAGCATGACACCCAAGGCATGATCTTGTAAAGGATATGTACAGCTAAAATGGCTCCCCTTCATGAGGAGGTGTGAGCACAGGTGGTGATAAGAGATATTGTTTGAGCTCGTCAAAGGATTTTTGACAATTAATATCCCATGTAAAGTCAATGTCTTTGTGAAGAATATGATGAAAGGGTTGACAATCGGTCTGAGAGTTGTGATATAAAGAGGCGATAGATAGATTGTAGTTTACCTTGAAGGCTACGTAATTTTTTAAGGTTTGATGGAGGAGGCATTTAAATTATTGCTTTGATCTTGGCTAGGTCTAACTTCAATGCCTCAGATAGATATGATGAACCCCAGAAGTTTATTGGTGAGAACACCAAAAACACATTTAGCGGGGTTAAGATGAAGAAAGTATTGAATGAGATGAACAAATATTAAATCAAGAATTGTGAGATGATGTATGCGTTGTTTAGATTTCCTAGGAGGTCATCAACATAGTCTTCTACAATGTTTTGGATGAGGTCGTGAAATATATATGTCATGGTGCGTTGATAAGTGGCCCCTGCATTCTTGAGTCTGAAGGGCATGATGGTAACAGAAGGTCCCCCAAGGGGTAATGAAGGATGTTTTGTGTTGATCATTGGTAGCGATGAGGATTTTATTATAACTAGAGACGCCATCCATAAGAGAAAGCATCTGGTGGCCATCTATTAGATTGATGATCTAGTCGATGTTGGGAAGGGGGAAATCATCTTTAGGACAAGTGAGATTGAGATCCAAGAAATTAGTATAGATGCGTAACTTTCCTTAGGATTTGGTTATGGGTACAATATTAGAGACCCATTGTGGATAGTCAATGGGTATGATGAAGTTAGCAAAGAGTAAAGAAATTGTAACTCTTCTTTGATGAGAAGATATATGTGAGGGTGCATCCTACGTAGCTTTTGTTTAACTGGCTTAGCATTAGGATAAGTGACGATATTATGTACAATGATATTAGGGTCAATACCTGGCATATCACTATATGACCAGGAAAAGGCTTGACTATATTTGGATAAGAAGGTGGTGAAGTCGTTTAACTCCTGTGGGTTTAAAGATTGACGAATTTAACTATATGAGGTTTGTGTGTAATTCCTATGTTAATGTCGATGGTGGATTCATTAAGGAGCATGGATGTGTTAGGTGGTAAGGATTTTTGAAGGAAATGGTCCTCTTCCCCATGTGAGATAGGATGTCTTGATCATCTTGACATTGAAGAATATTGATGGTGGGAGAGTCCTCTTCAATCATTTCTGATCTAGATGAGAGGAAGTGTTTTAGTAACATGATTAGTTTGATAAGTCAATGGTCCTAAAGAAATAGTATTGATTAAAAAAATGTAGGAGGGATGGATATTGTGTCGTCAGTGTCCATAGGATCGTCATATGTAGTCGGGGATGATGGTTCATATTCGATGGTGGGTGTGATAGTATTTGATGTGGAAGATTTAGGGGTTGGTTTCTCATAACCCAGCCCATTTTTTTCATGTGGTTTGCGGGAATGTTGGATGATTAAATCATGAATTCCTTGTTCGTAACATCCAAACCCAAATACTTTCTAGGAACACGATGGAGATACATTTGTGCGAAGACTTGGTTATATAATAATCTAAGTTTTGATATGAATGGCATGACA
Organism: Taxus chinensis; assembly: GCA_019776745.2. Taxonomy (NCBI): domain Eukaryota; kingdom Viridiplantae; phylum Streptophyta; class Pinopsida; order Cupressales; family Taxaceae; genus Taxus; species Taxus chinensis. The sequence goes on from CM034146.1 coordinate 541,290,446, forward strand.
TGACATTGAGGAGTTGGTTGTGAAGAGGGATCGATCAATGCCTCCATAGATGAGATTTTTTTCAGATATGCAAGACCATAGGAGATAACATCTCTAACGTTAGGCTCATACATGGGTTGTTTATCTGGTCTTCCATACACATTGGGTGTGGGAAGATGAATTAAGCATGAGGAGGATGATACTCCCCTAGAAAAAGACACTCCATAACATCATCAAGGGAGGATTCATCTGGTAGTTTGGATGATGGGATGGATGTGCCGGTAGATGCCTCATCAGAGGACTTTGATTTTGGAACAAGTACATAGTTTGGATGATATGTCATGTTGCAAGCTCTAAAGGGGTTAGGATCCACATGAACCATAAATGTTTTACCCTCATGTTTGTATTTAATGCATTGATGCAATGTGGAGGGGATACAATGCATAACATATATCCAGGTTGGCCTAGCAATATGTTGTATTGGAACTCTCCTTCTACAAGATAGAAGAGTTCATGAAGAGTTTTGATACTGACCTTAAGTGGTAAGATGATTGTACCCAACGTGGGAGAAATTGTATCATTGAAGGATCAGAGTACATTCGGTGTTTGGGTGACAATGGTGTTTGGTAAGTGAAGTTGGTTGAAGGCGTATGATGATATAATATTGATCTTACAATGTCATTATCAATCATGACTCTTTTTACTAGGACATCATTGACTTGGGCTGGTGATTAATAGGGGAAGGTCATGATCCACTGGCTGTAGGGATGGTATTTATGAAGTATCAAAGGAGATAGCATTGAATGCCTAGAGAGTGCCCACTAGGTTTGTAAATGGTTGGGGGTCATCTGATGGGATGGATATGGATTGGAGGGCTTCAATTATGGCTTGTTTGTGTGATGGTGAGGTCTGAACCAGCTCGTAAAGAAATATTTTGATGGGAGCTTGGTGTAATTTTTTAATGACAACTTTTTCAACTATAGTGGTAGATTGTGTAGAAGGGGTGGTAAGGATGGTAACCTTATTTTGGGAAGGTGTAGTTTGATCAGATGATTTCGGGGTGAGAGAAATGGAAACCCTGGACTTATTTGATCTGAAGGGTTAGGTGTGTGGGTGCATGCTTGGGTATTAATATGAACAACGTCAATTTGAGGAGGAGGGGTTTTACTAAAAGACCCTTCAGTAGGTGGTGATGATGAGGTAGGTACTATTGTTGTAGGTGTTTCACGGGAGGTATTTGATTTTTGTAATTCTGAAGGGAGGAAACCCTTATACGCTGAGGTTTTTGATGACAACATGGAATGCTTTGCAGTGTTCTACGGGATGTCCTAGTGTTTTATGATAATCAAAAAAGGCTTCATATTTATACCAAGAGGGCTTCCAACCTCGAGATCTGAAAGGATTAAGTGGAGGAATCCTTATGAGTGACTTTTGAAGAAGTTGTTCAAGGGTCAATGTGTTGAATCCTTTTGGAGCAGACGTTGAAGGAAGTAGAGTTTTGTTTGATTTGGTGGGTGTGGGGGATATTACTTTTGATGTAACTTCTTTGTTTATGGGTGGGTGAGTGATTTTTGATTGTTTGACAGTGATAGGTAATTTAGATGAAGGATGTGACCTTATGATGGAGGGCTGAGATTTCGTTTTTTATTTTGAAGAAGTGGGTTGGTTTCAAGATATGATGGTAACTTTTTTGAATGGAAGTGGGATAGTCTTTTGAAGGTTATGTATGTGATATTGATCCACAAAGTTGATCATACAAATTTCCACAATTTGTAGGATAGGTTGCTTTTGATTAACAGGTATTTAAGATCTTGTAGATAGGTTGGATGAAGAAGAGGCAGGTCTCAATGAGGAAGGTTCGTTTCTGATGATATATTTGGTGGGTTATATGAATTTATTATTTGGTGTTTCTATAGTGGAGTTGCTAGAAGAAGGTATGGGTGTAGATTTAGGAGTAGGTAGTGTTTCATTATTGTGTTGATGGTATGATGGGCTTGGATATTATTAGTTTGTGGTTGACTAGTCGATGGAGAATGGTTTTAAATGGTTGTTTAAAGACATCGAGGTTCTTATTTTGAGGTGCATTAGGATTATCTAAATGTAATTCACCTTTATCAATCAGATCCTAAAGGACATTGCGGAATGAGAGACACCTTTTGATGTCATGTCCTTTGACCCTATGGTATTTTCAATAATCATTGTCTTGGTACCAAGAGGGTTTTGAAATAGAAGTATCGATAGGGTGGATGGGTGGAAGAGTGATCATGTTAGCAAAGAGAAGCTTGTCAAAAACCGTACTATATGATTCACTGATGGGAGTATATTTTTGTTGAGGATGAGATCTTTAGGTGGCAAATGTTATTTGGAGGTAGATTTGACAACCACTGCATTGGCTGATGATTTGGACTTTCTTGGCTAGATGATGGTTTGGATGAAAATTCAGTTTTTGGTTTCTTTGGTCTAAGTTTGACTCTACCTTCTTCAAGGGCTCGAAGCTCAAGTTTGCAGGCCATTGTAAAATATTCGTTCAAACATCTGGAAGGATTGAATTTGAAGTGTAGATGAGATATGTTTAGTGCACAAGAATGAGAAAATAATTTGATTAACTTTATTTGTGGGAGGGAAAATGATAGTTGATTGATGATACCCCTCTAACAGGAAACAAAGTCTACAATGGAATCATCTTTGAATTGTTTGATTGCATATAAGTTGGTAATGGTGATTTTACGAGTGATGTTGATTGAAAAGTGTTCGAGGAATAGTTGAGCGATATGTGTAAATGAAAAGAGTGAATATTGTGGGATATTGTTATACCAGTCTAGAGCAGGGCCTACTAGAGACATAGGGAACGTCCTAAGCATTAAGTCTTGATCATGAATTATAAGGTAATATACATGATGGAAAGCCCGTATATGTTCTGAGGATCTTCCTTACTATAGAATTTGAGAAACTTAGGAAGTTCCTAGTGAGGAGGATAAGCTTTGTATGACACTGATGAATGAATAGGCTTGTTGCATATTTGTTCATATGATAATGTGTTCTTATGACCCATGGAAGTGGCTTCGAGGCTAGATATTTTGTTCATTAAATCCTGAACAAGGGTTGTTTGTGGTTGTTGTTGTGTATTGGATGAGGATGCACCAAGATGATTATATGAAAACTGATTGGGTTGCTAGTATGGTTGATATTGTTGAGGGATATTCTTCTGAAATGGAATGTTTTGTTGAGGATGTTTTTTAGGAATATTATAAATGGGTTATGAAACTATTGGTTGTGAAGGTTGATTATACTAATATTGGATAGGCATAGAGGTGTTGAAAAGGGGTTATGATGGTTGGGGTATGTGTAGGAAAGGAATAGATGTGTGAATAAGAGGTTGTGACTGTTGTGGGATGTGTATGAAAGCGGATAGAGGTATGGATAGAGTGGTTGTGACTATTGCGGTATATTATGGAAAGGAATAGAGGTATGGATACGTGGAGATTGTTGAGGTATAGATTGAGAAGGAATGGGAATAGTATATTATTGTTGCCAAGATGGAAGAATGGTAGAGATAGAACTGGTATTGATATAAGTGGGTTTGATGTGGAAATAGACATAACTATGTTTTGAACAACGAACGTGGGTTTTTGGGATGGGGGAGGTTGAGCCACACTTGATGGGATGGCTATAGAAACTCACAGGAAGAGTCTGGAATAACAGAAGAAACTGGAGGAATTGTGTAGGTGATGATAGGTTGACATTGTTCTGAGGGGGAGTAGATCCATACAAGAGGTCTACTGAAGGAGGTAGATTATTGATTATTGGTGTCTTGTGAGGAAACTACATTAAGATCAAAAGCAATAATAGGGACGGCAAAGTAACATTAAATCTTTTTGATTGAATGCTATTGACAGGATAACAATGTATCTGTTGGATGAATGGCTCATGATTGGGATCAATGAGACATGAGTAAGCACATGAGGGATTGTAGTAATAAGGTCATGGTTTAGGTGTAAACGGATGAAGATGGACACCCCTGAGAAACAAGGTATACACTGAGAGCAATGGGTTTGCGTCTAAGATTTTTAAGAAGACGGGATCCCCACTATCAAAGAAATGGGGAATGAAAGGATCAGGTATTTCAAATGAAGTAGATTGGACTACTATGAGAATGAGGTTATTCTTGATCTTTTGGCCATGAGGTGATAGAGTAGCCCGTTGTTGTTCAAGTAGATGTGAGGCGTCCTCGAGGTGGGTTTGAAGATTGTCAATGGATCGTTGGAATTTTCCTATTGTCATGTTTTTAGAGGTTTGGATACAGGATTGTTGTCTTGTAAGAACCATGGAAACAAACAATCACCTAATAATGAAAAAATAAAACTAGATAGTGATTACAAAAAGAAGGAAAATCACACAGAAGAATTTTTTATTATCTTGATTAATTTAGAAGAAAATTGAAATGTGTAAAATGACTGATAAGGTCCTAGGAAATATCCATCTAAGGATGGTTTCAGGTAATGTTTAAGGCTAGAGTCCTCGATATACCCAAAGGTATGTGAGGCATAAATCTGTGTTGGTGTCGGTACAAGGCCTGGTATTGGGGCCTACCCCCTCACTTCATGGTCCCTCAATGATAAGGGAGTCTAGTTCTTAGCCAATATACCAACAATTAAGGTGATTATACTCGGGCAGAACATCAAGTTGGCTTCCCTATTGGGTGATGAAGTCCCAATAGTTTCACTTGGGTAGAAGTGTTTCAATGCAGTTTATGTTTGATGTGATTCGGTTGTGTGTGGGGGAGGATTAAGTCAATGCAATATATTAACCTCCAATATCAAGCTATGTGATCAACAAGGAATAAAGGTTCTTTTTAAGCCCAAAAGAACAATTGATTTTGATGAGAGAAGCAAACAAGAATGCAATGCTTTGAAATAAAATAATGGAAATAAACACACATGTAAAATGCTTCCTTTTTAATTTTTAATTTTTTTAGCACAACAAAAGCACCCAAAGCAGTAACCTACAAGGGTTAGATGAAAATAGAAGATAGAAAATTAGAAATGGATGTTAGAAGCTTGACTAACTGAGTAATCAGAAGTAGTCACAGAGATCATCAATGATTGATAGGAATCATGGGTGATTCAGACCAATCGCTGGTAATTTAACTAGATCACTGGTGATTACAGAGTAGAAGGCCTAGATGAATGAAAAATTAAATTGAATGAAATAAAAAGGACTCTTATCCCACTGGGCATGCCATAATGTTTGAGAGAATTTTTTACTTTCCAACTTTTACTTAATGAAGTGAAATAACAAACCAACCTCAGAAAATGACAGGGTTTACCGATACCCGCGAGATAGCTAATATTGATCTTGATGGATGGTTGAAGTTGCCAAGTCCAAATGAAAATCACTCTGCAATGAAAGACACTAAATAGAAGATATTAGATAAATGGATAAATGAGCTGCTCGGCAAAGGCCAATCCTAGGAATCCAAAAGGACTTCCTTGGAGGATGTCAACTCATTTCTAGACAGTTAAGTAGATTGATAACAATAATGATAAAGACATGCAAGCATAAAATGATAGATATATAACAGATAAGAAACTCTAGAACTCAAGGTTGAAAGGTAAGTCCTGTGCAGCTTCAAAGGTGGCCCAAGAAAGGGTGGATGTGAACTCAAAAGACTTGAAGTAATCATACCAAAAGTCCTCAGTCTCTTGTTAAATGTAATGGAGGAACTTGATATGATCCTCAATGTCTTGTCCATCGATAAAATTGGATTGCACACAAGGCCAACTCATGAAGGATGTTGTATTGTTCCCAGAAGAAGGGGTGTTAGACTACAGGAAGGTTGTAAATACTTGTAATTGGATGATAACAACCAGGAAATTTCCATCTAAGAGAAAGCCATACTTGCAAAGAATAAGTCAAATGTAAATATATTGAAAAAAATTGATAATAAACTCACAAATTAATAAAAATATATGTTTTGACATGGATTGTCGGTGATTCAGACTAGGTTTTCGGTGATCTATAAATTTGCAAATTGATGAAAATATGTATTTTGATAGGAATTGTTAGCGATTTAGGCTAACCGTCAGTGATTATGGTAATCGCTAGCGATTACTGCTAAAATGGATAGTTTTATGAAAAATGATAAACGAAGGTCTAAATTGATATTTTTGACTATTTTTCATGTTTAAGTAAACATAAATGATAGAATGAAGTAGATAAATACCTTTAGATGTGAAGAGGAGATAAAAGATGCCTCAAATCGTTGAATGGAGTTGGTTTAAGATTAATGTGGTGGTGTTGTGCTTCTCGAAGATCGACAAATGAAAAAGGCTATCAAAATGTTGGATTGATGATCACTGGATGTTGATGAAAGCTTATGATGATCTCTAGAATGTCTTGAATTCACTAAGGAATAAAAAACACAGCGTATATATGCACAAAATGTTTATGGATATCCCATGGAAAGGAGGACAAATGTATATTTATAATCAGTAGTGATTGGTTAAAATCATCAGCGATCCGACTTTTTCAAGGAAAAACGTATAGAAAATGGTTGAGACTACTTCTAAACGTGACTTTTGGATTTTTGAAGAAGGAAAATGGTTATAGGGAGGTTGTAGACGGGATGTAGAGGTTTGGATATAGGAATAAAATAGATTTAATTTGTTTTTAAATGGTTATGGTAGATTTCAAGTGGTTAGGTGGTTTAGAGATAGTAAATAGTAATTTTATGGGAGCGTAAGATTATTTTTACAGAGGTATGGATGAAGTGACTTAGGCTAATAATTTTTAGATATGTTTTAATTAAATGAAGTGTGTATAATGTGAAGTAGGCGGGTTGATGAAAACCTAGTATCTACAACTGTATTTTAGATAAGCATGAGAGATGGGTTATGTGGCTACCACTTACAGAATGGTAGTATAACACTTCATTTCACACTTCAACCAAAATGTCCCCATTCTTGGCATTACACAGTTACCATACACCATCCCTCCATTCCAATTTAAGGGTCTAGCCTATAGTAAGAGTAGTTAAAGATCACATTCAACACCAACATGAGGTTCTCTCTATCCTAAAATATCACTTGGTCATGACACAAAACTGCATCAAACAACAAGCTGATAAAAATCGTAATGAACAAAGTTTTAAAGTTGGAGACTTGGTAGTGTGGCATATGAACTAGAGCTTCATTAGTCAAGTAAAATACATCAAATTTTCCATGTTTCTTGCTTGAAGAAGTTCATTAGACAGAAGGTGTCTTCTCAATTAGTATTACTAGAGCTTGATGAAGAGGGACGTATCATCTTGGAATTGGAAGGAATCCTACAGACACACACTAAGAAGTTGAGGAAAAGGGTCATCACCGCGTATCTAATGAAATGGAAGAATTTGGACATTGAAGATGCAACATGGGAGAATGAAGAATTCTGAGAGAAGCATTTAGAGAATACCAATATCAGGGATAATGTTGCTTTGAAGGGGAGGGGCATGCTACGCCTTTAACCCTAATTCATATATCAGGGCATGGATAACTGACTTGTGGCTAACATAATCTTTTATCATTTCATATCATAATTATTTATGCTTCCATACTCTTAGTGAGTTGACCTTAGGGCTTTGGATAGTATAGTAGGGCATATATAGGAGTTAGAGAGAAGGATACAATCATCATATTGAGCACTTAAGTCTTATTGTATGGTTTGGAGGTTTCCCCCTTGAAGTGGCTAAGTTATTCTACTTGCGTATTATGATTTTTCTCTATATTTGGTGTTATTTGATGATATATTACTGATGATATTCATATCTATCTAAGTAATTTCATTACAGAGCTAGGTACCATGCTTCGAGTACATGTAGAAGCTTTCATGTCATTCTTTATTAATTAGCTTTTAGTTTTCCCAATTAAATTATTTTTCAAGGTTATTATCTTCTTGACACTCATCATTCCATAGTTTAATTCCTCATGCATTAACAAAGTCAAATGATCATTGATGGTTAAATGTTGCAGTCTTATGAAAATCATTCATTATGCCCACGTTACATTGGATCTCTTAACACCACCTCAATTACCAAAAGGGAAGCGTACTACTAATGGTTATCGGTACACCAAAATAATTCATGATGTTGTGGAAAGAGGAGTGTCTAACCAATACACTATTAACAAAGTGAAGTGCTAATGTAAGAAGTCTTTACTTTGCTTTTACACCTAATAAAGGCATCTGGTCTATTAAAATTCCCACAAAAATCTTAAGTTCGTAGGTGTCTTAGATAGTAAGAGTGGTGCATTTATTCAACGTGTCATGCCTTCTACGTTTATCACCAATATATTGTGTCTTGAAGAGATTGCAAATGATTGATATTGATTTTAGTTAATGTTTGAAATCCATTATGATAGAAGAAGTATGACATAATAAGAATAACAAACATATTGGAAATGTGACACTTACCAAAGTACATAGGGGCATGCACAAAACCTATTATTGCAAAAGAAGGAAGGGAGATCTGTATATGCCCCTAAGTATTATAAATGTCATATAGTGTTGCATGTGGATGATATAATATGAATGTACTGGGTAGAAGCATGTGTTATAACATTATACTTGTAGAACTAGTAAGTAAAACTCTTAATTTAGACTATGAATTTGGTGATATGGAAAAAATGTTTGCTGGAATGAGAAGGGATTTTAGATTGATCAATGATAAAATCCCTAGGGCCATCATTAGTAAGGAAAGAATCATTAGTATTAAAGGGAGGAATGGTGACCATGCGTAAATTTTCTTGTGGAAACATGGTATTATCCTCGAGATTCTCCTTTGTATTGCACCCATTGGGGATGGGAACTATAGTGAGATATGATTTTATGTAAGTGAACTTGGGATTAAGACAATGTGTGCATATTTCTATAGAGATCAACATATCATAACCATCATCAGTAATTGTATTGCGATAATTCAATTCATACATAATATGTGTCACATGATAATAATTGGTGTATAATCATTTGTATTGTTATTATAATATATATTGATAGTTGGAATAAAATCTATCATAGATTGTGGTGGAGAAGTATAAATATCTGCAAAAGGTTGACTTGGTGTATCAATTTGGTCATCATTGATGCTATCATAATCCCAAGCATCAAGCCAACTATCATCTTTTCAAAATGGAGCCATATGGGTAACTAGGTACGATCTTTGAGATTTTTCTTTGTATTCAATATGTGCTTTGAGGATGTGTGCAATTGGCCACGCTCGATTGGTAATATTGTTATGGTACTTTGCACAATAGTGCAATGTAATTCTTCTACTAAGATTGGTACTTTCAAAGGAGGACTTTCATGTGTATCCTCCTTTTGAATAGGTGACTCTTGTAGTATTAGGAGAGTTTTATCATTTAATATTGTATGATTTTCATTAGACATAAATGTATCAATTTCTGGAACCCATTTAGAGTTGTGCACTTGAGATGGAGTATAATGTTGTGTAACAAAAGAAATAAATCCTTTACACTCACATTGTTGTATTCTTCGTTGTAAAGCATAACAATCATTGTCACATTGTCCATTAATTCCATGATAATTGCAAAATGGTTGACCTTTGATTCTTTTAAGCCAATAGTATGGATAATAATGAGTAGGTAACAAAGTCATTCAACCCTTATCGAATAACTTAGATAGGATATCATGTTCTCTAGATTTTTTATCAAACCAGAGATGTGGTTGTGATTGCCTTAGTATTCGAGATTGATCATGTAAATCGTACACATTGTTGACTTTATGCAGGACTTTCACTTCACTTGTGTGAGCGCATGTATCATGTAAGGATTTTATATGGCATTACTTATTGGAAGGATTATCTATATGCAATATCATATCCTTAAGAGATTGGATTTAAGCATTCATGGCTTGAAATTGGGTTTGAAAAGCATGTTGTAATTATTGGATGGACACTAGGAGGATGTTATAAAAGCTAACATCAATAAAGATTTAAAACAACATAGCCCAATATGGCAAAAATAATGATAGAAGAACATCCAATCAAATAATAAACAATAATAATCACCACATGGAGGGCTGACAATAGAGAGAAAAACTTTTACTTCAGTTATCTTAAATTACATTCAACATACATGAGCCATAGTGAGCTTTTACTTAACTCATGTGAACCATTCAATGAGTCATCATGATAATGTCAAATCATCAAAACATAACAACCATCCACATGAGCAAGAAACAAGAGATAACACATGAACACATCATTTAGGTGGGAAACCCTCAAGAGGAAGAAAAACCACTGATCATTGCATTAATAGAAAACAATCAAGATTTAATGAAACACCAATTCCACAAGGAGCACCAACCCCTAATTTATCTAGCACCAACTAGAATTTAACAAGCACCAACTTGCAAGGAGGCACCAACCCCCTAATTTATCAGGCACCAACCTAACTTTAACAAGCACCAACTTGCAAGTAGGCAATGACCCCATAGGGTTTTAGTGAATCACTAGCTCTAAAAGGAAGACTAAGTACCAACTCAACCACCTAATAATGTTTTCCACCTCTTCTTGTTGCTATCTCAACAAATGATGGACTTATTTACACTTATTCTCTTTTATGTTCTTCTTCTTATTGGTCTACTCTCAATCTCTAATATATCAACATGCACTCGGGCTTCTTGAACATTCTCTGATCCTCAAACATCAGTTGCTCATTATACACAAGCTCATATCCTCTTGAAAACACTCAAAACTGCCTCTTTTTCTCACTCGCTCTTCCTTCTTCACCTTCACTAGATCATGGATGAACTGCCCTTATAACTCACAACCTTCAAATATTCAATTTGCATACATTATTCATGGTTCTTAGGACCTCATACACCTATCTCTCTAGCCCTTATAACTTGCTCATGCTCTCACACACGCCTCTTTATGTGGTCTATAAGACCTTATTTTGTCCTTACATTCAGCCTTTAGCTTGCTATTTTTCTCTACACACACAAGCTTCTCAAATAAGCCTTATTATACATTTCTTAAGGTGAAACATTAACTAGGCCGGTCACATACACCTAAGACCACTTAGGTTGGCCATATAAAAGCTCAAAGAACATCTGAAAAACATAGGTTAATCACACCATAGGATTCTTTTGAACTGTCATGATAAAATTATGTCATTTTAATCTCCATATGCCTGAGTTTTCTCTTTCTCTTATTCTTCCTAGTTTGCACTTTCCTCTTTACATCTCCATTTTCTCCAGCAAGGCATCTAGGTCGGTGTGATTTAGCATGGACATTTCCCTCGTACGGTCATTATTTCCATCTCAACTATTTATTCATTACACAATATGGATGGTACACATGTCGTGTGCTATGAAGTCTAAATTGTCTATCAAAATCGGTTGGTGATTCAAAGGTAATAATAACAAATTTTGGTGACGTTTAATTCTTCATCCATCGGTTCTATTTTAGGTTTTTTCAAAACAGAGTGATGCGGAGGTAGAGCCATAGATGAATCTGACGTTGAAGGTAGAACTAGAAATGGAAACAAGGATGCCGACAATGACCAAGATGGAGGTGGAGGTGCCGATTGAAATAGAAGCAGAGCCATAAAGATGGATTTGAGGCTTGACCCACCTTGGTCCTTCTCCACAGGTAATGACTGTACTTCGAGCTTGAGTGAGAGGAGGAACATATTCATACTCATTTTTTACTTCCCCCTCATCCTTCTCCTCCTCTACCTCTGCCTCATTGTCGTTGTCCACCACATTCGTAAATTTTTTTCTTTTTCGCTTTGTTTTATTCTCTACTCTTGAAACACAAACCATGTACACGGTCAAATGGACCCTCAAATGGTTGCACACTAATTTACAATGCATAGACATTACCACCTCTAAATATTGTGAAGAAAAATTCTAGTTTGAAGAGAGAAAAAATACCCAAGAAATACCCTTAGCAATGTAGACAAATGTATAACATGCGTTGGCACTATAACTTTACGTGTTTTAAGCACAATTTACTAATTGGTTATAGGATACGTCACGATGTTATTAGGTCCACCCAAATGGAGAGCAACATAGGATCCCACACTTTGCAGATGTCAGACTTAACATATTGCATTACGATGCTAAGGGCAACGATTGCGATAACATTGGAAGACATGTAAGTGTTAGCGTTAACAATTTCATCGATGGCCTTTTTAATCAACGGGTGCTTTGGACAGTTGATTATGTATTTTTTATTAGCAATGACACGTGAGTAGAGCTATGAAGACGTTGAAGGGGATGCATCGAGGAAGCTGAACTTGAAAAAGGAAGAGGGGTAGTGAAGAAGGGGATGTAGGGAGGAGAAATCTGGTGGAGAATGTTGGGGTGAATATATGTAAAACTATCCCATGAGATATTGCATAGAAAGGGACTTCCTGGGTGGGATTTTTAACTATGAACATAAACCATCGTAGAGAGACAAAAGAATAAGAGGATTTAATAGAAATATTTATATATATTTTAGATTTAACGTTGTTATAAGTACTCAAGCTTACAACATAGTCGTAACAAGGGATTGCTTGCATGAGGAAATGACAAATGGTAAAAATACAAATTGCATCTGCAGTGAAGGGAATATGGGAAAATTTGTTTCCCTTATTATCAATGGTCCATGTCTTGTACACTGCCATTTTTCCTTCCACCAATAAATGATAAAATTAGTCGTCATTATTAATGTGGCTATTCACGATACAAATTTTCATTCAAATGCGAGTCTTGATATCCTATGGAGCTATTTTCGACATATGAATTGAAATTGTATGGAGTTTATTGTTTGATGTGAGACCTTAGTTCGTATGACATTATTTTTTGTGTGCGTTAACGTACGACATAAATTGGACCATTGATCAACATTTCCTTGCCTTTGCTGTTGCATTTTTCCACACCCATACATAGATGGGCCCATGACAACAAAAGTCTTTGTGGATGCATTCACAAACTTTCCTTCCCCACCGCTTGTATGTATAGAAATATTACAATGTCCTCATCACACACACTTGCACGATCCTTCACCACTGCTTTCAACTATTCCCGAAATGTAGCTTGTGTTTTCTTGTTCAAAACTACCTCCACCATCATCCACTCTATAACTAAAGCAACTACGTTTAGCATGGGACCCCATGTATAAAATAATTTTATTCAATTGTTTGTTGTGCAATACAACGATATATAGTTTCCTGAAAATAATCACCATATTTATCAGATACACACTTTTCCCTTTATTACGGCTATTTGTATGCCCGTATTGCTTTTATCGAGCAAGTGGTTTAATTGAACAATTCATAGGTGAGATAAAGGTAACTGATAAATCATGATGAATAGTGCCAAAGAGGTAGATGGGTGGAAAAGTTTTCGTAATTATGGCACAATTTTGTCATGAATTAGTGTTGCTGTTGGTGGCCTTTCCATCCATAAATGCTTTAGACATTTAACTATATATTTTATTACTATTAATCGCACATGACATCAACTCATAACAAATAAACTTTGATTGTAAGCCTACATGTTATTATCAGCGTGTTGGTGTATCCATTGCACACTTTCGGTGCAATTGTTAGTTCATTAGTGGAGTATAAAAACACTTTTTTGTAATTTTGAAGGAGAGAGTACACTCATGCAAAAATTGTTTGAAAAGCATAGATGGTCGTCAAATTTAACCTCAACATGGAACCCCAACACTGTCATAGGCTCTTTACATAGTCCCCTCCATGACAATAAGTATCAGGGGAAGAAAGAGGCGAACAACTAAACTCTCGATAAAATGCACCTTTATATATGCATGCCCCCATTAAATCTATGCATGCCCATGCATGGGCGGGTCTCGCTGTCAGCTATCACATCATATGTGTATGATTTTTTCAATATATGAGTTTGACAATAAATAGTTGCATTTCTCCCTAGCACTTCATTCGTTAGATTGTGTGTTAGGGGAAAGGAGCCAATGACCGTGAATGGCCCAATGATTGTTAGTAGTTACGTGAAACAAAGTGCCAATGATCATTTGAATTAAAGTTAAAAATGAAATAAAAACTAGCCAATAAAATAAGTCACATCAAGTCACATCAATAAATGAACCAATGAAATGATGACACATAAACAACCCATAAAAGGTGATTTTATTCACAACTAATGGGTTGCCTTAAATTCCTTTGTATTCAAAAGTACTTATTTTAAATCCTTTAAAAATATATTTTCCACATACTCAAATTTTTTGAAAGAAAATCTGTATATTAAAAAAATCATGCTATCCAAAAGGGTATTTTTTTAAAAAAAAATTATGATTGTTAAGTGGCTCTAACAACCTCCCCCATTATGATTCACGATGATAAATAGAATGCGTTTTTTCTAACAATATTGAAACAAAAAACAATCGGGTAAAAATACGTAGTTAAAAGCGTGCGCGAGGCGTATGCAAGGAGAATAGCCCAAGCGAAGACGACTGCGTATATTACGTAATGTGTGCCACGTGGGCTTCACAAAACGGAAGAGGGATAACAACCAAAATTTACCTTCACACGCGGCGGTGTTAGGTAGCTAAGTTATTAACGAGCCGCATCTGCCGAACCGGAGACGAGGAGGTAAGGACGTCTTATCATTGGCCGGATATGACGTTGAAGGGGTCACCGAGGCGTAGGTTTGGAGGAGACGGGTGAAAGAAAAGGGATCTTCGGAAAAAGGGTTTGTAGAGTTTTGTGAAAGAAGAAAATGGGTAAAGATGAGCGGAGGAGGAGAGCGGTAGATGAGGCGGCAGTATCGGCGTCGGAACAAACAGAGGACGGAGAAGAAGATGAACGGTTCCGCCACAAACTTAAGCTGGTTCTCAAACTCCCACGCCCACATCCTCTTCCTTCCTCTTCCTTCCAACCCACCACCAATTCCTCCTCATCATCACCATCACCATCACCATCACCGTCATCCTCACCATCACCATCGGGAGACTTGTCTGACACATCATCTTCGCCTCCTAACCAGCGAGACGAAGTGGAAGCGAAGGGCGATGTGACCGTGGTCCACTCCCGCAAGCTCCTTCACTCCTCTTCCTCTTCCTCCTCATCCTCGGAGGAGGAGGAGGTCACCGATATCGAGGAAAAGCCGCCGAAGAAGCGGAAGCTTAATGCTGTCGCCACCGTTACCATTGCTAATGGATCCCGGACGCCCTCCGACGCACATCCCTCTAACAAGGTATGCTCATAATTCAACTTTTATTCTTTTTTCTTACTTATCAAAGGCACAGATACGGATCCCATACTCAATATAAACCACATATTGCCTCAGATTTCCTACTGACATTGGGCTATGTCCACAAGATCAATGTTTGACATGCTTAGGAATTTCCCGTTCACCCTAACCCCAACCTATGTGGCAATACACTAAAATGGGATTTCAATCTGTTTATTAAACTGGAAGCGTATTCCAAAACTAGAAAACCATTTGATGAATTGCTATTTCACGTATTTATACAAGTCTGGAGGAGGGAGGAAGGCTGAGGCTGGAAGGTTACAGTGAAGAGCAACCTTTTGGTTTGGTATTTCAGGCTTTGCCCTTTTCCAGTGTTATCTTAGACCTCGGAATGACTGACCAAGTCTGTTCGCACTCAGCAGTAGCACATCTCGAGAGTCGGGCATGGTGGAGTTAACTACAAGTAGCTTTAACCATGACGAAGTCAATGGTGTTTACTATATAAAGTTTGCTCAACTCTGGGCGGATATTGCCAGAAGCTTTTTCCTTTTAGACTCCCTCTTAGTATGGCTCGAGATGCCATTCATTTTATATGTGCAGGTCTAAGGCTGCGGTCCCATGTAAGGGGCAAGCTAAAAAAATTGAGCAGGGAGAGGAAAATAGGATATTTTAGCATTAATAGGGTCCCATGATTTTTTATTCTTGTCTGCTGAGACAAAATAGGAGTCGTTAGCATCATCAAAAGTATGGTCCCATGAATCTCAAATAAACTATTGGAAGGAAAAATAGGGAGGAAAGCTTAAACCAAGTGTCAAAAAAAACTTACTAAATTTTTTAAAATAAAAAGAGGTCGCATTATGCTACAGGTTCTGTTACAATTTGATGTCTATGAAATGTTAAAACTTAAGTTGCTGTTTTTTGCTTGATGTACCTTATCATGTCCGCTGGTGTAATTGCTGTTTGTTAACATGTGGCTTGGGTTAGGTTGGCTACTTTCTAATTGTTGGTTTCGGTTCCATCACAACATCCTTATTAGTTTTTTTACGATTAAAAATTGTATGAATGCTTTTAAATATGCGCCTAGTATCTTTTAGTTCATTGTCAGTTGAAAGCGTATGCGATAGACATTAACTATTGTGTCTTTATTTTTGTAGACAGAAAAGAAAAACCAATACCTTGATGTAACGAACTTAGTTCCAGGTTTGTTTCTTTCTACTAAGTTGTCTACCGTTTATAGCTTTATGCATGCATGATCCTTCGATTTATTTGAGTGCGGCTGCATTAATTTTTAAGCTAATCTTTTGTTAGTAATGTGATGGGCACATCATCAGACTCAGTATCAAGGACACCTGTACCAGAGAAGAAAATGGTCCATTTTATCCTTGAGAAGCTTCAAAAGTAAGTAGAATCCTGTTTTTTTTTAATACAACTTAGGTTAGATTATGCATGACAAATTTTCTGGTTCAATAATTATAGCTTCCAAGCAATAACTGATTTATTTATTTATTGTATCTTGAACAGAAAAGATAGCTATGGGGTATTTTCTGAACCTGTTGACCCAGAAGAGGTAGGCTAGTTGTTGTAACTGAGCTTCAAGATTGAAATACTAAATGCCATCATGAATGATGAAATATGTCAACATTTGTGGATGATATGGGAATTCTCTATAATGTCAGCTTCCAGACTATCATAAAGTAATACAACATCCTATGGATTTTGGCACGATACGGAAGAAACTTGCAAAGGGAGACTATACCTGCTTGGAAGAATTGGAGGTTAGTCAACTGGATGTCATTTAGAACTTGCATGACAGATATTCGTGAAGAGTGTCAACAGCTGGAAACCTTTTCTTTCTGTTGTGCAAAAACAATTATACATCTTATTTTCTAAGTTCTGTGTTGACTCCATTTCAGGATGGCTAGTCTGCACCTAAATTCTTTTGTAATTATCAGGAATTTAGTGGTAAAAATCCTTAGGTCCAAATTTTTTTGAAGGTGAAGAAAATATGTAATTCTGGTTTTAAATGAGTATTATTGTTGACCAATCTAATTGTAATAGTCTATTAGCGTACTATCAAGCACAGTAAACCTTTCAACTAAAAAGCTGTCTGAGAGCTAGTTATTTTGTAAATTTAACCCTGGACTTAGAAATGGCTTTAACTGGTGGTAGGCTACTTAATCATATAGACACATAACCATTAGTGGAGCAAGCCCAGCAGGGTTTGATCCAGAGCTATGATGATTGTAATTGTTCTCAACTTACCACCAGACAATGGCCCTTGGATTATATTGATGTTAACTCAGTGTCAAATGGGAGCATTTTAATTGGAAAATGGTCGTAGGTTGTTGAGTGCACCCCAAGTAAGGTTTGTTGAAGCAGAGATTGCAAAAGGTTTTTAGAAGAGGTACAGTTTACCATTGAGTGTTATGATTGGCCCTTTTGTAAATATACAGGATGGAATGATATGCAGTGAAAAGTCAACTAATTCACACTTTTAATCAAACGACAATTTTATCTTTTTATTGTAACAGAACAGGCATTACATCAGCTCATAGCATTCACTGATGGCTTATTGGAGTCAAACAGTATTCATCAAAACCAGTTAACTACGAATTGCACACGTGTA
Organism: Taxus chinensis; assembly: GCA_019776745.2. Lineage (NCBI taxonomy): Eukaryota > Viridiplantae > Streptophyta > Pinopsida > Cupressales > Taxaceae > Taxus > Taxus chinensis. The sequence continues at coordinate 541,308,270 of CM034146.1, forward strand.
ACGACAAGCTGTGTTACTAGGCACCCTTTACTTTGTATTTATATCGACCTTTTGGATAGACATATCACACAGTATAGGAGCATATTTGCTCTAGATATGTATGTGTGCGTATATCCATAAAAGGACACAGTTTAAAAAAAACAGCATTAAGATATATGTATTTGTAAAGAAATGTGTTAAGGAATAAAACTCAGAAATAAACTGCTTTCTTCTTCTTATCTTATAGTAGAATCAAGGAGAGAAATGGTTGCAAGTGTTTGAGCTTCACCACAAGGCTAAACGATTTTTACCATTTAGTTCAAAGTGTAGTTAAACAATGCACACAAACAGATACTTATTTCCTCAACTATTTATTGCACCTACGGTTTTAACATACCGACTGCTTTCTACAGGATCAATAAGTTGCAATCTGGTACTAACCCACAATTAGACCCGTGCAAATGCAAAAAACATTTATCTATCAAAGCCACATAGAATAAAAGGTGTTCATTGGAACACCTTGAGTCCATGGCAGTATGCTTTTCTGATAGACATTTTACATTCAGGGGAGGCACGAAGTGTTGACTCATCACTGGTTACAGGGGCAAGGAGAGGCCCTTAGGATGTGAACTTGAAGGACCAAATAGGGGTGGGAAGGATCTTGGAGGTTCTGACAAATTAAGTGGGGCCCTGGAGGGCTCAATGTAGGAGCTTGATTGGCCTAGGGGATCCTACAAAGACTCAGACCACGGGAGCATAAACATTAGAATATGTCGGATCCGAGCTTTTATATGGTGTAATGTCCCCTCTGGCCGCGTGAGCCTGGGCGAAGACCTTTGGCCCTTTATGTCTACCCGACGGCCAAAGGGAAGTTTTAGGGTGACTTACCTTTATTATTTTATTATAATGTGCTATTGTTTCAAAAAATAATAATATCATGAAAAAGCACATATAATAAATAATAAAGTATCATGATGAATTAAAATGTCAAAAATACAATTAAAAATAATTGTATTAGAAAAGAGAAAGTGCGACTTACCTTAGGGAGTCAATTTTTGGAAAATGTGCCAATCAGCCCCAAAAGGAAAATGCGCCCAGCATAGGAGAATGAAACAATTTTTATTGGCTGATTTGGGGGTGGTGGTTGGCTGATCTCCCTTTAAATAAACAAGTCAACTTGTAGAGAGGGCATCCAGATTTTTATTATTATCTATTGCATTGCTAAGAGCTCTGAGCTTTTACCAGAAATTCCAAAGACGAAAACCCTTGTGAATTTATCTCTTGTGGACGAAAACCCCAGGAGATTGAGAGGGGATTTCACTCAGAAATTCCTGGTGTTCTTCATCAGACTTCCAGGTTCAGTTCAGCCATGTGTGGAAGGGGAATTGAAGGTGTTTTCCAGTGATTTGCAACCAGCAGTTGGATCAGTCCCTTGTAAACAGTCTGGCAGCGAATTCAGAGGTATTTTCATCTGAAAATATTTGTCAAATAATTGCCATCATTCTGTAATCTGATCGCTGTACTTTTTTTATCATTTTCTGGGGTATATTTTGAAGATTTTCAATCTGAATAATAACAGACTTCAGATCTGATTTTCTAGGCATTTTGGACTGTTATAAGTTCAGTTTTCTGTGTATTTCAGGCCCCCAAATATCTGGGCAGTCATTAGCAATTAGAAGTAATTTTATTGGGTGTGATTTACATTGATATCTCTCCTAGAACCTAGTCGCACTTTCCAGATCTGTACTAGGGATATTGTCATAAATATACATAAAACTGTATTTGCTGTTTTTACTTGATTAAAAATCAGTAGAGTACAAGAAGGATCCATCCAGGGATCTTTTAGTGGTATCAAAGCATCAATCCTCCCACCTGGAGGGTTTGTTTTGTATCTGTTTATGCAGCCTACAGAAGTTGGGCCACACCGATATTATACAAGGAGTCAGGGACGTCTGAATATTGAAGGTATCATGGATAGAGCACACACTCTTCCACGACGTGAGCGGCCTGATCCGGATGCCCTTTTTAGCGGAATGATCGATTCCCATCAGGAAATGATTCAGACCATGAGGCAGCTGATGGAGAATTTGACTATGGATAGGGCAAGAAATCGGCATGATAGAAGGGAAAGATCTGCATCCATAGCTAGCAACCACAGAAGGCACAACTGGGTTCCTACAGAAGTGGGCAGCGTAAGAGGTTCCCCTCCACGAGATAGGAGATATACAGAGGAAAGAAGACCAACGAGGACTGCAGATCGACCTATGTAGCCCAGATTCCTACCAAGGGAGGAGCCACCATTAGTTGAGGAGCCACCATTAGTTGAGGACCCACTTGAAGACATAGCCTTTCAAGATAATGTAATGGTAGCTCATGATGAGTGGAGAGCACTACTAGAAGAGGTACGAAAACGCCTTTCCCCTCCACCAGTATTGTATGCAGAAAAGGGAAAGCTTGAAAGCTAGGCAAGCACAGAGGCCTAGGACCCAGCAAAATAGAGAAGTGAAGTAGGTTACCAATAAGGTGACCCTTTCCACCTTCGATGGCAGTGGGAAGATTAGTGTCAGGGCATGGATTCACAAGCTTGATACATACTTCACTCTCAAACCTATGCAGGAACAGGAGGTTATTCAGTTTGTTACTCTTCACTTGGAGGGAGTGGCATATGATTGGTGGCACCATGGGCTTATCACACAGAGACATGACTTACTACGGTCATATAGGGAGTTTAGTGAGAAGTTGATTGCCAGATTTGACCGCAAAGATGTGGAGCTATATTACAGGGATTTGGCACAGCTACGACAAAGTGGGCACGTTGATTCTTACATCAACGAATTTTAGCGGGTTGCAGTAATGGTTCCAGAGATGCCCAAGAGACGTGTGGTAATGCTTTTTATTGAGGGCCTGCATGACAGGTTAAGAGGGTTGGTCAAGGCCCTTAGGCCTACTACATTACATGATGCTATCCAGACAACATTAGATTTGGAGACCACTCCCACTTCTTACCAGTCTAGTAAGAAGCCCTTCACAAGCTCCAAGCCGGTTCAGCGTCCCACTACTCAGCAAAGGAGTGTACCCCCTCCTAGGATGGATCAGGAGACTCGGAATGAGTTGAGAAGAAAGAAACTTTGTTTCCATTGCAAAGATCACTGGGAGCCTGGACACAACTGCCTTGGGAAAGGCAAGGTGCATCTTATTGAGGTTATCTCGGATACAGAGGCAGATTCTTCAGCAGATACAGATATAGAGGACAGTGGTCAGGGTGCACATGAGGAGCAGCCCCAGGTTGAGCTAGGAGATGGAGATGCATCAGGCTCAGGTACTATTGCTTCACTTTCTGGAGTCCCTAGGTATCATCCATTTCGTGTGAAAGGAGTACTTAAGGGCCAACGAGTTGTTTGCTTGATTGATAGTGGTGCTACGCACAATTTCCTTGATGAGGGATTTGTGATGAAGCGGGGATTATAGGTGGAAGAATTTGAGGGGTTTAGTGTACGAGTGGCAGATGGCTTTGCTCTAAGCTGCACTAGACGAATTCCACAGCTTAGTATCCAGCTAGGAGACTACACACTGACAAATGATTTTTACATAGTTGGACTTGGAGAGATAGACGCAGTTTTGGGGATTCAATGGCTTCAGTCTCTGGGGAGATATGTGCAGGATTTTAAACGAATGGAGATAGAGTTTATGTCAGAGGGGAAGAAGATTGTGCTACGAGCTCTTTCGGATGGTGGGCCTAGAGTTGTTTCAGCACATAGGATGGAATCTATTATCAGTCATGGAGAGGTTGCATGGGCAGCCCAATGTTTCATTTCATCCAAATCTTCTCCAGATGGTGGACAACAGTTGCATGCAGATATTCAAACCATAATAGATAGGCACGGGCAGGTTTTTGGTGATATTCCTCCAGGGAGACCACCAGACAGAGGGTTTGAGCATGTCATAGAGTTGGAGGAGGGTGCCAAGCCTGTGATCACTACACCCTACCGTCATCCTAAGAAATTTAAGGATGAGATAGAGAGGACCATCAGAGAGCTTCTTGACATGGGGCATATCCGTCCTAGTTCTAGCCCATTTACTTCTTCGGTGGTGTTGGTGAAGAAGGACGGGACGATGAGAATGTGTATCGACTACAGGGCCCTCAACAAGCAGACCATCAAAAACAGGTATCCCATCCCCCGTATTGATGAGCTTTTGGATGAATTACATGGAGCCATTTATTTTTCGAAGATTGATCTTCGATCGGGATACCATCAGATTCGGGTCCGAGAGGAGGATATCCTCAAGACAACATTCAGATGTCATTATGGGCATTATGAGTTCTTGGTGATGCCATTTGGTCTCACTAATGCACCTGCCACTTTTCAGTCATGCATGAACCATCTCTTCAACAAGCAATTGAGGAAGTTCGTGCTAGTTTTCTTTGATGACATCTTGATCTACAGTAGGTCATGGGAGGATCATTTGAGGCATTTAGATGAGGTACTTGGTATTATGGAGATTCAGTCTCTATTTGCTAAGATGTCGAAATGCGAGTTTGGACTTACTGAGATACTGTATCTAGGACATGTCATTGGGGCCAATGGGGTCAAGGTCCATCGGGAGAAGATACAGGCTATGCAGGATTGGCCTCCACCCAGGAACATATCAGAGTTGCGGGGATTCCTAGGGTTATGCGGATATTATCGGAGATTTGTGTGGGGTTATTCAGATAATGCTGCACCATTGACAAATCTCACAAGGAAAGGCGCATTTAGATGGACAGAGGAGGCACAAAGAGTATTTGATGAGCTCAAGATGGTGATGAGCACATGTCCAGTCCTTGCTCTTCCAGACTTCTCCAAACCATTCATCTTAGAGTGTGATGCTTCGGCCTCAGGTATTGGTGTAGTCTTGATGCAGGACCGTCATCCCATTGCCTATGAGAGTAGAAAATTGAGGGAGAACGAGAGATTGTATTCCACCTATGACAAGGAGATGCTCGCCATCATGCATGCATTGGCGAAGTTCAGACAATATTTGGTGGGAGGAAAGTTTGTAGTGAGGACCGACCATAACAGCTTGAGGTACTTCTTGGAGCAGAAGGAACTCAATGAGAGGCAGCAGAAATGGGTCAGCAGGATTCAGGCCTATGATTTTGACATTGAGTATGTCAAAGGAAAAAAGAATGTTGTGGCGGATGCACTATCGAGGAGACCCCATGTTGCTGTCCTATATTCTATGAGTGAGATTTCTGCAGATTGGAAGTCTCAATTGTTGGTTGAGTATTCAAAGAACACCTTAGCATGTGAGATCATGGACGGCAAAATTCAGGATGGGCGCTACCAGGTAATTTCTGATTTGATTTATTATAAGGGTAGGATTTATTTGGTACCTCAATCTAAGCTCAAGGGGAAGATTCTACATGCACTCCATGATGCACCATTAGCAGGACATCCAGGGTATTTCAAGACATATAGGCAAGTTAGAGAGAGATTCTCTTGGAAGGGTCTCAAGGAGGATGTTCTACAGTATATTCGAGAGTGTGTGACTTGTCAGCAAAACAAGTCCGAGCATACTTTCCCTGCAGGCTTATTACAGCCCTTACCTATTCCAAAGCAGAGGTGGGAGAGTATATCTATGGATTTCATTACAGGACTACCAGTTGTGCAGGGCTATGATCGCATTTATGCGATAGTTGACAGGTTGACTAAGTATGGACACTTCTTTGCCATCCCCACGAGTTTTAAGGCACCACAGGTGGCTGATTTATTCTTTAGGGAGGTATTCAGGTTACATGGGCTTCCGAAGAATATTGTTAGCGATAGGGACAGCAGGTTTATGAGCACATTTTGGCAGGAACTCTTCAGGTTGGCAGGCACTGAGTTGACTCCGAGCACTAGCTATCATCCACAGACAGATGGGCAGACGGAGATCGTGAATAAGTGGATTGAGGGCTACCTGCGCAACTATGTTTCAGGGCAGCAGAGAGCATGGGTCAAGCAACTTTATTTGTGCGAGTATTGTTACAATATTACGTACCACATGTCCATCGGGATGACCCCTTTTCGAGCTTTGTACGGTTATGACGCAAGATCCTTCGTGGATATGGCGTTTGGAGATAGCAGAGCTCCTAAGGCTCGAGAGTGTTTACAGGACAGCCAGGATATCCTTAAAACCCTTAAGGACAATATGCAGCATGCCCAAAATCAGCAAAAGATGTATGCAGACAGGCACCGGATTGAGCGATCATTTGAGGTAGGGGATATGGTCTTTTTACGACTCCAGCCTTACGGACAGAGTACTCTTAAGAAGAGTGGAGCGGAGAAGCTTAAGCCTCGCTTCTATGGTCCATACAGGGTAGTGAGGGGAGTTGGACAGGTAGTTTATGAGTTGGAGTTACCTTCTGAAAGTAAGATACACAATGTTTTTCATGTATCTTGCTTAAAGAAGGCATTGGGACAACATGTGACCTCTTCAGTAGAGTTACCCCCCTTAGATGATGAGGGAAGACTGGATTTGGTTCCTGAGGGACTTCTGGATTGGAGGGAGAGAAGATTGCGGAACAAGGTGATACGGGAGTACCTGGTTCGTTGGAAAGATTTACCCTTGGAGGATGCCACTTGGGAGGGTGAGTCTATTCTTCAACACCCCGCGTTGCTACAGTTGCTTGTGGGCAAGCAACTCCGGGGAGGGAGGACTGTAATGTCCCCTCTGGCCGCGTGAGCCTGGGCGAAGACCTTTGGCCCTTTATGTCTACCCGACGGCCAAAGGGAAGTTTTAGGGTGACTTATCTTTATTATTTTATTATATTGTGCTATTGTTTCAAAAAATAATAATATCATAAAAAAACACATATAATAAATAATAAAGTATAATGATGAATTAAAATGTCAAAAATACAATTAAAAATAATTGTATTAGAAAAGAGAAAGTGCGACTTACCTTAGGGAGTCAATTTTTGGAAAATGTGCCAACCAGCCCCAAAAGGAAAATGCGCCCAGCATAGGAGAATGAAACAATTTTTATTGGCTGATTTGGGGGTGGTGGTTGGCTGATCTCCCTTTAAATAAACAAGTCGACTTGTAGAGAGGGCATCCAGATTTTTATTATTATCTATTGCATTGCTAAGAGCTCTGAGCTTTTACCAGAAATTCCAGGAACGAAAACCCTTGTGAATTTATCTCTTGCGGACGAAAACCCCAGGAGATTGAGAGGGGATTTCACTCAGAAATTCCTAGTGTTCTTCATCAGACTTCCAGGTTCAGTTCAGCCATGTGTGGAAAGGGAATTGAAGGTGTTTTTCAGTGATTTGCAACTAGCAGTTGGATCAGTCCCTTGTAAACAGTTTGGCAGCGAATTCAGAGGTATTTTCATCTGAAAATATTTGTCAAATAATTGCCATCATTCTGTAATCTGATCGCTGTACTTTTTTTATCATTTCTGGAGTATATTTTGAAGATTTTCAATCTGAATAATAACAGACTTCAGATCTGATTTTCTGGGCATTTTGGATTGTTATAAGTTAAGTTTTCTGTGTATTTCGGCCCCCAAATATCTGGGCAGTCATTAGAAATTAGAAGTAATTTTATTGGGTGTGATTTACATTGATATCTCTCCTAGAACCTAGTCACACTTTCCAGATCTGTACTAGGGATATTGTCATAAATACACATAAAACTGTATTTGCTGTTTTTACTTGATTAAAAATCAGTAGAGTACAAGAAGGATCCATCCAGGGATCTTTCATATGGGTTTGCGAGTTAATATTTGAGTACACATTCTGTGTAGTTTCCTTCTTTGGTTTTTGAATTTCAACCGTGTGACTTAGAAACAACCTTTGATCGTAGCTGTGCTCTACTGGGGTGTTGCTTCAAAAGTCAATGCTTACTTTTGTGATACCATCAGAAAGACAAAAGGAAATAAATTATATCAATACTTAAGAGTAACCATGCCTACTTTTGTGACACCATCATAAGGAGAGAAGGAAATAAATTATATTAATATTTATGAGTATACAAAGTAGGTCAATAGGACTTGTAAATACACCCAGTTACAATTGAGAAGTCCTAGAGTCAAAAGGACCCCAGGAGCTGAAAGAGCAATCGAGAACTACAACATTAAAATAAAACAATGAAAGCAAAAATAGAGGGGGTAAACACAACATGGGTAAACTGTATCCATAATTTATAAGTTCAAATATAAATAGCCATGTGAAGAAAGTTGATCTCAGAAGGGTATATCATCATTACTCATGCAACTTATGATTATTGAGCTTGCAAAAATGAGCCTACTTCTCCAATATAATGAAGGTCAATTTCATGGTGCCACGATGTGTTGAAGTCGTGTTACTGTTAATTTGTTATGAGGGGTTGTTAGAGAGATTCTCAAGTGTTTAAATGTGATTGAGTCCTCTGGTGCTTCAAGCAGTGGTAGTCATTTTAATATCTGGTTTGTGGGAAAAATAATTCATTTCTGGAAGGTGAATGATGTTTTAGATTGTCCAAACTAATAGAGCAATGCCGTTAATGGTTTGCAACCCCATGCTAAAGCCGTCTTGAAAAAAGGGGGATCAAAGTTGTTGATGACTCAATTCCAAGTGTTCGAGCAAAAGAAGGCAAGTTACCATCAAGATTCCAAGCCATAAAACAGTGGCAGAACCTACGAGACACCTAAAAAGGGCAGCGTGTGCCATCCATTCACAAATTGTTATTTTTTATTTCGTCACAGCCAAATCGCAAAGCCTTGTGTCAATGTAGCATAGGTGGCATGGCTTTTTAAATATCAATCCCAAGTATGTGAAGAATGTCAGTGGATCTTGCATTCTGTGTTGAAAAGTTTTTTATTTTGTCACAGCCAAATCACAAAGCCTTATGTCAATGTAGCTTAGGTGGCATGGCTTTTTAAATACTAATCCTAAGTATGTGAAGAATGTCAGTTTCAAGAAAGCATATGACAAGCCCACCTACATGGCCTTCATAGGTTTCAAGAAAGCATATGACATGGTTCCTCATTAGGCTCTTATTGAAGCTTAGAGCAGCTATAGTGAAGGGTAAGGCCCTCCACTTCATTCAAGAGTTATACAATCGATATTCAGTGCAAGTTAGGTACGAGAACCTAATCTCGCTTCCCATCCCGGTCTAGAGAGGGGTAAGACAAGGGTGCTCAGCATCCCCAAATTTTTTATTATCTTCATGAATGACACAATGAAAGATCTTGAAGGTATGGGTCTTACTGTCCCTGGCCTTGCAGAGATAATTGCTGGGTTAATGTTTGCAGATGATCTAGTAGCATCGGCCGAGTCAGCAGAGGATTTAAAACAGATGCTCCAAAAGAGTGTGGTATCGATAAGTGTAAGGTTATGAAAGTTTTTGGAGAGCAATGGAAAATGGAGCAACAGGAGTTTTTAATTGGGGATAAGAGAGTTGGAGTCTGTGATAGCTGCAGGTATTTTGGGATAGAAACTAACCGCAGTTGTCTATTGAGAAGGTCATCAAAGAAAGAGAAGCAGCGGGTAGTAGAACCCTTCATGGTGTAAAATACTTTTTGGCTTTTCAAAGAGTTCCTACTTGGTTCAAAGCCCTAATCTATCCTGTGCCTACTTTTGGCACACAAGTGGTAGGAATGTTTGATGTGGCCAAACATAATAGCCCTAATCTATCGTATGAGATGGACTTTTGTGTAGTCCTCAAATTCAAGCATGTTTGGGTAGGCAGCTATGCATTGAGAGCTTAACATCTGTCCATTCCCTGTTTTCATTGCTGGTCAAAGGGCCTGCACCCTGGAGAAGTATGGAGGATGTAAAACCTTCATTGCAGATTTGGTCAATAAGAACCCAGTATTCAGGGTGCGAGAAAAGTGAACTTGGATCCATAGAACAATGAAATAGCTCAATAAGAATGTTCTCAAGGCTAAAGGCAAGAACCCAGTATTCAGGTTGGGAGAGAAGTGGACTTGGATCCATAGAACAATGAAATGGCTCAATAAGAATGTTCTCAAGGCTAAAGGCAGGAGCTCTCGGGTGTGGGCTGAGGCTTGGGACATGTGGGATAATAAGCTCAGTTCTCAAGAGTCTAGGATTGGGTTGGTAGATTCCTCCCTTGGTAGTTTGTGCCCATTGTGTGGGGATGCAGGTTGGTTTTTAAAACGTAATGTTGGAGTTGTGGTGTGTTGCCCCTGTGGACATAGATGAGAAAGCTTTGCTTGCATTACTCCGAGGTGGAGAGTCTAGCGGACAACGTTTATCGTACTGGTTAGGTGATCATTCACACAGGAGGGGAACCACAGACTTGGCACCCCCTTTATATCAAAAAGCCTTCAGGGGTTGACAGGTGGAGAGGGAAGGATGGGTTGTAGCCAGCCCTGAGTAGACAAGGGCCTAGAGGTTATCTAACCACCAATGAGCCAATGCCCAGTTGGGTATGTAGAGGTGGTGGTAATATGAGTGTTACCGGACACATTGTTCTGATGCATGGGGTGAATACTCTCTGTGTTAGTTTGTGTTAGTGAGATCCGTGGAGAGGGGGATTGCAAGGAAGGACAGATGTGACCGCAGTGGTATCGCACGCTTGGGGGTAACTCCCTGGACACTCGAGGCTCAAACTTGGAGGATGAATAATCGGGTGCAAATGTCGTGACTGAGCATCACCTGCTCAAAGTCGAAATCAATTCATTTCCATGGAGCTTACATCATTGTTTTGCCTTGACCAAAGACAAACTGACAAAATTGGTTGTTGAAAGACCCCTTAATTGTTGTACCTGTGCTACAAGGTCACGTACCACCAATCTAGTGGAGTGAATGCACTATTCATGTATCTAAAATCAAATCTTAAATGTACTGATTGTTTACAAACAATCTACTTTAATTTATATCCGGGTCTAAATGCCTAAATCAATATCTGCTCTTTACTGCTCTATGCACATAACTATAAATTTTGACTCTTTACAATTCAGCTAATCTATTTTATCTGAAACTTATTTTTTTCATCTATTTATATGATTCTCGTTTGATTATCATGCATGCCTATTGTACAATCAAATCGGTATACTGACTAGTCCTTCTCCATTCCTTATGAACATCATCTTTTATTTATTTATTTACAAACGTAAATAACTGTTCAATAGATGAAAATCTTGAAGGGCTGAAGCTGCCTCTGATCTCATGATTTTATATATTTTATTTTCTTCGTCATTTTGAGCTGCTTATTTGTTTGCCTACATTTCTATTTTAATCTTTATCTGTGCCTGCAGAAGGATGTCTTTTTGATATGTACCAATGCAATGCATTACAATGCATCAATTACTATTTATTACAAACAGGTAAATAATGCACTGGGCATAAGTTTGACTAGAAATCATAATTGTACTCTCTTATTAGGCAAGGTAATTATTTTTAGTAGTACAGGATGATGATTTACTCAAAAAATCTTTTCTCCAGGCTCGGGCAATACAGGAGTTAGCAAAGAAAAAATTCGCGAGTATTAGGCTTGATCCAGAACGGATTGAAGCAGAACTGAGACTTGCTTCAAAGACAAAACCTGGATATTCTTCCAAGAAAACTAGAAAGCCAGGGCTTGGAAGGCTTCAGTTTGAACCTGCTAGTTCTGACTTTTCCTCTGGTGCAACTCTTGCTACTGTTCGAGACTATTCAAATTGGTCTAATGCATCTCTGCAAGATTCTACTAGGATAAGAAGGGCTGCTACAGATGAAAGGCCTGCAAATGGACCTGGATATTCAGGTATCAGTGGCTGGACTCTTAAAGCTTATGGAAGTGCAGATGCTTTCGGGCCCTCGACTGACACCAAAGCTGAAAAATCAGAAGAACTTCAAGGTTTGAGTTGCTAACCTGTTCATTGGCTCTGCTCTTTTAGGCCTTAAAATTACCAGTTTTGATTCCAAAGATGCTTTTGCTTACATGGTGTAATTTATGTGCCATATACTGGCAACTAAATTTTGTCTGATGACTAGTAAAGCTTATTTGTATGACCATTTCCATTCACTCTATAGTGTGGAATTACCAGTTTGCAGTGTAGATCGGATATGTTTTCACTGTTTATCATTGATTGTGAATGTTTAAATGATTCTGGATAATATTTATTTGTAAGACCATTTCCATTCACAGTATATTGTGAAATTACCAGTTTGCAGTTTAGATCTGATATGTTTTCATTTTTTGTCATTGTTTGTGGATGTTTTAAATGATTCTGGATAATATTTATTGCAGGTTCCATGTATAAGGCATCGAGAAATGGGAGGAGGTCTCTGCAGCTGGAAGAAAATCGTAGGGCCACTTACAAGCCATATTACCAAGTAGAGAATCAAAATGATGCAATATTTGCCATGCTGAATAGAGAGTCAAAGCAGCTAGTTCCTGTATGTTCCGTTTCTTGAGCATTGTTCTTTTCGTAATATTTTCGAATGCCGCAAACCGCACATGGAGACATGCTTATTTAAGTCTGTTCTCTTTCTCAGATTGGACTTCGGTCAGAATATGCTTATGCAAAGAGTCTTTGTCGTTTTGCTGCAAATGCTGGTCCAGTGGCATGGATGATTGCAGCTCAAAAGATACAAAGAGCTCTTCCCCCACGTGTCCCATTTGGCCCTGGATGGGTTGGTGATTATGAAGCTCCCCCCCGTTCTCTATCATCACAAGAAGGGAGATCTGCAACATTATCAGGCCCTTCTGCTACATTGCCAGGCATTCTTGGTCAAAGCAAGGTAAAATTAAATATCAGTTCTGATACTCCCATGATAAGGGGCGGAGAGCTTCCAAAGAACTTGATTTCAGAATACAGGTCTGTTCCATCAAGTACCCAAACATCCTCAGTGAAACAAGTGGTTTCAAACTCTACTGTGTGTCAACCTCCAGATTATTGCCTTTCTAGTTCTGGTGGTCGGTCTGATGTGAAAAAAAATGCTGGATCGAATACCTCTGGCGATATAAAGGCGAGTTTGCCTTACCATGAAGTAAGTCATAGGCCAATAAAGGAGGTTTTGCCAGTTGCCACATCAAATGACCTATCCCTTTCAAACACAGGCTCAGAAGTAACCCAATCTAGATTGCTTGAAATGGTCTCTAGAAATAACACATTTAGCCACAGACCTCCTTTAAAACAGGCTGATGTTTCAAATCCCATCAATAGTTTTCAGGTAAAGCAGTCTGAAAGTATGACAATTGACAATGAAGGTCGTGGTCTTGCTAGAGAAGCAAGCAACACATTAAAACATGTATGCAGCCCTGCTGAGATAAATGCCCTGGCCACCAGGCCAAAAACTTCCCTAAATAACCATCAAGCTGGATCGGTAGCTTTTCAGGCATCTCAAGCTACAAACAGTCGAGGGAATAATATGCAGAAATCAAATAGTGCAGACAATTTAATGTGTAGCAAGATGCTAGCAATGCATCAGAGAGGTTCCAATCTGTCTGTGAATTCTCCAGTTTTTGTGAAATCCTCACTTCTGTCAACAGGCCCATCAATAAAGCGGAATGATCCAACAGTTCAAGCATGGATGCAATCTCAAAATGCATGTTTAGCTGATGCAGATGCTGCTTCCAGAAACAAGATGCCAGTCACAACTAGCTCACATACCGAGCAGCATGAGTCTCAAGCAAGGAACTTATCTGCCATTACTTGTGTGATGTCAAATGAAATGCAATTAGATGTGCAATGCCAGCCGTTTTCACAGTTTAGCCGGTTTCATCCTCAGAATTCTGCAAAGTTGTCTAATAATACACCAGTTTCAGGGTCAGCAGTTGAATCTCAGGGTCCCAAAATGGTGACCCCTTCTTATGTGCAGATGCCTGTGGGAATTGAATCATTGGAGTCCCACATGCAGTCGTGGAGAGGCCTACCTTCACAATTTCTTTCAGAGCCGGTATCAGATCTGTCACCTGCAAAACCAGCCAACTTGAATTTAGGACTTCAGAAACCAAAATCCCCAGCTCGGCAGTCTTCTGGAATGTTGGTTGATTCCCAACAGCCCGATTTAGCTCTCCAGCTTTGATTCATGTTGATGGATTATTGGATTTAACCAATAGTAAGCATGCCAAATATAAACCCAAACTTCATTTAAATGATTGTTCAAGTTGGAATTTGTAGCAAAGAAAAATGAACGACATAGGAAATGGGTTTCCCTTGGAAAGGACCCACTGTACTGTAGTAGAGTTGTACAAATCTGTACCAATTTTATGGTCACATGAAGCAGGTTTGCGTGTACTATTAATATTCTATTGATGGACTAACATAAATTTATATATATATATATATATTTATTGTGAAACAATACTTATGACTGCTCCAAGAACTAAATAGTTTTCCCATTAGAATACTGAATTGTCATTTGTATGGAACGTCCATGATATCAATGGGGACTTGGGGATGGTAGTTTGGATTTTGTTGTCAGCGACATTGAAGGTGATTGCCTGAGCAAGTTGTCCTAATTCTTGCAAGTGTTGGAATTGCAAAACATGAAAATCTTATCTCTTTGTTTATCATGTTTTATGGGGTCTGCAACATGCTCCATGTTTTATCATATTTTGTTGTTCTAGGTTGCAAGGAGTTGTCCCAATTGTGGAGTTGAGATGGGTCTCTAGAAGCATTAAATTATTATGGTTGCAAGGTGTTGGCAGGGTTCTTTTTTGGTTATAAGCAGAATACTCGTACCACAAAAACTCCGAAATGTACTGTGGCTATGTGCTTGGCCGCAAACTACTAGGCCGCCGTGGTATCAGGTGGTGCTTTGCGGGGTGGAATGAAGATATTGCATGTATTATAGATGCGATTAACAAATGTTTTCTTTTTATAAGTGATATAGTTGTAGCAATACAAGAGTAGGATTGATAAAGTAGGTATAGGTGGAGTGTATGTGGAGTGAGTATAAAGCGGAGTGAGTACAGAGCGTGAGTGAATACCTGAATATGTATTCAGTGGTATATAATTATATTATAACATAACAATGTATTGATTACTGAGATATATGAATAAAGTGGAGATAGTTTAGGGAATATTTGTGTTTTTATGCGATTTGGATGTTTGTTTTGGTATTATATTTTCAGACCTATTTCAAAATTGGTTATGGAATGTATTAATTGTATGTTTAATAGAATTTAGAATACAGAATATACCCCCTTTTATGCAATATTAGCTTTAACAAGAAGTTTTATGAATTTAATGACTAGCAACAACATCTATAGGTGCTTGTGAAGGGCAATTAGATACTCGAGAAAGTGAAAACATAAAAAACAATATCATTCAAATTGAGGATAAAAAATACATGAAAAATTCTAATAGGGATTTAATTAACATTAAAAGAAAAAAGTACGATATTTAACCTTTTGCTTACCTCATATCTTAAATGTTTGCTACTAAATTTGCTGTGTTAGTTTTAAGTGATTTTACAGTTGCATTTTCATTTGTTTAAAATTGAAAGTATTTAAAAAATAAAATATAATTTGCAAATTTCATTTTCTATATAACAAAAATTGCATATGCACAAATCTAAAATTAACATTCAAAAATATTATTTAAAATTTGATATATTTTATAAAATTAAGTGTATGAAAAATAAAAATAAATTATTGTACTCGTGTATTATTCTTTGGAGTATCTTAACAATTTTCAAACTAATGTTAATGTTATTGTATTCCACTTGAAAGTAAATGTGCCTCCATAAAATAGGTTTAAATGCCTCCTTGAATCCAAAAAAACATTTAAACAATTTGTAATAAACATTTTGTTACCTTCAGTATTTTCGTTTTTAGTCAATTGACTTTTTCGCAATGAAACTATTGAGTTAATCAATGAATATCATTCAATTGATTTTCAAAATTAAAAAACAAATAGTTTTCCTAATCCACCTAGTTAAGTGTAACCTTCCAAAAATGTGGTTGTAGAAAAGAGTGTTAGGTTACCCATTAAAAATAATGGGTTAGGTTATGAGTCTTTTTCGTTACTTCACCCAATTCATAGAAAAACATGATATTAATTTATTTAGCAAAGCGAAAGTGATGAAGGGGATTGGCGCGATGGAGGGAAAGAGTGCGAACCAAGCAGCTGAGAAGGAGGTCGATTGCAGGAAACAAAATGCAGCGCATGTCAAGAAGGGAACAACGAATGGTATCGGCCGCGTTTCGAGGGGGTCAGTGGTTGGTGGTGGTGTGCTAGACCAAGTTGGCCGAGATAAGGAGGCTGCGCTGTGCCCTAACCCTAGGGCTCTAAAAACGATTGTGTATCCATTTGGAGCTGGTGGTCAGGGCAGGGACAGTAGTAGGAATAAGGGAGCTGGAGATTCAGACAATCGTGGCTCGGTGCATACCCAGAAGGGTACCTCCTTCAAAGATGCACTTGAAAACAAGGGCAGCCGATCCTCGGGAAAGAATACATCAAATAACTAGGCCTAGCTGGTCGACTTGGTCGAGGAGATTCCTTTGCTCACCATAGAAAATCCAGATGTTGAAGAATATTTCAAAACCCTATCACGAGATGCGCTCATTGGCAGGTTTAATGGTTTTTGGCCTTCCTCCACAAATCTGTATCAGTGGGTTTTCAAACATTGGACCAAAAAATGTGAAATATCTCTCTGTTCCAAAGGCTTTTTCATTGTCCATTTTAAGGAACCTGAAGATTACCAGTGTTGCTTGACAAATGGTCCTTGGTTCTGGGGACATGCGGGTTTATTTATCACTCCATGGTTCCCAGATTTCGATCCGAATACTTATTCAGTGGCCAAAACTCCGGTTTGGGTCCGGCTTCCTAACCTCCCCTTACATTTGTGGTATGCCCTGGATGATATTGGGAACGTTTTGGGCAAATTTATAAAAGAGGCCCTGGACAGAACACATTCGGGTTTGTGTTCGTTTGCCCAAATTTGCGTTGAAATTGATTCAAGCAAAGGAATACCTGATCGAATCAACTTTAAATTTGGTGATTTTCAGCATACCCAGGTTTAAGACTATGAGAATACTACATTGCGATGTAGATTATGCAGAAATACGGGCCATTTGCAAGCTTCATGTCCCTTCAATAAGAATAAAAAATCTGGGAAAAAAACTGGATCGACATCTTTGAGTGGTTGGGGTTCTGTAAACCCGGATTTGGTATCTGCATCAAATTTTAAATATAATCCGAATAATTTTACCTCCAACGGTAAAATGGATACAGAAAAGAATGATACAGAGATGGGATTTCAAGAAAATCCCCTGGTTATAGGTGGTTTGAAAAGGGGACATACTTCTGAAAGTTCAGAATCAGAGCAGGATTCAGTGCTAGAAAAGTTGATGGCTTTGGCAAATCCCAGCGACCTTGCGCTGGTTATCTCATCTGATCTAGGCAAATGGCAAGAGGTAAAGAAGTGGAAAAATAAAAAAGGACGCATGGGCAACATTGATGATTATTTTCCATCCCAAGGTGGGAAGTATTCCTAGGATAATTTTATCTTTGTTAAGCTGGTAGGCAACTGTTGTTTTGGCTATTGTAGCCCTTTTGTTCTCATGAGGAGTTGGCCTCATCTTAAGGATTAGGGAACGGGTCCCTTTAGCCTGCTTTATCAATAAAAAAAAATAAAATTTAGCAAAGCAATATAAAAAGGTATATGAGTGCACAATATTCCAAACAACCAAATGTCATGATGGCATGATTTGGGAACATAGCTCCTCACAATGAATGTAATCCTTGTATTTAAATTCCTCAAAAAAAACTTGTTAAAACAAATTTAGTTCTTGTTCAATTATCCCTGGAGTGTGCTAAAGAAACTACCACATCTTGGATTTTTTAAGATTATTAAATATTTGATCCTTCTCCTTCAATATCCCATCTTTCACTTGCGCTGCATATTCCATCCCTTCTTTGAGAGTGCTTAAATCCTTTTGTTCTTACTCAAATTTATGCTTCTAATAGTCTCAGACATAGTTTGCGAATTTCAAATTGTTAGCTAGGTAGCATTTTTCAGCCAATTTCCAATATTTCTCTTGGACATCATTTTCAAACTCATTAGGCAACGTAATCGAATATTTTTTTGCCACCTCATATTAAATTTGGAAATTGTTAACGAACCACAACACTTTGGCTTCAATCATTTAAGAACAACAAAGAAGAGCTCAACGTAATTACATGTTAAAAAACATAAAACAAAAAATATATATTTAGGAGATGATGAGAACCATTATCAAGAATATTCAATTGCAGAATCCTTCCAAAAAACTAAATGGAAATCTGGTGCAAAATATTGAATAAAAGTTATTAACCACTAATTCAACAACATGCATGAGAAGACATATTTTGTTAGTTCATATTCGAACCAGGGACCTAATGAATTTGTTATTAATTTGACATTATTCTATTTGAAATGGATGCCTTCAATTTTGTGAACATGCACCTTGAGCCTTACCATGCTATTCTTTCCATTGCCTTTACAACTATTGTGGCCATTCCTATCATTACAACATCTGACAACAATGTTATGTGGTCCCTTTGGAAACTATTTTGCTTCTATCTAATGAGAATAAGTTGGTGGCCACATCATTTCCTTCCACTTTCTTGAAACCGACAGGGAAAATGCTTTTTGGGCAAAACAGGTGAGGATTGTGGTCAACTTTGCGATTTCCATCTTTTTCAACCCTGCAACCACAAAGAACTATGGAAGGGAAGAAAATTCCTTTTCTAAAAGAGCTTGGTTTCTCCACTTCTGGGCGACCATTTTTTGGTGAAAAGATGAATGCTTTTGACATACTGATTTGGTGAATTAACTGTCATGAATTGCCGGAAACGAGGGGTTTCTCTCTTATCCAAAGCAACACAAAGGGAGAAGCTTCTTACCACATTTACTCCATATGCCCACGTCATTTTTAATAACCTTTGTAATTTGCAATATGCTATTTGAGAAGGCACCAATGATTTTCAAACGTCAAGAAGATGGAGTGATGGAACTCATTCAAGTGTAGATGGAACATGATTATAACGATAGAATCTTAGATCATGTATAACCGATACACTTCATATAAAAATATAAATAAACATCATTAGAATACTTATATTTATATCTCTAATGTATTCAATTAAAAAAACATATCAGTGTTTTCGTTACAACCTGTCTGCTTCCTTTGTTTGTAGAGTGTGTTTACATGTCAATAATTTTGTAATCGCAAGGATTTTTTTCATGAATAATATTATAGAAATGTTTATGTGTAAATTCTAATAATTAGGACGACTAAGATGATTGGAAGAGTGTTTTCAAGAATTTTAACCACTTAAGGCCTATCATCCAATTAACAATAATGCATTGTTTACGTTAGCACATGGAGTCATCCTAATTGTAGGGCTAAGACATATGGGTCTCTGTAAGCATTAAATAATTATGGTTGCAAAAATTAGAATTATGAAATAAATTGAATAATTTTTCCTATTATCAATAAAAGCATTAGGTTGAGGGTTGAGATTTGTTATGCTCTACTTAGGAAGAGACCCACTAAACCTAAAACAATACAACTACTTTTCAACATAGACGATCCAATACTTAGGTTCCCAATGGCAGAGTTAGAAGTCCCTAGTGTCGGCCCCAACGTTCCTGCAACAATAATACCTCTGAGGGTTTAAACTTGATTCAATATGTGAATCCATGCTCTTTTCACTATCATTTGTGTAATGCCCACAATTTACAAGGTAAAAACAAAACTAAAGCTAGAGTAGTTTTTTGATAAGTACATCCATGAAACTTAATACACAACAACAATTGATCCGTCTTCACATTCACAGACATAATCATGCAATAAAATAAATTTTTCTTGTAACAAGAGAGGAGGAAAGAAATAATTCCAAGAGTGAAAACAATGCATTATCAAACCTTCCAATAAGGCTTGGAAAGGGGAAAGACCATCATATGTACTACCCATTTCCCCTACATGAAGGAATCATGACTAGCCTTTGGTTCCTCCAAGATAAAACACACACACACACCATACCCTTTTCCCTCCACTTAAACCATTCCTTTTCACTCCCTTAAGACTAGCCATGTATTCCCTTGTTTCCTCCATTATATCAACACAAATCCTTATCCCTCCCTTCAAGTAACAAACCCTTTCTCCTCCACTAAACAACGATGTATTCTCACCCACACACATACATTCACTCTTGCGCACAAGCTTCACAACAATGATTTAAATTCAACATCTGCTCAAAGGAGTAATTCAAAACACAACAATTAAGCTGTGTGTGTGTGTGTGTGTGTGTGTGTGTGTGTGTGTGTGTGTGTGTGTGTGTTTACACAGATTACAATTCAACTCACACACTTACTACAATTTAATTTCTTCTTTAATCTTTTGTTTTTGAGAACATTTAAAGAATATTAGGATGCTCAAGACAACATTACATGGTGGAGATTCCTTCTCTGAAACATTAGTGCTCCCCTATAGGAGATAATGCACAAAATATTTTGTTAAACACTTTACATGTTATTCAATTAATATAAGGAGGGAACATCTCAAGCTCTACAATTACACTCACAAGGGTCTTACTAAACACAATTAGGTTATTAAACCACTACATTGTTTTCACCCATAATATCCTCTTAAGGAGGTCTTAGGATTAGGTTTATCCCATATTCTGCAAAATTTAATACTCATAACACAATCACCACCAAGATGATCACAATATTTTTATTTCATACAATTTGCATGATTTAATTAATCATCTACTTATTATTTGCAAGATGGAAGAACATGCGAGGATTCCTTCTTATCTTGAACTAGAGCGGAAACATAAGGGATGAAGAGTCTTGGATGTAGGATCACATTTTTTTGCAAGCTAACAACACATTAGGTATGATAAACCCCAAGGGACCACAAACATGATTCGAAGGACAACAACCCATGCTCACAAGAATGGGAACTGACATGCCATAGGGTAATCACCACACAACAACCCTACACCTTTAAGTTCTCATACAACAAGGTAAAGTGTCAAAGAACGACATACGACAGAGAGAGTTTAATGGCACAAGGTGTCCATCAAGGGACAACCCAACAAAAGTTCTCTATCAAATTACAATGATTGGCCTAAAAAAAGACCACTTATAATGCCATATAATATTCAAAAGATACATTCAAAAGATTTGAGGCCAATCATGCTCTACAAGTTTATTGACATGTTTACCATAAGTTACATCTCTCGAGCCTTGGGTTTCAAGAGAGGAGTTTTACATTAGGTCACTATCAAGAGTGTTTAGATTCATGTATATTTCATGTTTAATATTATCTTTGGTATAATTTCAACTAGAGTTGCAACACCAATGCAATTTCACTCTTTGTATCTTTCTTAAATTGTGTTCCCAAAACAAGTGTTTAAAAAGGAATAAAACACTATTTAAGCATACATCCAAACATGATCCAAATCAACATTTTCTACGTTATATGATTTATGTGAGCTAATTAGCTCAATCAAGATACAATTCCCATGACATTCATTTATTGCACAACACACGTTATTAGTAATCATCATAACTTAACAAGGACTATTCAATTTACATTTTGATTGCATTTCCTCAATCAAGCTTTATATTTTCCTTTATTCATATCTTCAAAATAACATTCAGTTCACAATTACATCAATAGCTAAAATTAAAGAGATTACATTTGTTGCATTCACTTTTTTCCCATCGCCTCGAACACTTACAACAAAACGGGTCAACAAAAAACTGTCATGGATTTACCCTTCCCAACTAGATATGAAATCATTCATTAAACATTTCTATAAAGGGAGAGAAAGGTACTAAAATTAATTCATTGAACTTTCACAAAACATTTAACACTTTTAGAGTAAAGAGGAAGAGAGAGAGCGCACTATTTTCACACAAATTCTACACTTCATTACATTTCTAAGTTTTAGAGAGAGCAATCTATTCTTTGCACAATATTCAAGTTCCTATAGAGTTTAGA
Organism: Taxus chinensis; assembly: GCA_019776745.2. NCBI lineage: Eukaryota > Viridiplantae > Streptophyta > Pinopsida > Cupressales > Taxaceae > Taxus > Taxus chinensis. The sequence continues at coordinate 541,330,154 of CM034146.1, forward strand.
GAGATAATTTAGTGTTAACAACACTTTCCAAAACAATAGGCTATCATACTCAACAAAATTTACGTAGTAGGATCAAAAACTGGATCAAAGGATTTAATGATGTCACAATTCAAAATAACTAAAATGACCACGAATCAACCTCTGAAAAAGGTCGAAAAGAGCATAAATAAGGAAACGACAACTTCTAACCTCTTCCCATATATGGTGAGAAGACCAAAGATTTTCTGAGAGAAAAATCCAGTAAGCAACACTAATTTTAGAGGCATCGTTTTTGAACAAGTTGGTGAAATTTGATAGTTTGCAACTTTGAAACTGACGCGAAAAAAGTACTTCCAATAGAGATAAGTTGAAATTAATTTTGGTTTGTTATTCTGAGTACATGAATAAAGGGGTTTGAGGCAGCAGGCATGATTTCTCGGTCCACAAGTGCTAACTAGAGGGTGATTTCAAATCAATTTTAGAACACAGTGGTCGCCTCCCACGACCAACTCATCAAATGGGCTGAGAAACCCACATCAAATAAATACAAAAGAAAGGCAAACATATAATTTAAAGGTTTCTCTGATATCTCCTCACACTAGTGAACCTGTTTAATACACAAAAGAGAGGAAAGGATAGTCATGGACGCTTTATAACTTGTGTTATAAAGTTGTGAAATTTTATTTTGTAAGGGTATCGTGCTTGCGGTTGTGAAATCCGTTTTTCATTTAAGCTTTGCTAGGTGCACATGCCTACCAAGGGGCTGAAATAAAACAAGCGAACTCCTCACATAGCTCATGCGGTGCGGAGGCACAACAATTTTGAAATGTATTAGCAACATCCCAACCCCAAGGACGTGTCATGGTTCTGACAGGCCACGTGCTTGTGAGCTATCCCATGCTTTGCAGGGCTTCCCATGCCATCTCTAGGTATTTGGAGGAGCTTTGGAGATCAAGTCCCACTAGTGGTTGTACTACCAGATTTGAAATTGAAGTCGACGGGTGATTCTTGAAGGCTGCGCTTGCCCCTTGCCGTTGTGAACAAAGAATTCTTCCGGTTCAAGAAAACTAGAAAAATAACTTTACCACACTCCCTCGCCACTTTCGTTCTTCAATCTGCCACTTTTACTCCTTTACTTTTTAATCAGATTATTTTTTTAAAATTATTTATTTATTATTTTATTGGATTAATCTTACTTAAATAACCTTTTTTAATAGGTCAACCGAGTTCAGTTCAATAGGGATAAGTTTAGTTTAAGTTTGCCAAAGGAAAGAGTTTGCTCATAAATATAGTTCGGGATGGAAAGGTGGTTTATACACAATACAATTATATCTCTATTAGTGTGGACACCAACTTTTCGTCACCTTACGTAACCCGCTTACACCCAACACACATTAAATTATTAAACTTATCATTCTAAGCATAACCTAAGTCACTACCCTTGTAAAATCACATTTTTACCCCCTCTAAAATATTATTTACCTATCGTAGCCTCCCTAAAACCTCCTTAACCACCCCAACCTATCTAAACCCCATTTTTACCCCCATTGCTCGACTCTCTAACATCCTAACCACTCCACCTTGCATCCCAACCTATGAAAGCTTAACTTGGAGGTGGTTAAAACCACTTCCAAGTTGTTTTCCCCAAGTTTTTCGGATTGCCGGTGATCCTAACAAATCACCAACGATTATAAATAAAATCTTAGAGCTCCTGTTTCTGGGATCTAGAACCATTGTAGCGAAGCTCTGCTGCTCTAGGAAGCTAGACAACTCTACTACGTACATCCAGACATCCTCAAGACCACTGCTACATCACCCAAATGCTTCACAAGCTCTAGTAAGCTTTCCCAACATTATTAGCCCTCTTCCAGACTCAAGGTAAATACATCTTCAGATAGTCGTCTCTGTTTTATTTACATATCATATATAGAGCCAAATCAGTCATTTTAGTCTCTATTTTATGTTAGTTTAGCCTTTTCTCAGAATATCAACTTTTTATAGTAATCGCCAACGATTTCTGCTAATCACCAGCAATCTTGTCAATCACCTACGATTCGTGTAAATCATCAACGATCTCTGTCAAACTTATCATTTTTATTAGTTATTCCATCTTGATCATCTTTTATCAATCTGTTTTGGTTTAATCACTTGTCTGCAAGCATGTCTATTATGTAGATGACAGTTCTAGGCCCCTCTCACCCCATCACTAGCTTTTACGATCTTCCAATCATCCAACAACCGTCAATGTGGTAGTAGTTTGATATCCTCCATGAACTCACCTTGTGCACTATTGCATTCACACCAAACATCAAAGACATTGAAGAGTAGGTCGAGATCATCCAAGAAGAGAGAGAAGCAACTAAAGAGTTTTGGTACAACTACTTCGAGGACTTCGAGCTTGCCACCGCCGCCCTAACCAGTGCCACTTACGAAGGAGAACATGGTCTTACTATCCCTCTCAAATTGTAGATTTGTCATCATTTATCTATTTTATTATTATCAAAATAACTTAATTGTATCAAAATGAGTTGACACCTTTCAAGCAAATCCCTTTGGATTCTTGGGATCGACCTTTTTCGAGCAACTTGTTATCATATTTATCTAATAGATTTTGTTTAGCTGTCTTTGCTTACAGTTCTTCTCATTTGGTGAAAGGAGGAGACTCTTTCATTGCTTGAACATTCCCTCATCCCAACATTGTGACTTTCGGTGCAGGTATCAGTAAACCCTACTTATTTGAGTTTTGGGTCTTTTCAACATTCATAGCACTAACTGAAAAACACCTTAAACAATTAGTGTTAATTATTGCTAAGTATGAACACATATATTAACACCACTTAAACACTTACCCATGTTACATACAAACTCAGGCATGTACATCCCACACCAACATACCAATTTAAATGCTTGGCAAGGAACATACATCTCACACCAACACACCAATTCAGGTGCTTGGCAAGGTTCTCACAAGTTTATGAAGTATCGCCACCCCACTTGTGCGGGGATTCAAACTTACATGGCATGGACATTCTATAAGGGTTGAACTGCGAAAGTGAGCAGAGAGGGCACCCGAGGGAGTAATGGCCCATAATTCCCTTGCGTGGATGAGATAATGTGCTATATATAATTTTTTTGACTTCCATTTTTAAGGGACCTTAATTGGAAGCCCAATTTTCTTGACCTTAAATCAATCCCAATCAAACCTCGTCACGAAAATACTAACAAACAACCATGATGATTTGAAATGTTACTTAGTTGTAATGAAGTCTCAAGGATGGGGGTGAGGCCACGATGGAAAGGAGATTGCTACAAATTGGGAGGGGCACAACAATTTGTATAGCCAAGTGATTACGTACGGATGTTATTTTCCACCTTCTAGATGAAATCATCAGGAAATGTGAATTTTATTGAGTTTAATGGTTGATAATTGTGAATATCATGTTCTTGTTTGTGTATTTAAGAACATATTTCTTTGACATGACCCCAATGACACCAAATCACACATATCGACGTGTTATCATTTATATAGCAATTGTTACATAAATCCATAGCAAACTGACGTGAGGGATGAAATTTTGTTTAAAACGTATAAGTATCTGTCAAGTTTCCGACTACTAATCAGATGACATAACCAAGAGGTTCGTCTTCACTATAAAGATGCTTAATTACTAAGGTGGCATTGGGTTGAGGGTAGAGAGTTATGAAATCTCTTGACTCACCTTCTTCACTATAAAGATGCCTAATTACCAAGGTAGCATTGGTTTGAGGGTAGAGTCATGAGACCTTTTGAAACATATTTCAATTTTTTTATGATAGCACATAAAAAAACATAATAATATTTAACTAGTTTTGAAAGTTATACCAACCCCACCAATCTTATGTTGTAAAAAATACTCCCTTATGGGATTAAAAACTTAATACATCATTTCTATTATTTCTTCTTCCCCATAAAGATGCCTAATTACCAAGGTAGCATTGTGTTGAAGGTAGAGAGTCTTGAAATCTCTTGATTTGTCTTTCAAAAGCATAGAGACATCAAGATTTTTGTGTTTTTTGCAATTAAAAATCTATACTCCAAGACCCCAACCACCACATTGTCACGCCCATCACCATGTAGTAAAATAAACCTTGGAACAAAGAAGGGAGTTCCAAGCATGTTTCTTAAGACACGAACTTTCCTAAGTTTCTCTAGGAAGGAGACACATGAGTGTGTTACAAACATATTGTTGACTATCACAAGTGAAAGTGTAACAATAATAGATCAAAGAAAGGTGTTCTTATCACACTTTTCTTTGTAGTGGCTAATATTTCCTCAGAGAAATAACATGTGAATCCAAAGGGATTTGGAGAAGTTTCTAACGAAAAATTTGTTACTCAAGTCAAAAAATTGTAAAGACATGAAATAGAGCTATAGTAACAACAACATACGTAGGTGCTCAAGGAAGGCTAATTGATCTAGACAACAACCCAGGTGGCGATTCTATTGGGGCAATTTCTGAGAGTCATAAATTTTTCACCGTAGCTCCGATTGACTAGATTCAAAATGCATCAGAAATATTGTAACATGTAGAATATGGCACAAGGTTGCAACACTTTGTCTGACAAATTTTGAATCCCAAAATCCACTTCTAAAGGCCTCAAATTGTAATTTTTATAATGCTGTCTAAAAATAGTAATTTCGCAAAATATTCACATATGTAATTCATGAAAGGTGAATCACATCATCTCCCCCAATATTGGTGACCTTCCACCTTCTAGATGTCTCTTCATATTTCTAAAAGTAATATATAAGTAGATGTAACCCGCAAGGGGAAGACACACATAGCCTTGCAGAGATAGCTATTGTAACCACAATATTTTGAGCAATATACATCTCTTTTCAGAGATAGTTTTACTGTTTACATCTGTCACAATTATTATTATGTTCTTTAATCCCAAAACCCCTAAGTTTTGGATTAGTGATATCAGATCGAAGTTCTTGAGAGTGTATGATTCTCAGAACGAGGTCGAGATATACGAAGCTTGGGTGGTCCACACAAGATCCTTCAGAATACTTGATTGCTCATTGCTGGAGACCTCAAATGGAAGACAACACAAGAAAAATGATCATCTTAAGAAAATGGTGAATGAATCTCTCACGGATAAAAAGATGCAGATGTTACAACAATTCACCTAGATCCTTCAACAACTACAAATGGGAAATCCTACCTCCTCATCTGCGAGTCGACCCTTTAGTGCCCCGACACCCTTCAAGGTTCAAGAAAATTTTGATATTACTATTTTTGAGGGAAAAATAAATTTTGATATAGTAGAAAACTAGTTGGACCAATTATCCTCCTACTTTTCTGCCAATAAATTCACTGATAAAGAGAAAATAACATTTGCTGTCTTGAAATCATCACTTTATGTCAAAAATTGGTGAGGGGTGTAAAAGAAAAAACCCAATAGGGATGAACTGGGCATCATAGAGGAATCCACATGGGATAATTTTGTGGATTCCATACAGGAATAATACTACCATGTTGGAGCCTATGATGATCTATACATATTGTGGTAGAAAATCCTCCAAGGTAAGGACCAATCATTTTAATATTATACTAATAATTTTCATTATGTCTGCAAGATTAGACATTAAAGACATAAAGCAACACAAGATCCTCAAATATCGCAGTGGCCTATAATGGTACATACGGGATGACATGGACCTCTTTCAATTTCATACCCTTGGCGAAGTGTACAAGTTTGTGATCAAGATTGAACAAAAACATAGAAAGAGAAATACAAAGAACCAACCTCTTAAGGGAAAAAATGATAAGTCCAGACCCGAGGTCAGGGTTGGAAATAAAAGGAGTTGTAAGAAATAAAACATAGAAGGAGAATACAAGGAAGTGGTGTGACCTCCACAAGGATAATCATCATTCCAATGAAGAATGTCGAGCCATCAAGTCTTTACTCACCAAGTCATCATCCTCAACACCCATTGCTCCACTAATGACACACCCCAAGGTCAAATATGAATAAGATGAAATTGTAGATGTTGAACCGGATGTGATCATTTCCACCTCGCAAGTCAAGAAGATGGATGAGAAGGAAAAACTATTTAACTCCAAACTATGGGTAAAGGGTAAGCCTCTGCATTTTATTCTTGATAGTGGAAGTCAAAAGAGTTTAATTTCTGTTGATGCTGTAAAAAGTTTGAACCTTCCTGTAAAGTCACATCCCCAACCATATAGTATCGGGTGGTTAAACCCAAGAAGAGATCTAAATTTCACACAACAATGTCTCCTCCTATATGCAGTCAAACCCTTCCATGATGAAGTCCTATATGATGTTGTTCTATTGAATGTTTGTGATCTACTCCTAGGCTAGCCATTCATATGGAATATCCATGAAATCTATGAGTCATGACCTCAAAGGGTCATCGTTACTATTGGGAGTCAGTGCTATCGGATACTTAAGGTCACCCCCCCCAAATCTATTCCCACCATCAATGCTAAAAAATGTAATAAGATGGTGAAGAAAACAAAACATTTCGTCATCCTGATGATCAGACAAATAACTACCAAGAAATTTGTTGTGGCCACCTTGAACACACATTCAATACAAAAAAATAAGCAGATGAACCAAACTGAGTATGATGATCTATTTTAGTCACCCATAGGAGTGCCGCTTCAATGCGAGGTAAAACATGATATTGATTTGGTCTCAAGCTCTCCTCTACCCAATAACCCTGGGTATCACAAGTCAATCCTTTAAAATGACGAGATCAAGAGGCAACTCCAAGAATTGATTCTAAAGGGAAACATTAGGCCGAGCTCTTCACCCCGTGGAAGTCCAATTTTCTTGGCACCAAAGAAAGATGGAACATGGAGACTTTGCATTGACTATGAGGCCTTGAACAAAATTACTGTAAAGAATTGCTACCCCCCCTTCCGAGGATTGATGATTTTCTGTACCAACTCCACAGTGAAAAATTATTAACCAAAATTGATCCCAAGTCTTGCTATCACCAAATTCCCATTAAGCCCATTGATGTCTAGAAGACTGCTTTTAAGTCTCGAGAATTTTTATTCGAATGGTTGGTCATTCCCTTTAGACTAAATAATGCTCCTGCAACATTCACGAGGATGATGGATGACATCCTGTGGCCCTACACCAATTCCTTTGTTGTTGTCTAATTAGATAATATACTCATCTATAATCGAACGTGGGAGAAACATATACAACATGTTAGATAAGTACTTCAAACCCTTTGAAAGCACATGTTGTATGCAAATTAGAAAAATGCACATTTGGGATGAAAAAGGTTCAGTACCTAGGGTACATTGTGGATGGAGTTCACATTGACCCAAAGAAAATCCAAGATATTCAAAAATGGCATACTCCAAAGACTCTTACAAAAATCCGTAGCTTCTTGGGTCTTGCCAACTTCTATTGCCAGGTTGTCTTGGGGTTTTCACATATTTATTGGGCACTGAACCAAGTATCTAAATGAAGAAATAAGGCTACATTTCAATGGAGGAGGTGCAACAGAGAGCATTTGAAGGTTTGAAAGAAAGATTATGCTCGACCCTTGTTCTGTCCTTACTTGACTTGTATCAACCTTTCAAATTGATGACAGATGCATCTGAGTATGCCATGGGAGTTATTTAACAAAAATAGAAGTTTGTAAAACACTAATTACAGAGTAGCAAAATGTAAACTATGATATACAACTATTAAGTACAATGTGACGTAAACAATAGGCAAGTAAATATGAAAGCCTGAACATAAGAGAGAGAGAGAAAATGACTTAGATGATTTGCACTTGATCCGGGACTGATGTTGAATGGGAAATCTGCTAAACAGGAAGTGAACTATGTCGTAATATGCCTCTGTAAATTATGGAGCTCACAGATAAGGCCGGACTAGGGCACTTGGGTGCCAAAGACCTTTACTAGGTGCTTGTGATTGTGAAAATGATCATAAATTTATTTTTGCTGTGTCGCACTAGTGTCACTGATATTCGTTGTTGGTTACCTGTGTATTTTACTTTAATCATCGAGTGTCTCTATAACCTGCAAAATAGATGTTCACATGAAAAACCCACAAAACCACATCAAATACAAAAAATAAAGATGCAATATGGGGAGTTGGATTGACCCTGATGGTCACCTATTAAAGTGAACTTATGACCAAGAGCTGCACTACATCACAAACACCATATAGTTCTTGTGAGTGTGTGTAAGAATAGTGCCCTAGGATGCTCTTGTGCAAGATGCACTAGATAACTAGCTAGATTTGCTAAAAGATGCAAATGTGTGTATGGAATAGAATGAACTTCCCCCTTCATATGCAGTGTATGCAGAAAATGCAGTCTCTTGTCCCTTGAATGGATGTTAGATGGATGCCTTTCAATGCTTTGAATGCAAGATTAGGTGATAATAGTAATTCTTAGAGCTTGGTCCTTTATTTTGATCACATAGCTATGTATTTATATGATTCCCTTGGTTGAATTTCGTAATTGACAACTAGAAGGCTGACCCATAAGAAAATAAGATACCCAAAATAAAAAAAGGCCCAAAATAAGCGAGTAAGATAGAAAAGGGTTAAGGGGTGCCCAAAGGGGACGTGGGTGGTTGGGCGCTGGTGTCCTGGTTGGGTGCTAGTATCCAAAGTCATAAAATATAAGCAAGTAAAGTTATGATTGGGCTGTAGGGTGTGTAAGACCAAAGAGAACATAAAAGACACATAAAAGAGGTGAAAGACAACTGTCAATTACTAGTTTTCTCACTTAGAAATCATGTAAATCTTAGTATGCTTTTGTGTCTATAGGGAGTTGTTATCATGCAACATGACCACCCTGTTTCATATCATAGTGAAACATTCAATAACACAGTCAAGAAGTACCCAACATATGATAAGTAGCTTTATGTCATCATCCAAGCATGTACGCAATGGAAACACTACATTCTGGAGAAGGAGATAGTCATCCACTCAAACCATAGGCCATTGGATTTCTTTCAGACATAGAGAAAAATAAGGAATGAAAGACACTAGAAGTGTGCCACATACCTGGAACATTTCCACCTGATAATAAAAACATAAGAAGGGAAGTTCCAATTTAACAACGAATTGCCTGATTCGTCCTCTAATTGCATCCCTCACAACTATCATTGACCTCTGCGGACATGAGACTTCCAGTTGGTGCACTTTATATGAGACAAATGCTGACTTTTATGATACATATTAGGCCCTCAAAGGAGGAAAGAATGTCCCCAATTTCTATCTATAGGATAACCTTCTCTGCCACATGAAAAAAATCTGTGTTCCAGCTAGTGAATAATAGAAGATGACATGGGAGGCACACTTTAGCATGTTAGTTGGACACTTTGGTGTGGATAAAACATTATCATTACTTCAAAATAACTTTTACCAACGCAACATAAGGAATGATGTGGTTAAGTAAATCAAGTCTTGCACCCCTTGTACGATTGCCAAACAAACTAATAAGAAGCAATGATTGTATATGCCATTTCTAGAACTAACCAATCCTTAGGCCTCCATCTCAATGGACTTGCTCTCAGGTTTTGCAACTTCAAAACATGGAAATGATTTGGTTTTTTTTTTGTAGTTGACCAATTTTCTAAAATGATTGTAATGATTGCTTGTAAGAAAAATATTTCTGCTAAATAAACTGCTAAACTCTATTTTAGTCATGTATGGATCACCTTCGGGCTTGCCAAGTCTATCATTTTTGATAGAGACAACCGGTTATTGAGCATCTTTTGGTCCACCCTATGGGGAATGATGGACATGAAGTTTATGAATTCCACACCCTTCCACCCATAAACAGACATACAGAAAAAGGTGGTGAATAACTTGATTGTCCACATGATTCATATGTATCACTCCAAACACCCATGTACATGGTATGAGGCCCTACTCTACATACAACATTGATACAATTAAGACCTACAAAACTCCACCAAGCATATTCCATTTCAAGTTTGTTATGGATTCCAGTCTATGACACCCATTGATGTGTGTATTCCAGTACATACAATGGAATACACATCTCATGGAAAAACTGAACTAGAAAAGGCAACAAGGTTTGTTAAACAAATTCAACACATTTAGTAGCAGGTCCATAATATTTTATAGAAGATGAATGAAAAGTATAAACAACACCATGATCAACACAGGGTTCCACATCATTTCAAGGTTGGTGATAAAGTCTAGTTGTGGCTTCATAAGGAAAGTCTTGAAGGTCCACATAGGAAAATTTGACCTCTATGGTATAGTCTTTATACTATCACCAATCAAGTAGGCAGAAATGCTTTCGAGATGAATCTTCCACCCTACCTTAGTTTACATCCTATCTTCAACATGGAATTCCTCAAACCATATCACCCACCTATTTTAAACACCTCAGTCATAGCAGAACAATTGGACATATCCAAACTCAACACAAAATTCTTTTCTCTAGTTGAATAAGATCAGATTTTGGACACTTGGACAAAGACCACCAAAGGACATCCTATTCAGCTCTATCGGGTGATCAAAAAAGGAAATATCAGTAGTCAAGGTGAGTGGCTCAACACACACCAGATAAAGAAATATTTTCCACACTTAATGGACTCTTTGGTGTAATGGGGACCATTACTTCTGAAGGAGTGAGGAATGATCCAGACAATAACCCAGGTGAAAATTCTAGTGGGGCAACTTCCAGGAGTCATAACTTTTGCACCGTAGCTCTGATTGAATCTATTCAAAATGCGTTGGAGTATCAGAAAGTTTAGAATATGGTGCAAGGGTACAAAAAATCTTTCAATAGAGTTTGACCCCCGAAATCCACTTATAAATGCCTCGAATTGAAATTTTTGTAGTGCTGTCTAAAAAAAGTAATTTCGTAAATTTTTCGCATATGTAATTCACAGAAGGTGAATCACCTTGTATCCCTCGAGATTGGTGACCTTCCACCTTCTAGATGTCTCTTCGTATTTATAAAATTAGTATGTAAGTAGATGTAACCCGCAAGGGAAAGACACACATCTCTTTGCAAAGAATACTATTTAACCACAATATTTTGAGCAATAATCATCTCTTTTTAGAGATAGTCTTACTATTTACATTTAACACAATTGTTATTCTGTTCTTTAATCCCAAAACCCCCAAGTTTTGGATCACTAATAAGCACACATTTATTAGGGAACATGCTAGCGGATGCTAGTAATGGTTATGGAGACCGAATTTACACTTTGTAATCAAGTATGATTAATTTTGTCAAGGCATTTTCAAGAAAATCATATTGTACATATCACGCAATTTTTTATTAAGTTTTTAATAACAATTGTTTTAGTTTTAAATTTGAGGATTTGTTTGCATTTTGACATAATTTATGGGTATTAACTCTACTTTTCAAAGCATGAAAACATTAAGCTTGCATATTTGTTTTTATCCGATTTTAAACTTCACAAAAATATGCATACATACTCTATAAAAGTGAGTATGTATAAGTGTCAACTCAAAATCTAAATCAAAAAGAAAAAATATTAACTTTGTAACATTGTGTATCAAATTAAATAAAAAATCTTAAGAAGCACAAAGTACTCTAAATCCAGAACTATACTAAAATACTTTTATATCAATCAGTTCTTGATGTCAGTAAGGTTTCTCTTTATTAGATGTGTTCTTAATTGCATTAATATTTATGATCATTTTTCTTTCATGTAATTGCATTCACTTACAAGTAGCCACATTTGTATCATAAAACTTATTTCCAGAATAAAACAAACAACTTTAATTGTGTTAGGTAAAAATTATTTACTATAGGTAATTTTACATTTATTTTAGTTAGTTTATGGTAAGTGGTTAATTTTTAGTTACAAAGTTATATGGTTTGTTTATTATAACCATATTATTTGCTTTTAATCTCTAATGGATTTATAACCAAGTTTATTTTTATTCACGTATAGTTTATTACAACATGTATGGTTGATTGTTGCATCTTTACAACCTCTTGTTTGTATTTTCATGGCTATCCAGTATTTATAAATATTGCAGCCCTTCAATCATTGTGTAATCTGCTCATTTATCATATCAACAAACTTCTCACAAGATGGCTTCTTTTTTCCTCATAACCTCAACATTTGGTATTAGAGATGAGTTTTGGAGAGCCTGTAAATGTGTGTAGGATCTTGAACAAAAAAATAAGTTGGTAAAAAGCTTACATATGAGTTTGTAAGGTTGTGGAGAAGTTTACTACCCTTTGGAGAGCCTGTGTTGCCTCCAACAACTTCCCAAACCCACCCCCATCCCCACTGGACAAGGAGGAACCACCCAAGTGCTACTTCCTACTCCATACTTGCCTATGGTAAATTTGGTTTAAAGAAATCATAAATAAAAATCCTTTTTTTCCCCAATTGAGGTTTTCCCATTAAATTTAGTGGTCATAATAGTTGCAACTAACTTTAGCTACCCACCAAAATTGGAGAGGTCTTTGTATATGCATGTTGGTAAAATCACCAAATTTGGCATCAAGTTGATATGAGTTGGGGCCGAGCCATGTCCTAGGTTGAGTTGGACGAGCTCTAACTCTCCACACTGAGCCACCGAGTTGTGACAAGAGCAATGTTGTAGCTCCCACTGAGCCGAGTTGTTTCATACAAGATGAGTCATGTGTTTTACTCTATTTGATGAGTTGTTTGCATTGAGTTAGGACTGGACGAGTAGCGGACCGTGTTAACTGATGAGTAAATGGGAGAGTCATTAAACCAAACCATTGACCCCTAATCTATAGTGGCAGATCCCTATGACCTGTTACCGATTCGAAGCTTGTAGTTTAAGTGGCCCAGCCACACCGAGATTCACAAAAGACATTTGTAATTTTCATAGATGAGCTGCACCAACACACCTGCATGATCCTCCATCACATGAAGGCTCAAAACAACCCTGCATATAAAAACAATGGAGGCAACAAACAATAATGACCTTGAATAATACAAAATAAAAGAAAAATTACAAAGTAGATGCATAAATAAGAGTATTCGAAGAGATCCAGTGTCCAGTGCCACATGCCATCTACAACTCTTCCACGTCTATTTACATGGTAAGGGCATTTTGGTCATTGTTTATATACTAACTACTCCATTATATGTTTCATGCGCTACCAACGCTTGAGTGGTTGGTGAAAGGGTTTTGGGATTAATACTTACAATTAGTGTATAAGCTCAAAAACACAAGGTGAGATATTGTTTTATATCTTTATTAAAAATAATTAGATTAATGAGTTAAACACACTAAAAGGATGTAAAGGGGATTCGTATGAGGTTATTTTGATTAATTAAGTTCCAACATTAATTATATAATGCCAAAATAACACATTAATTCTTGCAACTAATGTATACAATATTATGTGAGCTTAAAAACACAAGAGAATGAGTGCACTTAGCTGATTACAGATGGATCTGGGAAGTTATGGGTGTGTAGACTGTTAGAAATAGGAGATCTACAACCTAAGAAGTGTTTAATTTTTAGAACTATAGTTGGAAAGTGACATGGTGCGATGACTATATAGAATTTTTAGGATTTTGTACATACGGTTTTGCACCTATTGTATGAGTTTTGACCTCTCTTTGATCTATTCTGTAACTTTATGAGATTTTCACTTGCCTATAAATATTTTCATCATGTAAAATCTGGTTGTCACTCATATTACGAGGCCCTCTAAATATTTTGAGTAAGATCTCAAACCCTAGCCATGGGTGGGAGACCCTATACAACAAACATTAATTGGGTTGAAGTGTAGTCCTTACACCACCGACATTGACACTACTTCCAAAGAGGCCTCAAACCACACATTTTCTCCACCTAGCATGTGATATCTGAATGAATGCAACTATGATTTCAGGAATTAGAAACTTTTTGATAATTCTTGAACTGAGTTTGGATCTTGCTAATACTTGAAATAAGGATGTTTGAGTGCTTAAAATGAGGTAAGATGATTCTTTGACCTAGTAGAATGCTTCAAACTTGTAGTGATTTCTTCCCTAATGATTTGTGCATGAGCTTTGGTGATATTTAGGGAGCCTTGGGTGCATTTAGTGTTAGAGTTTGCAATAGAATTTCATGAGAATTTCAGTTTGTGTTATGTTCTAAATGAGGTTCAAGTTTAAACTTGTTTATATAGGTATTTTAAAGGTAAATTATCATGGAAAATCCTGACCCGGATAGCTTAAATGACCCAACAAAGAATATAAAATTGAAATATAAGATGGAGGATATGTCAGTCCAAAACTATACAATTTGTCCAGGAACAAATTCTACAAGCTGACTAAAGTGGATGTTTTTAAACATGGATGAAAAACATGAAAACTTGAAGGTTGCATCTTATCTAAGTGGAGTTTTTTATATGGATTTTATGCATTTAAATCTCATAATCTATCGATATATCAATGTGTATGAATAAACAAGTTAGATAAGATACCTCAAGATGTATTGAGTGGGGATAAAAAGAGTGTGTTTATGTCTTAGCAAGAGTGCATTTTCAAAACTAACAGTGTAAAAGAGTAAATATCCTAATTTGAGTGTCTACATTTCCACCCTTTATGTATGAAATGAAAATTACATTTTTAAAGGAAAAGATATTGAGTGTGTAGACACACTTTATATTCACTCGTAGTTTTTTTTACAGTGTCCTATTGTGTTGGTGTTGGCATGTTCCATGTTGAAACTCCATAACAACCTATAAAGTGTAGTTAATGTCCCTAGTAGAGAATAAAACTTTAACTCAAATGTAAAATGTAATATGTAAAATTTTCATTTGCATAAAGTTAAATAAAGAGATACAAAACATGGAAGGGTTACAACTGTTTGTTTTACAGAGGGAGAATTTCCCATTCTTTTCTTACATTTAGAGATTTTAATTTATTGATATTGCTGAAGGATTCGGGGTAATCATTCCCCAATTGTGCCAAGGAGAAACTAGAGTGTTTGGGTGCATGTCCCAAAAAAACACTAAATGGATAGAGAGAGTGATAAGAAGAGTGAGGTACCGAAGCACATCATGAAGGAAGAAGGCCATGTATCAAAGTTATTCAAAAAATTTGATACCTTACCTCTTTGAATATAAGAGTAAAGGAAAGACGGTACTTATGAAGAACTAAGCCACTTTTATACCTTTCCATAAACACTATGGACCACACAACTGTTATATACATATATAGGACCGATTTTGTAAATAAGACACAGTAGTAGAAATAGAGAATAAGTGTATCCCATGCCCTTCCCATGTATTGAACAATTGAATAGAAAATTAGATATAAAATTTTTGATGTACTATAATTTAGATGGTGAAAGGAGACATATTCTCTCAAAGATACTTGCAAACTGTAACTGAGAATCTAAGTTTCGTGGTGAAAAAGGATTAAAGTAATTCATAGCCCCCTGCAATTGATCTGATCTGATTGAAATGGATTTTAAAACTATGTCAAGAACCTATTTGCCTGTAGGTGATAAATCTAAAACTACTGAGAAATTTGAGTGTAACGAACCCCTTTAGGAAATATTGTGTGAAAAGTTCAAAAACACCCATATGGGTCCAAATTGAGTCTGTACGTTTTAAAACTTATGTGAATTATTTTCTAAATTAATGTATTTCATGTTTTTTTTAGTACTTATAGCCTTACGTACACCTATGTATATGATCCCATAGAAGTTTTTCTATGTTTATTGTAAGTGTAGATTATACCTGATATAAATTCCCCCTTCTTTTGAGGTGCGTATGATAAAGGATTTTATCAGTGCGGATCAAAAGAGTAGATGTGTAACCATGTCTAATCAATCTGATAGTATGCATATAAACACATGGAAGGTTATAATCGTGGTTCCCATATGATTACAGGATCCTAAAACTATGGAAATGGGATGCACATGGTGGAAACCATGGTGTGCAACAAGAGAAAAAATAACAACAACAATAGAAATACTAGCGATAGTATTAATAATGCATATGTATAAGAAAACAAGTGCAATTATATAGAAATAATAAAGCTAGATTTATTATTATGAAAACAATATCACACAAAAGGCATAGAGGTCCACAATCATGGGTCACACATGGTGTCATGTGACAATCAAGGCCCTATACGCCTAAAAATGTGAAAAATAAGATCACATAAGATAGGCATATAATCCACAAACATTGTGGATACCCACGGTGTCACAAGAAAAAATTAAGTGCATTTAGGCCAAAATTAGTGAAGCAAGCTAATAGGACTAACACATACAATTATCAAGTATGTATATAAAATAAGAGTGCCATAGATATGTGATGAAGTAATATAGTAACTGATATATATAGAAATATTTGAAGCAAGAGGTGTCAACATTGCTACACAGACACATGTGTGTTGTTCATGTTAGCTTAAAAATATATCATTTACATAATATATGTAAGATCAGGCATGATGAAGAACTAGAAAAGGAACTATAATGAAATAATAGCACATATGTGTTGTGTTTATAATAAATTCCCCCAGATGTATCAGGAGGTTTGGATGAAGGGCAGGCTAGCACATGTTATCGTGTACCTCTCTCTACATGTCTTACATCAACTCTCAAGATACCAAATGAACACATGTGTGTAAAGAGTGAAGATATATTGTATCTATCAAACCAAAATGAAAAACAACATGTAAATTATGTTATTTTGTAAGTGTATGAATGTATTTTTATTTTGTAACTTTTGTATATCAATGTTTCTATTTTTTTATTGTTAATCTATTGTACAAGGAAATGGGTACCAAAAGAGCTATTAAGTGTCAAAATAAAGATGTAAACTTGAGAGACCCATAGGCCAAGGATGTAACACCATATCATGAAAAATAAGGGTCAGAAGTAAAATATGGAGCCATGAATAAGTAGATTGCGTAGTGATAGAGCATGTGGTTGCTATGTGATAATTAAGGAAAGGGTCATGCTCCGTATTGAGGGGATATGAAACTATAGTACTAATAGTATCATGAGTTTTGTGAGGAGATGTATTGGGAGTATAATGTAACATATTAGTTCCCTTGACAGGTGTAGATGTGTCACAACGTAATTGAATAAGGCCCTATGTATAAGAAAAATTAGATTCACCTTGTTGCAATTGTAAGATATAGTCGTGAAAAGATATAACAATGGTTTCAAATGTATGTAAATCACTAGGGATTGGAACACCCATAGAAATAGTGTGCAACAATATAGATAGTGTCATGAGATCTATAAAAGGATCCATAAGATAATATGTATCAATATGATACATAGATTCTAAAGTGGAACACGATGTATGAGTATTAATTGTAGTTTCAATGTGATTGTAAAAATCAGAAGATGTATGATCATTAGATGTGTATCTAGAATTGTTCTAAGTAACCAATTTGAAAGCCATAATCATGAAATTTTGTATTGGAACATGAGATGCCCCAAACACCATGGATATATGGGTAAGTGCAACAAGTTGGGGGGCCAAAAATGAGTCATAAGTGGACGTCATATTGCAAAAAATAACGAAATCTCAACTTGTAGGGATTATTAGGAATGTGTGCACTCAAAATTTGAAAACTTTATATAAATATGAATCGTAGCATCCAGAATCTAGTTTCTAAACTACTATTTTTTTTAAAACGGACAAATTTAGCTATATTAAACACTCAAAATTCAATGACTTGGTATTTTTAATTGAAAAATTCTATAAGATTGTAGTCCATTTGCCCGCGATTTGGATGACCAAAACTTGATATTTTTTTTCCCTTTGGTGAAAATTTAGATGCCATTGTCTATCTTGGGATATATTTAATTTTGTATTCTTTTGTGAATTTTTTTTAATGATTTTTCATGTGAAAGTGGTCTAAAAACATAAAGAAAACGGACCACTTTCTGTTTTCCGCCATAACTTCATAAAAAAATATCGAAATAAAATACTTTTTTTCTTCAACATATATATATATATATATATATATATATATATATATATATATATATATATATATATATATAATTTGCCACAGTTGGGATGGTATAGTTTTATCACATTATAACAAGTGAAACAAAAGTTGCAGTCTTAAACGTAGACATGAACATTCATGGGAAAAAGTGTCTTAAAGACCTACCATTAGTAAAAAATTATAAAATGATATTTATCATATTCTATTCACTTTAAAACCAATATTTCTATGAAGCTAATAGTCTCCCCTATGCGATGGTACCATTTTTGTGAAATGTTTTCAATTTTTTTGGCATGTTTTCAATTTTTTGGCATGGTTCAAGTTCGCGGAAGAGAAAATTTTATGTTTTTGGCCTTTCACACGCCATAATAACCTCCCAAAGCTCAATTTTTGGAAAAACAAATATTTCCCAAGCCTTGAGGGTCGGATTTGATGATACAGTTAGGACCGCGATCACAGTTTTATAAACTGCAATCATGGTTTATAAACCCCTATTGTAAAAGAACAACGATCGTGGTGCTTAGAATCATACTTATGCGAATCTCAACATCCAATTCACCATATGATTTTATTCTCTGACTTGACTGTATGAATTTCTATGAAATTCTGCCACTTTTTACACTTTTTTCTTGTCATCGAAAGTTATTTTTTACTAGTTTTAAGGTGCCCTGCATCATTTGGAGTTGTCCTACATCAATTGAAACATCATGGGAGACAAGAAACGAAGTTAAAAAATAAAATAAATAAGTAAAAAAAAACGAGGAATTAGAGGCAAAAAGATTGCAAGATTATGAGCGAATGCAAAAACTTCGTGAATCAAGAAGAGGTTCATATTCAACCACTACTATTGTAAGCAATGAGGAACCAAGTAATTTTTTACTGTCAATGTTGAAGATGATTTAAATAATCATGATGAAGATGAATTAAATACTCATGATGAAGATGAATTAAATATTCGTGATGTAGTTGACGTTGAAATTGAAGGAGACAATGAAAATGTAAATTAAGAAATTCATTTTGAAACCGTAGACAACCAAAATTTGGCAAAAAAACCTCCTAGGATTTTATGAAAGAGACCTAATTATTTTATTGAAACTGATGAGAACATTTTTAAATCAATGTCTGACAAAATTTATGAATGATAAATCAGAAGAAAAGCCACTGAAATTTTTGATAATCATTTAGAAATTTTAAATGATTCCCAAAGATGTCAGTTGTTGGTTAGTTTGATGAAATTGAATAAAATGAGACCTATATTAAACACCTTAGGATTGAAAACATCTTATATACGTGGTGAAACCTCTGCAATTTTTGAAAACCTACATGATGCATATCACACTGTTGGTGTCAAGAGACACACAAGGGATAGTAATGTCGTGCGTCATGTACTTGCTACAAGTGTTGTAAGTGAATCAACAAAAAAATAATGTTTGATTAGGCAAACAAGCCGAATGTTAAAAGTTAATTGAAAAACTCTAATAAAAGCAATTGAAAGGCGTAATACCTTTCAATCACCCAATAACACTAATTTTTGGGCATTTTCTACTAGAGCACTTGTACAAAAAAAATTGACACGCAACCTTTAATCACACTTCAACCTCGCGAGGTCATGCCGGGATGGCTGATGTGGATGCATGAATGTAGCGAATATAGAGAATGTGGACGAAAGTACGTGAAAATGGGAAGAACAAGCTATCAAGGAAAAATAATGTCCTTGACGCACAATATCGGGATCTACTCGTCAAGGGCAACGAAGGCCCTTCTAACCCAAACTGGTCTAATGGATGGATCATAAAGAGTGGCTACACGGAGACTCCCGTCAATATCAAGCTCCAAGGAAATCCTTTCCAATGGTTGTGGGAATGTGGGAAACCGACAGGGGCCTCGTAATTATTTCCAGACAAGGTCATGGAATAAGCGAGAGAGGCATGGTCTTGTTAGTTCTATGGATGATTGACAGGTTTGGTCCAAAATGTGAGGGCTTGGTGAGATTTTTCATTTAGGACATTCAATTTCCCAATGATGTTGTGTGGAAGTGGAGATGATCTAAAGACCAATGCTTGTAATCTAGTGTTTATGTATAACTGGCCTTCGATCCTATTCGGTTAGGGGAACATTGGATCACAACCGTAAATTCTCTTTGGTCGTGGTCCTTATATGGTCATGCGTAAGATCTAGAATCTATTACCAGAAGAAGTACAATAATTGTAATCCTTATCAGCTTCGATGTTTAAAATGTTTAATTATTTAATTTTCTCAGTGTATCATGCTGGTGTTCTAAGGACAAGAAGATGAAGTCCCAAATCTATGTCTATGATTAACTCGGGACCGTTCGATTATGGTACCCGCAGATCACTCCGTATGTGCATTCTTGTTGGGGACTATTGATGGTCATGTATTGCAAATATCTAACTTATTCAAGCAAATAAAAACTAATCTAATTGAATTAAAACTACTCTATGTTTTTGGTATTTTCAAGATAGAAATGAAATAAACAACACAAAACAACTACTCTAATAAAATAAATGTTTTTGTGCTTTTCTGTTACTCTCTGTAAATAAGAAGAAATGAAGAAATGAAATATTATAATTCTAATTAACAACCCTAAATAGGCAAATTAACTTGATGTAGTCAATTACCTGTGTAACAATATATTTAATTTGATTTAACTAAACATAGCCTTTTTCCAATAAGTAATTATGGATTTGTTAAATCCTCTCCTATCTCAGATACACGAGAAGATTGAAAGCTTCAAAATATTTTCTTCCCCTGTAACCTCCCAGATAGAATATGTGAATATTTAAGGGAAACCACAACTTTTAACAGATTTATTATCTACGGTGATATGACAGTATTTCTTGGAATTGAATCTAACTATTGACAATAAAGGGAATTGATTTCCTTCTACTCTATTTTATATATGTGTGCATACAATTCAAAAACAATAATATGAAGAAATGAAGAAAACTAACATCAACCCCAACCTAGAAATGCAAAGCATCAGAAAATCCAGTTGTTTTATACTTTGTCTCCTTAACTTGTCTTTTCAATCTCTTGTCTTCATGGGAGTCCAAGGGATTACGAATGTGGTAGAAGTAGAAGTGAGAAAGTGTTGGAGCAATGGAAACTTGATAACAATCTAGTAGAAATGCAAGTGGAAGAGATATAACACAAGTGAACAGAGCTTGGTTATGCAATTTCTAACAAAAATGTGGCAGCTTAGAATTACAAGAATAAACAAAATGATCTCTGGCCCTTTGCTTGAGAACATGCGATGAATTTATACAAGGTTGGATGGGTTGTGAAAAATCACAATTATCAGCCATGGGGTGCCATATCAACAATGAAGAGGTAGTTTGAACAATCAATTATGATCAATTAAAAATTACAAGTGAAAAAGAGGGTAAGTGCAGCAAGTTGGGGGACAATTAAGTGGACATCAAATCCTGAATTTTACATCAAAAATAGGAAAACATCAAATTTAGTCTTCCATATACTTGAACCATGCTGAAATTCAAAAATATGTCATAAAAATGGTACCATCGCGTAGGGGAGACTGTTCGCTTTGTAGAAATATTGATTTTAAAGTGAATAGAATAGGAAAAATATCATTTTATAATTTTTTACTAATAGTAGGTCTTTAAGACACTTTTTCCCGTGAATGTTTATGTCTACGTTTAAGACTGAAAAATTTGTTTCACTTGTCATAATGTGATAAAACTTATACCATCCCAACTGTGGTGAAATTATATACATGCTAAATTTTTTTTATTTGATTTCAATATTTTTTGATGAAGTTATGGCGAGCAAACGGAAAGTTCTCTGTTTTCTTTATGTTTTCAGACCACTTTCACGGAAAAAATAATAAAAAATTAAATATTGCTCAAAAAATACAAAATAAAATCTATCCCAAGATAGATAGCAACATCTAACTTCTCACCAAAGGAAAAAAAATAGATATCAATTTTTGGTCATCCAAATCGCGGACAAACGGACTTCAATCTTATAGGCATTAAAAAAAATACTAAGTCATTGAATTTTGAGTGTTTAATATAGCTAAACTTGTCCACTTTTTAGAAAAATTAGTAGTTTAGAAACTAGATTCTGGATGCTACGATTCATATTTATATAACATTTTCAAAATTTGAGTGCACACATTGCTAATAATCCCTACAAGTTGAGATTTCATTATTTTTTGCAATATGATGTCCACTTATGACCCCTTTTTTGTCCCCCAACTTGCTGCACTTACCCAAGAGATTGTCATAAGACAGTCAGGCTTAAAATCAACTAAAATAGTTCATAAACATGCACTAAAAGTGAACTTGAGTGGAGCAACACATGTCTTAATTCATGTTGGAAGATTATGGAAAAAGCGCACAGGACCGCCACCCTACCAGGGCAGTGGTTTTGTAACTAAAAGCCAAAATAATGGAGAAATGATGTGGGAAGCTACGAAAAAGCATGCAAGGATAAGTAATAAAAAATAGGCTACAAATATAAGCTATAAGGAGGTTTAGGATCTCGAACACCTTTGAAAAAGACATGAATCATGATTAGGGACCTTTTATACCATTTTTTGACAACGTAACACATGTAATTTTGGGTACGTACAACACCGCGTAAAGACAAAGATATATTTGATGCTATAAGAGAATTTGTTGTTTAATTTTGGCATGATAACACTAGAGTTTTAACATAATACAAGAGATGTTGTAAAATGGAGAGTTGGATTCTACTAATCGTGAACCACATCCAAACCATTTCTTATATATGACCTCAAACTCAATTTTTTCAGTAAGTTTGAACAAGAACATCTAGAAATTAAAATTAGTCAGCATTTTTATTTTGAAATGTTGAAACCATTCTATGTGAAAATAAACCACATTCACACCACTTTGTTGTAGGAAACATTTTAAATTTGCAATCCGTTATGATAATTTTTGACATATTCATTCTTGTTTGCATTCTAAAACTATGTTACTAGAATGTGGTGTTCAGGTTTAACCAATCTCTTTGAGGGATTTCATTCCTATGATATTTTTTGAAAGAGAAGTTTGACAATTTTTTTATAGTCATGATTGTTTAGATGGAAGTTGTGGTACGTGCACCGGATTACCTAAATTTTAAAGTTCTATCCATGAGAAAATTGGAGGTGTAATAGGACAGTATTTTAGTTGGGTTTAATAAATATAAATTAGTACCATACCAATTCAAAGATGGAAAGGAGTTCTAAATGGTGTGAGCTAGTTATGGAACATATACATGTTTTTCAATTTATGAAAAAATTTAAAGATGAAATTTTTTATGAATATCCTAAGCATACACACAGAGCTCGATGGTTGGATGAACATTTCAAGATATCCAAGGATACATTTCCTATTGGTACTATTGTTTCAATGGTTAATTTTGTAGATAATTACACAATGCAGCCACAAATGGAGGTTCAATCGAAATATTACAACTTAGTACATGTTACCATTTTTGTGCATAGAGCATTTATACATTCTCTTGATCAGCATAGAGAATGATCAAGAAATTTTAAGAGAGTACAATTTTATATCAGTTATTATCATACTCATTCTATTGAATTTGTGCAAGGGTATTTCTAGTTATTTTATGAAAAATTGTGTGATAGGTACATCCACTTCAATCAAAATTATATATGGTCAGATAATTGCACATCTCAGTTTAAGAATGAACAAATGTTTTATTGGATGAGAAAGATGCATGTAAAGATGTTTGTGTAACATATTTGGAGTTTCACTGAGGCTAGACATGGAAAAGGAGAGCATGACGGTGCAAGGGCATGTGTGAAAAGAGATCTTATAAGAGAAGAGTTAAAGTACAAAGATGATACTAAATTGAAAGATGAAAAGAGTATAGTGGAATGGTGTATTGACAACATGGCCCATAGTTCTCAAGAAAATTCTATAAAGTTCATAGATTTTTTTGGTTGATAGGGGAACAAAAAAATAATAACTATGAAGATTGTACAACACTCACAGGGTCGAGTGATCTACACTCATTTTGTAGCTCAAATGCTTCTCCATGAGCCACATGGACAAGAAAGTTAGCATTTTTTTGTGCATCTTGTATCGAATTTTTCAATACTGAGAGTGATTCATAATAATGGGTGGATGGATGGATTTTTAGGCCTCTAACTTCTACTTCCCAGTTATCAAATTCCACAAGCATCATGACTTGTTTCTCCAGATGAAATTGCAAAATCCAATGACTTTGAGAACATTTCATATTTTGGTGTGATAAGGTAAATGGTTATTTACAATTTTTATATTGAGTTATGTCCATTAAAATTAATATGTAATTTAAATTTGAGTTAAAACCTCATTTTTTTTATAGGACATATGTTAGCAGTTATTACGACAAAAGACAATTAAGAAGGAAAAAACTATTTCTTATGTCGTTGTATCGAGGAAAGAAAGAAGTTTCCTTCTCCTATTATAGATGGTGAAGATATAGATTACCCTTCATGGTTAGTGGTAGTTACTGGAACTTGGCTTCGGCGATATCCATTCAAAAATTCCTATAGTTAGGCGTTTGAAGACTTCGTGAAACACAGGAAAATACTCTTATATTCGCATCTAGTTCTAGAGAAAAATATTTAGCTGTATACATATTTTGAGGAAGGCCTAATAACAAAATTATTTGGAAGGTTCGAGAATTCAGATCATGAAGCAATCATGTCCGCTATTCAGAGTAGATCTGATCCTAATATTTCATTGGAATGAATTTACATGCCCGAGTCTAGTATATATTTCTTTGAAGTTTTTAAATTTGTCTACTAGATTCAAGTTCATATATTTTATTTAATTTGTGTATTTTGTATATATCTAGTATGGTTTTGATTCAACTTAAATTACTTTGACTAACACTTTTATGCAAGTTAACTTGGTGCCATAAAAGCTTAGATACCTTCACGTGGTTGGCACTGTTAGTAGATCCAATCCTGATGGTTCATTGGAATGAATTTACATGCTCAATTTAGTATATATTTCTTTGAATTTTTTAAATTTGTATACTAGATTCAAGTTCATATATTTTATTTAATTTTTGTATTTTGTATATATCTAGTATGGTTTTGATTCAACTTAAATTACTTTGACTAACAATTTTATGCAGGTTAACTTGGTGCCATAAAATCTTAGATACCTTCACGTGGTTGGCATTTTTAGTAGATCCAATCTTGATGGTTCATTGGAATGAATTTACATGCTCGAGTCTGGTATATATTTCTTTGAAGTTTTTAAATTTGTATATACTAGATTCAAGTTCATATATTTTATTAAATTTGTGTATTTTGTATATATCTAGTATGGTTTTGATTCAACTTAAATTACTTTGAATAACACTTTTATGCAGGTTAGTGGTGCCATAAAATCTTCTACCTTCACTTGGTTGGCACTATTAGTAGATAATTTTATATTCTTTAAGCTAAGAGAAGATTTCATTGTTTTCCAAGCAAAGAGAAGCAACTAACGGTTTATGTACCTGTGAAGGGGGTTCTTGGCTCCAGATCAGGTGGTCTGACTCCAAACTAGGCCTACCTGGAGCCCACCATAGCACCCAAAGATGTATACCCCCCAACTGGATGCGTGTTGGATGGTGGTAGTTCACTCCCACGACGTCTTGGGGCATGACTTCTCACTACTCGACTCCGTTCATTGCCTAGGACTTCCTAGAAAAGGTAGTTTGCAAACAATTATGCCATGAAGGCTCAAGGAATGCCATGGACCTAAATTATTGGGTGTGATTAGAGGCCTCCTTCGCTCAAGTTTTGGCTTAGATGGTTCTTGGTTTGGATGACCAAGCGCCAAGTTGTGACCGCCAGAAGTTTGCACTGAAAACGTGAATTGGGATCAATAGGGAAGGGGTTCTTGGCTTCGGATCGGGTGGTCTGACTCCAAACCAGGCCTACCTGGAGCCTTCCATAGCACCCAAAGGTGTATACCCCCCAATCCAAATGGCATTGGCATCTCCCACGGTCTCAGTGTTTTATTGTTTGTAAAAGCTTAAAATAGTGTAGGGTCAGTGAATTCTCACTATTTTGTAAACAGTGGCTCTTTCCAAACTTGCCTCTGGCCTAGTTTGCAAACAATTATGCCACAAAGTTATAACTCAAGGAATGCCCACAACCCTGAATTCTTGTTTGATTAGAGGCATCCTATTTACTTAAAAGCATTGGTTCTAAGCATTTGGATGACCGAGCACCAAGTTGTACCGCAATAGAAGTTTGTGCTGAAAATGTGAATTGGGATCAATAGACCAAAGGGGTTCTTAGCTCTGGATTGGGTGGTCCGAATGGCTATACCTGGGTGATCTTGTCCATAACACCTAAAGGTGTATACCCCCCCAACCGGATGTGCTGGGGTGTCCTATGGAAATTCTCTCCATCTCCTTTTGGAGGTTCTATGTTTGCAAAAGCACAAAATAATGTAGTTTGAGTCATTGTAGAACTGTCAAACATAATATTTTGCAAATGTATGGCTCTTGGAACCAAACAATTATGCCAAAACATTCAGGTATGCCTGGTAAATTCTTGTGGAGGCTTTTATTTTTGTGCCAGATGTTTGTCTAATTGCTTCGAGGCTACTTTGTCCGGAGTAGTCCTTTAAGAGCTCGAAGACCAAAGGAATGCTATAACTTTGATTGGGTGATATCTCGGTCTCCGTGGCACCTAGAGACCTCTCATTTGATCCTACACCTCTATGTTAGGTACCCTCTAGAGAATCCTATCTATGTTTTCTCCATCTCCTTTTAGTTCTCTTGGTGTTTTATTGTTTGTAAAAGTGCAAAATAGTGTAGTTTGAGTCAGTGTAGGGTTGTCAAACACAATATTTTGGGAACGGTGGCTCTTGGAAGAAACGATTACGCCAACACATCTGGGTGGTTGGTAAACACTTGTGGAGGCTTCAATTTTGGTGCCAGATGGTGCCGTTGCTTCCAGGCTACTTTGTCTAGATGTAGTCCCTAAAGAGCTCCGGAGACCAAAAAATACTATAACTTTGACGGGTGATATCTTGGTCTCTGTGGCACCTAGAGACCTCTTGTTTGATCCTACACCTCTGTCACAACCCTATAGAGAATCCTATCTCATTTTCTCCATATCCTTTCGGTTCTCTCAGTGTTCTATTGTTTTGCAAAAGTGCAAAATAATGTAGTTTGAGTCAACGTAGAGGGCTGTCAAACACAATATTTTACGACTCGGTGGCTCTTGCCAAAACTAACTGTGCCAACACATCTAGGTGGCTATGGTAAAAATTCTTATTGGAGATGCTTTTTTTTGGTGCCTAGACGGTGCCATTATCTTCCAGGATACTTCATCTAGACGTAGTCCCTTAAGAGCTTGGAGACCAAAAAATGCTATAACTTCGATGGGTGATATCTCGGTCTCCATGGCACCTAGAGACCTATCGTTTGATCCTAAACCTCCATGTCATTAGGACCCTCTAGAGAATCCTATCTTATTTTTCTCCATATCCTTTCGGTTCTCTCGGTGTTCTATTGTTTGTAAAAGTGCAAAATAGTGTAGTTTGAGTCAGTGTAAGGCTGTCAAATGCAATATTTTACAAACGGTGGCTCTTGGCACTGAAAAAAATGCACCAACACATTCTAGGTGGCCTAGTAAAATCTTTTGGAGGCTTTTTTTAGTGCTGGATAGAGCCGTTGCTTCGAGGCTACTTTGTTTGGACGTAGTCCCTTAAGAGCCCAGAGACCAAAAAATGCTATAACTTCGACGGGTGATATCTTTGATCTCCATGGCACCTAAAGACCTCTCATTTGATCCTACACCTCCATGTCAGGACCCTTTAGAGAAATCCTATCTCTGTTTTCTCCATCTCCTTTCGATTCTCTCGGTGTTCTATTGTTTGCAAAAGTGTAAAATAGTGTAGTTTGAGTCAGTGTAAGGCTGTCAAATGCAATATTTTACAAACGGTGGCTCTTGGCACCAAACCGACTATGCCAACATGTCTGAGGTGGCCTAGTAAATTTTTGGAGGCTTCATTTTTTGTTCCATATGGTGTCATTTCTTCTAGGCTACTTCGTCCAGACGTAGTCCCTTAAGAGCCCGGAGACCAAAAAATGCTATAACTTTGACGAGTGATATCTCGGTCTCTGTGGCACCTAGAGACCTCTCATTTGATCCTACACCTCCATGTCAAGACCCTATAGATAATCCTATCTCATTTTTCTCCATCTCCTTTTGGTTCTCTTGGTGTTCTATTGTTTGCAAAAGCACAAAATAGTGTAGTTTGAGTTAGTGTAGGGCTGTCAAACGTAATATTTTGCGACCGGTGGCTCTTGGCACCAAACTGACTATGCCAACACATCTAGGTGGCCTAGTAAACACTTGTGGAGGATTTATTTTTGGTGTTGGAATGAATCCATTGCTTAGGCTACTTCGTCCGGATGTAGTCCCTTAAGAGCCCGGAGACCAAAAAATGCTATAACTTCGACGGGTGATATCTCAGTCTCTGTGGCACCTAGAGACCTCTCGTTTGATCCTACACCTCCATGTCGGGACCCTATAGAGAATCCTATCTCAAGTTTTCTCCATATCCTTTGGTTCTCTCAGTGTTCTATTGTTTGCAAAAGTGTAAAATAGTGTAGTTTGAGTCAGTGTAAGGATGTCAAATGCAATATTTTGCAAACGGTGGCTCTTGGCACCGAACCAAATGTTCAAAACACGTCTGAGTGGCCTAGTAAATGCTTTTGGAGGCTTTTTTTGGTTCCAGATGGAGTTCATTGCTTTTGGGATACTTCGTTTGGACAGTAGTCCCTTAAGAGCCCAGAGACCAAAAAATGCTATAACTTCGACGGGTGATATCTCAGTCTCCGTGGCACCTAGAGACCTCTCATTTGATCCTACACCTCCATCAAGGACCCTCTACATGAATCCAATCTCATTTTTCTCCATATCCTTTTGGTTCTCTTGGTGTTCTATTGTTTGTAAAAGTGCAAAATAGTGTAGTTTGAGTCAATGTAAGACTGTCAAATGCAATATTTTACAAACGGTGGCTCTTGGCAGCCAAACTGACTATTGTGCCAACACATCTGGGTGGCCTGGTAAAACTTGTGGAGGCTTCATTTTGGTGCCTATGGTTGTTGATTTCTTCGTGCTACTTTTTCTAGACGTAGTCCCTTAAGAGCCCGGAGACCAAAAAGAGCATTTTGTCCTTGAAACTATTAAGCAACAACATTGACTCCTTCCTACATTGTTAAGGATGATTAGAAGGTGATTTTCAATAATATGAATGTATGAACCAACCAATGGACTGACCTTTTTAGTTATCACACTCTCTCTTTCTTTCTACATCATTCTCTCACACTCTCTCTCATTTGCTCTCTCTCTCTCACTCTCTCTCTCTCTCTCATTCTCTCATATCTAGGGCATGTGGGTACGTACCCACATAGTCAATATTGCTAATAGGCTCTTGAAGGGTCAAGAGAGATGAAAAGGACTTCATTTGGTTGACTTACTATTTGGGGGCTTTCTTGTTGCTCTTCATGGGTCTTTTATTCTTTAGTCAATTTGTAACTACCTTCAATTGAAAAAACACCCAAGTAATTTCACTATATTGCAAACCAATAAGTACATGGAGATGGATTTCCATGTGGGGGGAGAAATACCAAGTCTTGAAAAAGTCGAGGAGACTCTAGGCTCTGTGCTGAATTGTTGATATAAGAAGGACATAACACCATTCATTGCTAAAGAAATGAAGATTGGAAATCAATAATAAATATTCCCTTTCAAGTTGGTGTTGTAATGAATATCCAAATAGGGTGTCATATAGATATGTTTTAATGTATTTTACTTATTAAGTTTGGATTTTATTCCTATTATTGAAGGTGACACATAGTTGTGGTGTTAGAAACTTGAACAAGTATATCATAAATCTCCCTAATTGATAATCTTATGTGAATAATTATTTGATGGCCTGAAAATAATGCCCTATCATTTGAATTGAATAAACAAAGGATATTGCAACAAGGTAAACACACTACCATGTTGTGTGAACGGTTAATTTAGAATATCCTATCTTCATCCACCTGAATGTAAAGAGAAACAAAGACACCGTTTACATGAAAAGACAAAGCAAAACAAAGATGATTATGATTACATATCAAGAATTTCCATTGTTATGCAATCTTCCAAAGCACAAGATTTATTATTCATTGCACCAATAGTGAACTTCATATATGACAAGCCTTCAAGGAGATTGAATAAGG
Organism: Taxus chinensis; assembly: GCA_019776745.2. Classification (NCBI taxonomy): domain Eukaryota; kingdom Viridiplantae; phylum Streptophyta; class Pinopsida; order Cupressales; family Taxaceae; genus Taxus; species Taxus chinensis. The sequence continues at coordinate 541,360,354 of CM034146.1, forward strand.
TCACAACAAAGACATGATTATGCATGAAGCATATAAAGAGAAACAAATACATGATTACATGAAGCATATGAAGAGAAACAAAGACATGATTACATGAAGCATATATATGAAATTACAAAGACATTTCATATGTGTGACAAAGCAAAACAAAGATGATTATGATGTCATATCAAGAATTTGTCCATTGTTATGCAATCTTCCAAAGCACAAGATGATTATATTATGTCATATCAAGAAACAAAGATGATTATGATGTCATATCACTTGAATGGACACATTGTTATGTGCAAACTTCCTATCTTCATCCACCACAAAGAGAAACAAATATGATTATGAAGCATATATGTGTGTGTGGTGTGTGGAAAGAGTGCAACAAAGATGTCAGATCATGTCATTACATCATCACATACATGTCAGTACATCATCACAGTACATGTCATTTAATGAAATCATGTTGTCACACATCATCATACTTCATCAAGTCACACATACATATACAAAAATTTCACACATCATCAAATATGATCATATGTCAAATATCAGTACGGAAAAATATCAACACATGAGATCACAAGAACATCATAAAAATTATATCATAGTGGTCCAGGAACAAAATCCACATATATATATATATATCTAGTACACAATGGAATACATGCACATGCATTCGAGCCAGTGCCACATCTCTAAAAATATAAGAATAATGTATCAAACTAAGCATGTGCCATATATATAGGACCACACGGTCACATAAGACTGTATACACGTCTCCATGGAATGTTTGGAACACAAGATCATATATATCAAGCCATATATAGGCATATAAAAAATGTATGTATCACATGTCCAGATGGCATATATATCTATACATCCTATGAAGAATCATGAAACATCCTCCCTCTCTTGGCCTTGCTAGTAGAAGCATGTCCACGACCTTGTGGATGTAGTGGAGGGAGATGGCACTATGGATTTTTTCTGTGTGGTCCTAGGTGTAAAGCTCACTTGCAACTTAGCCTGCACATTCATAAACATCAAGTTTTTAACACCCAAATTTTTAAGAAGTGGATAAATTGAAAATACATTCATAATTTAGAAACTTAGAAATTTTAATGCATGTGAAATATTACCGCAATCTCATGATCCCCATCAATTTATCATTGATGCTCTGTAGGGTCAAGGGTAGACACTCCCTGACTTGTACCAGGATGCATACAAATAAATATTTCAAATTAAATATTTCATGTACAATTTTATATTGTAGATTTAGTAAGAAACATTCGTCCAAAATTTAACAAATTTGAAAAATTGTACCTATGTCAGTGGATCTGCAGACACTATCACAACATCAACAACAACCTCCACACACCTGCATAAAGGGAGGAGTCTATGTGGACAGTCATAAGATGTAAAAACAACATGTAGATCAACATTAATTGAAAAATTCTAGGAGAATGGTGTAAGGAACTAAGGCTCATGCATATATATTAAATTCTAGAACACGTATAGATATGTATGTTAATAATATTTAAACAATCTTGAACATTAACTAGTAAAATATGTGAAACTAACCTGGGTAAAAGTAACGTGAGGCATGTCAGTAGCCTTAGTTACCACAACAGATGATGTCTTCGCATGGCTCCTTGACCATCTCTTGTTGTTTAAAATAAAAAAATATTAGTTTTTACACAAGTATGACATAATCAAGTATATATATTAAAAAATCTCAAATGAAATAAAATTAAATTTTATATATATATTATTTATGTGACATTTACCTATGAAAGACCAGGGACATTTGGCACAACACTTCCAAAAACATCTTCCATCATCAAATCTGTAAAAAAGAGATCATGTGACCCAACAAAGGATGTCTCACCCGCAATGCATATGGCACCACATGACCTGCAATGGTGTGGTGTGCTAGAACTGACACCTCCACCAACATCGCTAGATGTAATCTGGCTACTATGCTAGGCTAGAGTGTTAGTGAGAGACCTTAAATGCATGCAGTGTGTCAATCTCCACAACCTCCTTCACTGTAGGAGGGATAACTAAAGGCCATGGGGGTTTTTGGGCATGGGGCATCCTAGGTTGACCAACTGCAATACGTGCATTTGGTCTAGTCTGTGAAGAGCCACCTCCTCGACCGTAAAAACCAAAAAAGTCAAAATAATTGGGGACCTCATTAAGCACAAACTCACAATACAATTTCTTCAAAAAATAAAGAGGAACCTCGTTGTTGTTGCATGGTGGATAATAAAAAACCATCCACCATCGGTCCCAAAAATTGTTCTTAATCCGGTCATCATGACACCAATGGATAGGGATTCATTTGCAATTAGTCATGAGGGGGGCATTGGTTTTGGGGTCCATAAATAGTGCACAAATGCGGTCTTTTCCATTTTTTTTGTCTTTCACGGACCGCATGTGATAATTTATCTGCATACCAATGCCTACAATCAACTCTAAAAGTATTCCATCTATCTATTTGGTTTGTTGCAGATTCAAATTCACCAATCAATGTTTGAAGTGTGTTGGCTAAAGTCATGCAGCTTGGATTTGTGGAATGATTTTGTCTGATAGTGTCAATAAGGTTCTGAATGGAAATTTTATTTTCTCAGATTTTTGTAATGATATCACCTTGGGTTCCTGGTGGTTCTATGGGGATGGTAGGAGCCACATGAGGCATGAGGAACATTTGGAGGATGGTTTTGAGGAGGTTTGGAGGAAGTGGAGGAAATTAGATGAATTGGAGGATTAGCAGACTTGCCGAGAAACTAACAAAACAAAAGAAATTTTATACATAAACAAAAGATTGAAAAACCCATGAAAACCACAAAAAAACCTAAAATGCAAGAAAATTGATAAAAAATGAGGGCTTACCTCTTCATCTCAAAGTGGCATCAATGTAAATTATTGTGATCCAGAAGTAAAAATTGTAATTTGGAAGGGTAATGCAAAGTGCGAGTGTCAACAATGGAAAGAAAAACATGATTTGGAGAAAATGGTGGGGAAAATGAGGGTCGCGGCTGTTTATTTTTTGTATTAGAGAACCACGATCATGGTTTATAAACCATGATCGTGCTTTAAAACCGTGATCATAGTTTCAGGTTCAGGAATTTCCCAAACCTAATAAAGTAGACCATGATTGTGGTTCGTTAAATTCAGGATTTTATGTCCACTTTTTGGTCCCCCAACTTGCCGCACTTACCCATATTAGATGAATCCACAAGAGGAATAGTGTGAGAAATAACTAGAGGGATAATATTTAGTGATTGATTTGATTTTTGAGAAATAAAATGTGTGAAAAAGTAGGTGTCACAATGGACTTAGAAGGGCCATCCCATTCAAAAAACATCTACATTAAGAAGATCTTGTATAACATGATAAAATTTATCACATAGATCAATATAGTTCCTAATGCATCTATGAAAGTTATAATAAACATTAGTATTGTGTATATTTCAAGGAGGATTTCTTGTATTAAACTCAAATGGTGGAGGGAGAGACACGAGGTTGCACTTGAGTAAGTATTTCAACACAATATATGGAGCATAAGGTAAACACATGAATTGTCATCTAGGTAGAAAAACAAGAAGAGATAGAGTGTGATTGTTAATGGGTGCTTGCTTCTATAAAGCATAATACTTAAAAGGGGAAGGGTCCCATTTGTAAAGATGAGTAGAGGCTTGATGAGAAAATTGTAGACTAACAGGTGCTAAGGTGATGTGTCTAGTATGTAGCCAAGGTTTCCCAAGGAGAAATTTGTAGTTAGGATCATCAGGGACAACATAACAAATATTATTAAATGTCTTAGGGACAATAATGATAAGAATAAATAATTTATGACGTACCTTATCAGATATCTAGATTCTAATATTAAAAGGAGAAATATCCTCAATAAAGACACCTAACCCACATATAAAAGAGATGTTGCAAACTATAGATACCTAATTTTGAACACACAATTATAATACTAAAATTGTAGTAATTATCTTCTTTCCATTCATTTTTTTACAAGTAGTTATTTTCTACTAATTAGCTAATGTCACCCCATCTTATGAGTCAATTAATGACATCTCATTGATTAGCTAGCTTTGTCCCTTAGCTTGGATGCCAATTAACATCGCTTTGTTAGTTAGAATCCTATTTTAATTAATTAATCAACCAATATTAATTAATTACCCTTCGAAAATATTGTATTTAATTTTTAAAACCTCTTATTAGTTAAATCCCCCTCTTAAACCCTTCAAATGCCCCTAATTTCCCTCTAAATCATCTCTAATTAGCTTCTATAAGCTAAACTTTGCCTATTAATTCCCATGAGTTTCTAATCTCTAATTAACCTCATAGAAATTTTACGTCATTGTCAAACCCTAGTTGTTACTCATCTTACGAAGCCTTCTAAATATTTTGAATAAGATATCAAACCCTGTACATTGATATGATACCTTGCAAAACAAACATTAATTAGGTTGAATTATAATCCTTTCACTATTGACATTGGCACTACTCTTAAGAGGCCTCAACCACACATAATTCTCCACTTAACATGTGATATCTAAATGGATGCAACTATGATTTGGAAAGTGAAACTTATTTGAAAATTCTTGGAAATGAGTTTGGATCTTTCTAAACACTTGAGATGGGGATTTTTGAGTGCTTGCAAGTAAGAGAAGTTGATTCCTTGACTTGGTAGAATGCTTTAGTCCTATAATGATTTATACCCTAATTATTGTGCATGGGCTTTGGTAAGATTTAGGGAGTATTGGGTGCCTTTAGTGCTAATTTTTTACAATAGGAGTTCATGAGAATGTTAGGTTCACAAATGAGGTGATTTTAACTTGCTTATATACAGATTCAAAGGTAAATTATCATGGAAAGGTTGACCTAGAGGGATTAAATGAACCAACAAAGAATATAAAATTGAAAGATAATATGGAGGATCTGTCAGTCCAAAAACATACAAGTTGACCAATATTGGGTTCTATAAGGTAACCAAAGTGAATATTTCTAAACATGGATGAAAAACATAAAAAATTAAGGTTGCATCCTATTAAGTGGAGTTTGTCTATGAATTTTATGCATTTAACTCTCATAAACTGTTGACATATCAGGGTTTATGAATAATAAAGTTAGACAAGATACCTCGATATGTACTGAGTGGGGATATAAGGAGCGTGTTTATCTTAGCATGAGTGCATTTTCAAAACTAGTAATATCAAAGGGCAAGTGTTTAAAAATATGCACTTAGCTATGAGTGAAACATGAGAGATTTGGGTGCATAGATTGGACAAACTAGGAGTACTGAACCTAAAGGTTCGTTATTATTGAGATTTTAGCTAGAAAACATCTTGGTATGGAACTATACAACTCTTCCATGGTCCATTGTATAACCTTGGACCTACCATACAATATTTAACCTAATTAGAGTGGGGATCTATACCTTTTGGTGCTCTTTTCTTGCTTGTAAACATGTGTTGTTGTCAAACCCTAATCATAAGTGGAAGATATTAAAGAAGGTTAGTGTTTGGATTGAAGAGCAATTCATGCACCACCTACATCAGAACTACTCCAAAGAGGCATAAAATCACATGCATTTCACCTATCATATGATATATGGATGTAATTAGATTTACAAATTGAACCACTTTAACGATGCTTGAGATGATATTGCTCTTGCTAAGACATTAGATTGTGATATTTTGGATGCTTGGAAATGAGGGAAGATAAAATCATTGAAATAGCTGAGTGCTTCAGAACTATAGTAGTGAAATCCTTAATAGATGTGCATTAGCTTTGGTAATATTTAGGGAGTCTTGAGTTCCTTTTATATTTGTAATGAGAGCTCATGAGAGTGTGAGGTAAGTAAATGAAGTGATATAAAATTTCTTATAAAGGGTTCTGAAGGTAAATAATTTTGACAAGGATGACACAAGAGGATAAAATGACCCAAAAATGATAAAATTGACATAATTTTTGGTATATGTGTGATTGTAAGACCGTACAGGTTGATCAAGACCAAAAATTACATCCTGACTATGTTATAAGGTATTAGACAGGGAGACTATGAATGCAATCTACAAGATGTATTATGATAAGTAGAAGCTGAATAATAATTATATAAATTTATATTTATTATGTGATGACAAACCAATGTGTAGGGATAAAAAAGTTAGGAGAGATAAAATAATATGTACTGAGAACAAATATACTATGGATATTTATCTTAACAAAGGAGCATTATCACAACTATTAGTATCAAAAGGTAAACTATCAAATTGTAGTTTCTACATTCCCCCCCTTTAAGTATGAAATGAAAATTACATGATTAAAGGAAAATATAACTGAGTGTGTAGACATAATTTGTCTGTGCTCAGAGTCCATATGTGTTGGTGTTAGCTTGATCCATGGTTAAACCTACAACATAAAGTGTAGTCAATGCCCATAGTAGAAATTGAACTGTAATTCAAAATGTAAATATAGTATTTGAACTTAGATAAATTGAACTAAAGGGTTAAAAAACATGGAAGGAACAAACTTATTGGTTTTACAGAGGGAAGAGATCTTATTCTTTTCTTGTACTTAGAGATTCAGATTATATTGTTGAAATTACCAAAGGATTGGTGTGACTAGTCCCCAATTATGCTGAAGGAGAAACTTGATTATTAAATGCATGCAACTTGACATTGAATAAAAGATAGAGAGAGAAGAAGAGATAGGTAGTGAAGCACCCTGTGAAGGAATAATATTGTGTATACAATTTTTTAGTACCCATGATATCTTATCCTTTAAAAGGATAGGAAGGATTGCCTATAAAGAATTTAGCCACTTAGATACCTTCCATAACTCCATGAACCACACTATTACAAATGAATTGAGGACCAATCTTGTATACATTGAAACATAAAATAAAATAAAATAAAATGAGTGATCCCAAAATCTCCTTGTATGCCACACAACTGAGTAGGAGTGTGTAATATACTCAAATGATGATTGGGAAGGATACCAATACCCCCAAAATATTGTATCTATACACTTGTACTAAACTAGAAAGGAGTGAAATATTCATGCCCCCTATAAAATGGATTTTAATTATTTCAACTAAGTCTAAAATTATGTTAAGAACATAAACAAAAGAATATTCATTTCACAAGATAAATATATTAAAGATATGTTGAATAAGTTTAAAATTGAAGAATACAAACCTGCTAGTATTCCCATAATTAGAAGATGTAAGTTGAGCAAGGATGACGAGTCTCCTGAAGAAAATCATACTCTTTATAGATCTAGGATTGGAAGTTTATTATATGTGAAAACATCAAGAACTAATGTGATGCAGCAATAGGATTGATGCCACATTTTCAAGATGCTTAAAAATAAAATCACGTGCAATCTGTAAAGAGAATATTCAAATATCTGAAAGTTACATTGGATTATGGCTTATGGTATTCAAGAGAAAAGGATTTCACTCTAAAAATGTATACAAACATGGTTTGGGTAGAAAGTGTTGATGATAGAAAAACACAAGTGGTGGTGCATTTTTTCTTAGTAATAGCTTGGTATCTTGGTTCAGTAAGAAAAATGCCTCTATTTCCTTATCTGTCATAGAGGCATAGTACATTGTAGTTGTGTCATGTTGCACACAAGTTCTATGGATGATGAAAACATTGAAGGACATCAAGGTAAATTTTAATTTTCCAATTTCCATACTTTGTGATAACACTACTGCCATAAACATATCAAAGAATCCTGCTATACAATCTAGTAAAAAGCAAATCCCCATCAAGTATCATTTCTTGAGAGAGAAAGTTGCAGAAAATAGGATAAGTTGGAATATATTGCCACAAAAAATAGATTGTTGATATTTTACTAAGCCTCTTCTAAAAGAAATGTTTGAATATATCAGAGAAATTTTGGGATTGATATCTGTAGAGATAAAATCACACACTTGGGTACATTCTTAGGTCCTAAAGCATAATAATGTATATATGATTCCTAAGCAAGAAAATTAGCGGTTGAAAACTATATTTGGACTCTTTTCTTTGTCTCTTGCTTTCTCTTTGTTCTTACACACCCTACAACCGTAAAAAAACCTGTCTGATTTATCTTTTATGACTTTAGACACTAGCGCTGAGTCATGAAAGTAACACCTAGGCAATCTTGACCCTTTCTTACCTTTACTCACTCTTTTTGTGTCTCTTTTATCTTTTGGGCATCTTTTTCACTCATAGGTCGGCCATATAGTTGTCAATTACAAAAATCCAAACAAGGGAATCATATATATACTTAGTTACTTCTCAAAAATAAGGATGAAGCACTAAACATTACTATCATAACCTAATCTTTCATTCCAAAGGCACTAAAGTACTTCAAAGTGTAACATCTTGATTTTTAGAAGCTATTAAGATTACCTCTTTTCATGATGTTGTAACTGTGGAAATGAGGATAATAATGTTAAGATATATCTTTTAATCTTAAAAAGAACGTGTCACTGATCTGAACCCTTGCTTACTGTAACTTGTTTACTTGGGACGAAGGTCATTATAACATGTGTTTAGCAAAGTGTGAAATTACAGGGTTGATTTTGTGTTTGATGAACTCATATTGTTGTTGACAGCACACCTTGAATCAATTCCATTGATCCAAGGTGTGTTGTGGCCTTCTTTGTGATCACTTTGACGATTTACTTTCTAATTAGATGAAGTCTGGAACCAAACTGGAGGTTGTTATAAATTTTTTCAGAACTTGGTTACAGGTATAACTACTCGACACCATGATCCCAATGGAAAAGATTCGATTTCCAAACTACATACAAATTGTAATGCCGGAAAGCGTGAGGCAGTAAGAGTCTTGATGCAAGTGAGCCAGGTATATGTCGAGCATGGGACAAAACGTCCTGCATTATGCTGGTTAAGGAAAGTAAGTTGGTAAAACTTACTAAATAGCCTATTAATTTAAAATACTACGGGGTTAAATTCTAACCTATGACCTAACAACTATCCTAGGAGCATTTTATAAATTAAAAGGGATGTAAAATATTGGAAATCCTAATGATTTGCGACCTAGGTGAATACTTAGCTATGGAAAATGTAACCTAAACTAATGCTGACCCTTGAAGGGGGACTTGTGGATACATGCCGATAAGAGGATAAGAAGGGAAGGTTTGAAATTTAATGACGGAATTTAATTACAGTCCTTGAAATTTTAAATGCCAAAATTGGTGGGAGCAGTGAATATAGAGGCACCAATTAGCAATATAGCTAAAAAATGAAATCACAAGCAATTTTTTTGAAGAAAATGGCCGCCAAACCCGAGTCAGTGGTGCCGTGGAGGTTAAAGAAAAAGTAATGCATTCAATGCATTTATTGATCTTGGTTTTTACACCCACTCGCCTTGGAAAGGGGAAAGAGGAAATTTTGTGGTTATTGTGTTCATTTGGGTTTCTTGTATTTTCTCTACATTTCTTTTGAGGTTCTTTCGAACCTACAACCATTCTAGTCATTGTTGCTGATATTTTGATTAACCACGGCTGTCTTTGAGCCTGTGGGAATAAGGAGATAGTTGGGGGAAACCTTGTTGTTGTCGTTGTGGAAAAAGAGTAACTCCTATGGGCATGGATGCAGTTTTCTTCAAGCAACAAGAATTTTTACAGGCATGTTGAGCTCTTCTCTTTAAACCGTTTTGCTCTTTGTTAAGCATCTTCATTAAAAGAACTCTGCTCTTTTATAGGACGTTTTTGTAAAATGAATACCTTGATATGTTTGATGAGACTTTTGGGTTGAGTTGTCTTTTGGGGATAAATACGATTTGGGTGTTTTCTTTACTAGGAGGGTAAATGAAATGAAATCTATCCTTGCTGTTTGAATTTTTATAGTAATGGGCATTCAATTTTATCTCCCATTATGGGTTTGATTTGATGGAAGTAACAATGATGTGAAGATTGTTTTCTGATTTCTGTGCATGTAAATGGATTTGGAAGAATCATGAGAATGCTTGATGGAACTGTTTGCGTGAGTTATTTTTTTGGTTGTATTATTGTGCATAGAATACAAATTCCTTGGAGACAGCGAATTTATTTCATCGTCTTACCCTTGCTTGATTTAAAATGATTCAATGTCTCCTTATTTGGATTGAGATTCATGAATGATTTTAGGAATGATTTACTTAAACCTGGAACAAAGTAATCTGGTTAATTGTTGGATGGAATAGAGCTTATCATTTTATTCTTCTTTAAATTCAATGGTGAATTTCTATATATATATGCGAACTGCAGTCTAAAATTCTTCGCTGATTCATTAAAACTGAACTGAAGTTGATTTGTTACTCTGGAGTTGAAGAAAGATTCCTTTTATTATTATGATGAAATCATGATTTTGTTATTTGCTGTACACTCTCACTTGCTTTATACTTGGATGGAAATGTTCGTTGGGGTGAATAATTTAAGGAAACAATTTTATTTAGAGATGCCGTTATCTTGATACTTACAGAATCAGATGCAAATGAACTCTGGCATGCTTCCATGAATGGTAGTTAGTAAGTTTTAAATAATGAAATAGACTGTTAGAAGAAATCATCTTATGGGAACATGACTGTACTAACTAGTAGATATTCAGCTACGCAATGAGAAGAGATAATATGAATATTATTCTTTCATTTGATTTTGTTTTAATTGTTCTCTCTCCTTGACTGTTATTGTTGATTGTTATCACTTATTGTTCAAATCATCCTGTTCGGTTGTGATGAAAGGAAAGAGAATATTGAGTGGGTAATCGGAAGTAATAATTATTTCCTTCTCTTATCCAGTTAAAATACTATTATTTGATATTGAATGAATTTTTCAATGCCTTTGGTGTAAGTGACTGCATTTTATCTACTATTTTTCTTCTTTTCTGAATTGAAAGAAGTACTATGCTGCTTATTGAATTCTGGGAAGTTAAATAGTTTGTTGCTGTGTTGTAAGGTTTCTTCTCACTTTTGCAGTTGATATAGTTGATGTCCAGTGGATGACCTGAAGGTAAGAGAGTTCTATCTTAATTTAAAATTGACTCAGTATATGGAATTCATTCTTGATGATGAAATGGGTTGGACATTGCATGCAATTGAACAACAATCTATAAATCAGTTAATATAGCTGTCTTAATACGTGATTGTTTAGAGAAAAGACTCCTTTTTAGTATTATCTAAAGTTTGGAGTGAACTCTTTTCTTTTCATTGAAAACAGCTATGAGAATGGTGAAATATACACCATGATAGGTTAGCCAATATAGAAATTGGTGTGTTGGTATTTATTATCAATGTTTAAAAATGATGCTAATTATTGAAATTAGGTTGTTAAAATTGTTCAACCTTATTGGTGCTTAACCATTGCGTGATGTCTATCTCTATTATGAGACGTTTCATAAAAGTAGAGTTCTTTTATTGAGACAGTTAATTGAGAGCACCTCATTTTAATGATAAGTGCTTAATATGCTCAGTTCGATGAACTGACCCGTGCAAGTAAATTTTGCAGATGATTTTCACGAGTACAAAAAAAAGAAGACTTGTTGTTTTATGATGCTTCTTCTGGATTAGCTAAGGATGGATCTTTTCTGAGAATTTATTATTCTTCTACGGGGAAATGGAAAAAGAGAAAGTTGTATTCTTCTTCTTTATGAGTTGTTAATGCAGTTTGGCATGAATGAAGTCTTTTTGTATGGACTTGTAAATTGTATAAATTTTAATCTTGAGGATTGAGTACAAAGGAAAGGTGTGTTATTTTAATGGTTGTACCACCTTGGAACTATTTGAATACGATTGAGAATATAATTTTATTCATTGAATTATGATTATTCAAATGATGGTTGACAGATTTATAGGGACATAATATCTGTTCTTTACTTGAATACAACTTTTAAGTTGGAATGTGCAATTAATTCATACTTAGGTCAATATGGATTTTAAATTGACATTTATAAAGAGTAAAGTGAATATGAACTCTTAAATGAATGATATTCAGAATTAGAGTATAAACTAATGAATATTAGTAAAGAGACAATTGAATTTTGTATTCTGATTTTGTTAATATCCTTGGGATGTTTTGATCAAAAGGATATTCGGTATGAGGAATCATATCTCCTCGTAAAAAACTTTAACTGAAGTAAGGTTATAGCGAATAAATGAATATATTCATTTGGAATTAGGCCTCATTTAAATGACGTCTAATGAGATGGAATTCTGAATTTAAATTCGGTTGTGAATTAAACTTGGTTAAGTTTAGTAAGTTTATCTTACTACGTTAAGCTGTAGTGGACTGTTAGTATGAAGCTTAAATTAAAAAACTAAGATGGAAATATGTAATCCTTCGAAAGGGAGGAGTAAATGTATATTAAGCTATAGACAATTTAAGTTCTCCTTAGCTATGCAACTGTAGTGAACAGTGAGGTTAGAAGATCAGGACGTTTGCTGAAACCTATTCTTAAAACACTAAGGATAAGAATCTAATCCTACTTTAGCTGGATGTGTATCTCTTGATGGGAGGATTCTGTAGGACATTGGGACACGTCAGCTAAAATCTAGTGTCTTCATGAAGGTGGGGCCTTCATGATGACACAATGTTGTAGCTGACATGTTACACAACGCCCTCCTGAATCGAATCATAGTTTCTACATAAGCTTGGACCAAGTTACTTTGGACCAAGATAGGAATGTGACCTTATATACAGAGTGACTCAGGAGGACTAAAGGTTAATAGACACACGTAGTCCACTAGGGTCGAAAAAGTACGTCTGCGTACCTTTAGTCACCGCGAGTGTCTCCCTATACTCTTTCATATTTCTATCTTGGGTTAAAGTTTAAACTTGGATGAGAGGACCGATAGAGGTCAGAAAATACCATTCTAGATAACAGACAAAGTGAGGTGAAGGACGTATTCCATTGATGTGTATAATGTCGAGGAATATGATCATTCAAAGCATGTGAAAATCTTTGGCCAAAGTATCGTAAGCTGCTGGTTGCGTTGTCCTAAACACCTAGTTTAAGAAGTAGGATTTCAGATAAATATCAGTAACAGATATTCAGATAGGCCTCTTAAATGGAATACTTCGATAACTGAAAATGGTAAAGAGAACCAAGTATACTTAGTAGACAATGCATGGATTAACATGAAGGATTGATAAGTAGCCGAGTCATGAAATGAGAGATTGTTGAAACTCTGAGCCATAAAATGGGAGATCGGTAGTTCTTTGAGTCATTACAGCAACATATGGTATCTGTTATATGATTGGATGGCATTGAATGTGTGTTCCATATTATAAAAAAAATGTGAACAAAGAACATTGGTTTTGAAAAGTATTGTGTGTTCTAAATTACATTAATTAGGACATAGAACTATTATTAAAACTTGGTCGTGTGTTTTGAATTACATGATTCAGAGTAGAGAATGTTATATATATATAATTTCCATCGTTCTAATGTCTTAAAATGGGAATGTTACATCTTGGTATCAGAGCTGAAGGTTGCAGCTCTTGGACCTAATGAGTCCACAATTTAATAAGGTTTACATTTTCTTATTGAACAGAAAATGGTTAGAACAAGAGGAAATGCTACGAACAACCCGTTACCGGGTGGAGAAGTAGCTACTGCTCAAAAGCTATATGAAATCCTTGCTACCCTACTAGATACGAGAGATCATTTGACTATTTTGGAACAAAAAACAATGGGCAATGAGGAGGAGGAAGAATATGCTGATATAAATGATCAGCCACCTCCTGTGGACAACACCAATGGAGGGAATCCGGGTGTTGATAATAGTAACGCGAATGCTCCTAATAATCCTAAAAATAAAAGGGAAAGATTAGCGGATGAACTTACAAATGATATAAAGAGAATAAGTCCTCCAAAGTTTGATGGAACAACACTTGGGGACGGGGCTGAAAATTGGCTCAGTGAAATGGAGAAGTACTTTGCAATAAGAAACTTCTCTGAGGAGACCAAAGCGATATGGGGAGCATATCAGATTTCTCATGAAGCATCATCATGGTGGGACAACCATAAGGCTGAGTTGAATATTGTCGAAATAGACATAACTTGGGATCAATTTAAAAGTTACTTTAGGCCATGGTGGCTGCCTCAACTGTATTTTGATCGAAAAAATGGCTGAATTTCAGAACTGGTCGCAAGGAAGGCTGACACTGACAGAATACTGGGAAGGGTTTACTAAAGTCCTTAAGTATGTACCGCAATACCAAGATGACAAGAAGTTTAGGATATGAATGTTCATAATGGGAATGAATCCCATTATAGGTGGCAAGGTGTATGTCCACAGTCCAACCACTATGGAAGGAGTTGTCGAAAAGGCAATAAGACAAGAAGAAAAATTGAGAGCAATCTCTGCTAATAGAGAGGAGATTAGGAAGAAGATTCCCAACTCTTCTTCATCTCTCGCACCCAAAAAGGGACCCTGGAAAAGGTTCGGTATGAAAAACAAAATTGTTGTGGATAACAATAAGAAATCAGTAATGAACAAACCTGTTAATAGTGTGCGCAGCGGCTTTGCAAAAATTAGTGGTAATGGACAAAAGTCCTATGGAAGCCAGAGTGATAACTTCAAGGCTGGCAAAAAATTTGAGCCTAAGAAGGGGCCTATTGGAGGCTGCTTCAACTATGGAAAGGACCATTACGCGAGTCATTGTCCTTTGAAGAAGGATGATCGCGATCAGTAAGCATAGGATACACGTTGTGGTGGCTAACAAACAAGCTGAAAAGCAAGTCACACCCATCGAAGTTCCAGGTAAGTTATTTGGTACACCTGTAGTCATACTTTTTGATACTGGAGCTACTGAATGTTTTATCTCTACTAAACTAGCAATGAAATTAAAAAGAAAAGCTGAACGAATGGATAAGACATGGACAATTCATTATGGAAATAATGTTGTCCATACAGTAGATATGTGTCTTTCTGGGGTAATTCTTGACCTGCCCAGTTTCTCCACAGAAGTTGACTTGTATGTTACTCCTTTAGGGTCATATGATATAATTATAGGAGTTAATTGGTTGGCGGAACATAAGGTGAAGGTCGACTATTATGAAAAATAGATTTGCTATTTTGATGACCTACATAAAGCAGCTAGTCATTCAGGGTGTAAAGCATGGGGTTGCAGTTAGGAAAGTAACAGCTATGCAACTAAAAAGGGCTAAAAATAGAGGCTACACTTTGTATGCCATAAGAATGACAGAAAATGTTGAAAGAAGATAATGATTTCATGGAAAAGTATCCGTTATTAAGAGATTTCAGTGATGTATTTCCAAGAAGAGTTACCAGGTCTTCCGCCCAAACGGGAGTTTGACTTTGCAATAGAGATCAAGAAAGGAACCGAACCCATATCTAAGGCACCCTACAGAATGACCACCCTTGAGTTAGTGGAACTTAAGGCTCAGTTACAGGAAATTTTGACCAAAGGGCTGATAAGACTGAGCGTCTCACCATGGGGAGCGCTGGTAATTTTTGTAAAGAAGAAGGATCCAACACACTTAGATTGTGCATTGATTACAAAATGTTGAATAAGGAAACCATTAATAATCGATATCCACTTCCTAGGATTGATGATCTATTTGACCAGATGTGTGGAGCATCAGTCTATTCAAAAATAGATCTTTGATCTGGATATCATCAGCTGAGAATAGAGGAAGAAGATATTCATAAAACAACTTTTAGAACAAGGTACAAACATTATGAATTCACAGTGTTACCTTTTGGGTTGATGAATGCACCTACCACCTTCATGAATTTGATGAACAATATTTTTCAAGAATACTTAGATAAGTTTGTGCTTGTATTCTTGGATGACATTCTTATATACTCCAAGAATGTTGAAGAGCATCAAGAGCATTTAAGGATAGTGCTGGAAATTTTGAGAAAGAGAAGGTTGTATGGTAAATTATCTAAATGTTCCTTTTATGATACAGAGGTGCATTATTTGGGGCATGTTATAAGCAAGAACGGGATAGCTGTAGACCCTTCAAAGATCACAGCTATAATTGAGTGGCCTATGCCAAAGAACATGCATGAAGTAAGAAGCTTCATGGGCCTGGCAGGATACTATAGAAAGTTCGTTAAGGACTTTTCTAAAATTGCTTCCCCAATCACTTCATTACGGAAGAAAGATAAGAAATTTGTCTGGAGTGACAAATGTGAATCTGCCTTTAAAATTTTAAAGGAACAGTTAACTACAACACCCATTCTTACTGTACTTGACCCAAATGGAGATTTTACAGTTGTAACGGATGCATCTAGAGAGGGTCTCGGAGGAATTCTGTTACAAAATGGCCATGTCATAGCATATGAAAGCAGAAAGCTTAAGTTACATGAACAAAATTATTCTCCACATGACCTATAACTCACTGCCATTGTTCATGCACTTCAAATGTGGAGGCATTACCTTCTTGGTAAGCCCTTTGAGCTAAAAACCAACCATCTGGGGTTGAAGTATATTTTTACTCAACCAAAGATGAATGCAAGACAACGAAGATGGTTAGAATTTCTATCTTAGTATGATTTTGATATAAGCTACATTAAAGGCAAGGAAAACAGGGTAGTAGATGCTCTGAGTCGTAGGAAGCACATCTCTACTCTTATAACATTAAGAACTCAGTTTAAAGATGAGGTGGAAGATGTCATGGAATCTGACTCTTATTTTAAGCAAGTTAAAACAACACTTACTGCAAATCCAAAGGATGTGAAGTATAAAGGATTTTGTTTTAATAATGAAGGAATTTTGAGGTTTGAAAACAGGGTATATATACCCTTGGCAAATGATTTAAGAAAGAAATTAATAACTGAATTTCATAATTCACCTTTTTCTGGACACCCTGGCATTATGAAAATGCTTACTAATCTTAAGCAGCAATACTTCTGGAAGGGAATGAAAAAGAATGTGGTGGAATTTTGGACACACTGCTTGGAATGTTAGCGTGTTAAGGCAGAACATATGCATCCTGCTAGATTATTGTACCCCCATAGCATTTCGCAGTACAAATGATAAGTGATAACTATGTATTTCATTCAAGGATTACCTATGTCAAGGAATAAACATGATATCATCCTGGTTGTCATCAACAAACTAACGAAAGTGGCACACTTCATTGCTGGTAATTTAAAAGATGATACACCAGTGTTAGCAAGAAGGTTTGTACATGAAATTTTATGACTTCATGGAATACCTGAATTGATCATATTAGACAGAGATCCAAGAATGACATCAAGGTTTTGGCAAATGCTTAATGCGGCCTTAGGAACTAAATTAAATTTCAGTTCTGCATATCATCCAGAAACAGATTGACAAACTGAAAGAGTCAATCAAGTTTTAGAGGAAATGTTAAGAATGTATTGCATGGACCAACAGTAAAAATTGGAGGAATACCTTCCGCTGGTTGAATTTTCCTATAATAATACATGTCACGCCTCTTTAAAGATGTTGCCTTTTGAAGCATTGTATGGAAGAAAATGTAGAACCCCAGTTAGCTGGGACAACGTAGAGGATAGAGAGGTAATTGGGCCATAAATCCTTACGGAAATGGAACAAAAAATTAAAATGATTCGTGAACATTTGAAGGAGGCTACCAATAGGCAAAAGATTTATGCAAACTTAAAGTGGGTTGATAGGAGTTATAAACTTAGTGAGAAGGTCTTTCTTCGGGTCAAGCTGAAAAAGAGTTCTATAAATTTTGGAAAGGCTGCCAAGTTATCACCTCGTTATGTGGGACCTTTTGAAATTGTTGAAATAATCAACCCTATAGCTTATCGTCTAGCATTACCTCCTGCTTTATCACAAATGCATGATGTTTTCCATATTTCCTTGCTTAAGAAATACGTATCAGATTTATCACATGTGCTTAATTGGAATTCCTTGCAGGTCCAAGACCCAGGAATAATCGTGGTTAAGCCCATTCGAGTGCTGGGAACTCACTAGTTGTACTTAAGAAATTGTGAAGTGAATCAATGTAAGGTCTAATGGGACCAGTTCAGCGAAGCAAATGCAACTTGGGAAAATATCGAGAAGATGAGATATGCTTTTCCATACTTGTTTGATCAAAATTGAATTCAAAAAACTGATAATTCTACCAAATATGGACAATTACTTGTCTATTTTACAGTTATCTTAAAACACTGTTTTAATGATTAAATCTATTTTTGGTATGAACTTATGAATGGAAGGATGATAATTGAATTTTGTCCTAAAAACTCTATAAATTAGCTAATTTGATCATCGGGACGATGACTCTTTTAAGAAGGGAGGAATGTAACATCTTGATTTTTAGAAGCTACTAAGATTACCTCTTTTTGTGATGTTGTAACTGTGGAAATGAGGATAATAATGTTAAGATATATCTTTTAATCTTAAAAAGAACGTGCCATTGATCTGAACCCTTGCTTACTGCAACTTTTTTACTTGGGACGGAGGTCATTATAACTTGTGTTTAGCAAAGCGTGAAACTGCAGGCTTGCTTTTGTGTTTGATGAACTAATATTGTTGTTGATAGCACACCTTGAATCAATTCCATTGATCCAAGGTATACTGTGGCCTTCTTTGTGATCGCTTTGACGATTTACTTTCTAATTAGATGAAGTATGGAACCAGACTAGAGGTTGTTATAAATTTTTTAGAACCTAGTTACAGGTATAACTACTCGGCACCATGCTGCCAATGGAAAAGATTTGATTTCCAAACTACATACAAATTGTAACGCCGGAAAGCGTGAGGCAGTAAGAGTCTTGATGCAAGTGAGCCAGGTATATGTCGAGCATGGGACAGAACATCCTGCATTATGCTGGTTAAGGAAAGTAAGTTGGTAAAACTTACTAAAGAGCCTATTAATTTAAAATACTACGGGGTTAAATTCTAACCTATGACCTAACAACTATCCTAGGAGGATTTTATAAATTAAAAGGGATGTAAAATATTGCAAATCCTAATGATTTGCGACCTAGGTGAATACCTAGCTATGGACAATGTAACCTAAACTAATGTCAACCCTTGAAGGGGGACTTGTGGATACATGCTGATAAGAGGATAAGAAGGGAAGGTTTGAAATTTAATGATGGAATTTAATTACAGTCCTTGAAATTTTAAATGCCAAAATTGGCGGGAGCAGAGAATATAGAGGCACCAATTAGCAATATAGCTAAAAATGAAATCACAAGCAAAATTTTTGAAGAAAAGGGCTGCCAAACCTGAGTCGGTGGTGGCGTGGAGATTAAGGAAATAACAATGCATTCAATGCATTTATTGATCTTGGTTTTTACACCCGCTCGCCTTGGAAATGGGAAAGAGGAAATTTTGTGGTTATTGTGTTCATTTGGGTTTCTTGTATTTGCTCTAAATTTCTTTTGAGGTTCTTCCAAACCTGCAACCATTTGGTCATTGTTGCTGATATTTTGATTAACCACGGCTGTCTTTGAGCCTATGGGAGTAAGGAGATAGTTGGGGGAAACCTTGTTGTTGTTGTTGTGGAAAAAGAGTAACTCCTGTGGGCATGGACGCGGTTTTCTTCAAGCAACAAGAATTTTTACAGGCATGTTGAGCTCTTCTCTTTAAACCGTTTTGCTCTTTGTTAAGCGTCTTCATTAAAAGAACTCCGCTCTTTTATAGGATGTTTTTGTAAAATGAATATGTTGATATGTTTAATGAGACTTTTGGGTTGAGTTGTCTTTTGGAGATAAATACGATTTGGGTGTTTTCTTTACTAGGAGGGTAAATGAAATGAAATCTATCCTTGCTGTTTGGATTTTTACAGTAATGGGTATTCGGTTTTATCTCCCATTATGGGTTTGATTTGATGGAAGTAACAGTGACGTGAAGATTGTTTTCTGAGTTTTGTGCGTGTAAATGGATTTGGAATAATCGTGAGAATGCTTGATGGAACTGTTTGCATGAGTTATTTTTCTGGTCGTATTACTGTGCACAAAATATGAATTCTTTGGGGAAAATGAATTTATTTCATCATATTACCCTTGCTTGATTTAAAACAATTCAATGTCTCCTTATTTGGGTTGAGATTCATGAATGATTTTAGGAATGATTTACTTAAACCTGGAACAAAGTAATCTGGTTAATTGCTGGATGGAATAGAGCTTATTATTTTATTCTTCTTTGAATTCAATGGTGAATTTCTATATATATATATATATATATATATATATATATATATATATATATATATATATGCAAACTACCATCTAAACTTCTTCGCTGATTCATTAAAACTGAACTGAAGTTGATTTCTTACTCTGGTCTTGAAGAACGATTCCTTTTATTATTATGATGAAATCATGATTTTGTTGTTTGCTGTACACTCTCACTTGCTTTATACCTAGATGGAAATGTCCGTTGGGGTGAATAATTTAAGGAAAAAATTTTATTTAGAGATTCCATTATCTTGATACTTACAGAATCAGATGCAAATGAACTCTGGCATGCTTCCATGAATGGTAGTTAGTAAGTTTTAAATACTAAAATAGACTGTTATAAGAAATCATCTTATGGGAACAGGTCTGTACTAACTAGTAGATATTTGGCTAAGCAATGAGAAGAGATAATATGAATCTTATTCTTTCATTCGATTATTGGTTTTAATTGTTCTCTCTCCTTGACTGTTATTGTTGATTGTTATCACTTCTTGTTCAAATCATCATGTTCGGTTGTGATGAAAGGAAAGATAATATTGAGTGGGTAATCGGAAGTAATAATTATTTTCTTCTCTTATCCAGCTGAAATTCTATTATTTGACATTGAATGAATTTTTCACTGCCTTTGGCGTAAGTGACTGCATTTTATCTACTGTTTTTCTTCTTTTCTGAATTGAAAGAGGTACTATGCTGCTTGTTGAATTCTGGGAAGTTAAATAGTTTGTTGCTGTGTCGTAAGGTTTCTTCTCACTTTTGCATTTGATATAGTTGATGTCTAGTGGATGACCTGAAGGTAAGAGAGTTCTATCTTAATTTAAAATCGAATCAGTATATGGAATTCATTCTTGATGATGAAATGGGTTGGACATTGCATGCAATCGAACAACAATCTATAAATCAGTTAATATAGCTGTCTTAATACGTGATTGTTTAGAGAAAATACTCCTTTTTAGTATTATCTAAAGTTTGGAGTGAACTCTTTTCTTTTCATTGAAAAAAGCTATGAAAATGGTGAAATATACACCATGATAGGTTAGCCAATATAGAAATTGGTGTGCTGGTATTTATTATCACTGTTTAAAAATGATGCTAATTATTGAAATCAGGTTGTTAAAATTGTTCAACCTTATTGGTGCTTAACCATTGCGTGATGTCTATCTCTATTATGAGATGTTTCATAAAAGTAGAGTTCTTTTATTGAGATGGTTAATCGAGAGCACCTCATTTTAATGATAAGTGCTTAATATGCTCAGTTTGATGAACTGACCCGTGCAAGTAAATTTTACAGATGATTTCACGAGTAAAAAAAAGAAGAAGAGATGTTGTTTTATGATGCTTCTTCTGGATTAGCTAAGGATGGATATTTTCTGAGAATTTATTATTCTTCTACGAGGAAATGGAAAAAGAGAAAGCTGTATTCTTCTTCTTTATGAGTTGTTAATGCTGTTTGGCATGAATGAAGTCTGGTTGTATGGACTTGTAAATTGTATAAATTTTAATCTTGAGGATTGAGTACAAAGGAAAGGTGTGTTATTTTAATGGTTGTACCACCTTGGAACTGTTTGAATACGATTGAGAATATAATTTTATTCATTGAATTTGGATTATTCAAATGATGGTTGACAGATTTATAGGGACATAATATATGTTCTTTACTTGAATACAACTTTTAAGTTGGAATGTGAAATTAATTCATACTTAGGTCAATATGGATTTTAAATTGACATTTGTAAGGAGTAAAGTGAATATGAACTCTTAAATGAATGATATTCATAATTAGAGTATAAACTAATGAATATTAGTAAAGAGACAATTGAATTTTGTATTATGATTTTGTTAATATCCTTGTGATGTTTTGATCAAAAGGATATTCGGTATGAGGAATCATATCTCCTTGTAACAAACCTTAACTGAAGTAAGGTTATAGCGAATAAATGAATATATTCATTTGGAATTAGGCCTCATTTAAATGACGTCTAATGAGATGGAATTCTGAATTTAAATTCAGTTGTGAATTAAACTTGGTTAAGTTTAGTAAGTTGATCTTACTATGTTAAGCTGTACTGGACTGTTAGTCTGAAGCTTAAATTAAATAACTAAGATGGAAATATGCAATCCTTCAGAAGGTAGGAGTAAATGTATATTAAGCTATAGATAATTTAAGTTCTCCTTAGCTATGCAACTGTAACGAATAGTGAGGTTAGAAGATCAACACATTTGTTGAAACCTAATCTTAAAACACTAAGGATAAGAATCTAATCCTACTTTAGCTGGATGTGTATCTCTTGATGGGAGGATTCCGTACGACATTGGCACATGCCAACTACAATTTTTTGCCTTCATGAAGGTGGGGCCTTTATGATGACACAATGTTACAGCTGACATGTTACAACGCCCTCCCGAACCGAATCATCAAGTCTACATAAGCTTGGACCAAGTTACTTTGGACCAAGATAGGAATGTGACCTCGTATACGTAGTGAATCAAGAGGACTAAAGGTGACTAGACACATGCAGTTGACTATGGTCGACAAAGTACATCTGCATACCTTTAGTCACCACGAGTGTCTCCCTATACTCTTTCATATTGCTATCTTGGGTTAAAGTTTAAATTTGGATGAGAGGACTGATAGAGGTTAGAAAAGACCATTCTAGATAACAGATGAAGTGAGGTGAAGGATGTATTCCATTGATGTGTATAACGTCTAGGAATATGATCATGCAAAGCATGTGAAAATCTTTGGCCAAAGTATCGCAAGCTGCTGGTTGCGTTGTCCTAAACACCTAGTTTAAGAAGTAGGATTTCAGATGAATATCGGTAACATATATTCAGATAGGCCTCTTAAATGGAACACTTTGATAACCGAAAATGGTAAAGAGAACCAAGTATACTTAATATACAATGCATGGATTAACATGAAGGATTGGTAAGTAGCCGAGTCATGAAATGAGAGATCGTTGAAACTCTGAGCCATAAAATGGGAGATCGGTTGTTCTTCGAGTCATTACAACAACATATGGTATCTGTTATATGATTGGATGGCATTGAATGTGGTTCCATATTATAAAAAAATGTGAATTGAGAACATTGGTTTTAAAAAGTATTGTGTGTTCTAAATTACATTAATTGGATAGAGAACAATTATTAAAACTTGGTCGTGTGTTTTGAATTACATGATTAAGGACAGAGAACGTTATATATATTTATAAAATTTTTTTTCCCTCGTTCTAATGTCTTAAAATGGGAATGTTACATCTTGGTATCAGAGCTGAAGGTTGCAGCTCTTGGACCTAATGAGTCCACAATTTAATAAGGTTTACATTTTCTTATTGAACAGAAAATGGTTAGAACAAGAGGAAATGCTGCGAACAACCTGTTACCAGGTGGAGAAGCAACTACTGCTCAAAAGCTAGATGAAATCCTTGCTGCCCTACTAGATACGAGAGATCGTTTGACTGTTTTGGAACAACAAGCAATGGAAAATGAGGAGGAGGAAGAAGATGCTGATATAAATGATCAGCCACCTCCTGTGGACAACACCAATGGAGGGAATCCGGGTGTTGATAATAGTAACACAAATGCTCCTAATCATCCTGAAAATAAAAGGGCAAGATTAGTGGATGAACTTACAAATGATATAAAGAGAATAAGTCCTCTAAAGTTTGATGGAACAACACTTGGGGATGGGGCTGAAAATTGGCTCAGTGAAATGGAGAATTACTTTGGAATAAGAAACTTCTCTTATGGGGAGCATATTAGCTTTCTCATAAAGCATCATCATGGTGGGACAACCTTAAGGCTGAGTTGAATATTGTCGAAATAGACATAACTTGGGATCAATTTAAAAGTTACTTTAGGCCACGGTGGCTGCCTCAACTGTATTTTGATCGGAAAATGAATGAATTTCAGAACTGGTTGCAAGGAAGGCTGACAGTGACAAAATACTGGGAAGCGTTTACTAAACTCCTTAAGTATGTACCACAGTACCAAGCTGAAAAGAAGTTCAGGATACGAAAGTTCATAATGGGACTGAATCCCATCATAGGTGGTAAGGTGGATGTCCACGTTCCAACCACTATGGAAGGAGTTGTCGAAAAGGAAATAAGACAAGAACAAAAATTGAGAGCAATCTCTGCTAATAGAGAGGAGATTAGGAAGAAGATTCCCAACTCTTCTTCATCTCTCGCACACAAAAAGGGACCCTGGAAAAGGTTTGGTATGAATTTTTTTTTTGTTATGGATAAAAATAAGAAATCAATAATGAACAAACTTGTTAATAGTGTGCGGAGCGGCTTTGTAAAAATTAGTGGTAATGGACAAAAGTCTAATGGAAGCCATAGTGATAACTTCAAGGCTGACAATAAATTTGAGCCTAGCAAGGTGCCTGTCGGAGGCTGCTTCAACTATGGAAAGGACCATTACGCGAGTCATTGTCCTTTGAAGAAGGATGATCGCGATTAGTAGCATAGGATACACGCTGCGGTGGCTAACAAATAAGTTAAAAAGTAATTCACACCCATCGAAGTTCCAGGTAAGTTATTCGATACACCTGTAGTCATACTTTTTGATACTGGAGCTACTGAATGTTTCATCTCTACTAAAATAGCAATGAAATTTAAAAGAAAAGCTGAACGAATGGATAAGACATGGACAGTGCATTATGGAAATAATGTTGTCCATACAATAGATATGTGTCTTTCTGGGGCAATTCTTGACCTGCCTAGTTTCTCCACAGAAGTTGACCTGTATGTTACTCCTTTAGGGTCATATGATATAATTATAGGAGTTAATTGGCAGGTGGAACATAAGGTGAAGGTCGATTGTTATGAAAAATAGATTTGCTATTTTGATGACCTGCATAAAGCACTAGTCATTTAGGGTGTAAAGCGTGAGGTTGCAGTTAGGAAAGTAATAGCCATGCAATTAAAAAGGGCTAAAAATAGAGGCTGAACTTTTTATGCCATAAGAATGACGGAAAATGCCAAAGAAGATAATGATTTTGTGGAAAAGTATCCGTTATTAAGAGATTTCAGCGATGTTTTCCAAGAAGAGTTACCAAATCTTCGGCCCAAACGGGAGTTTGACTTTGGAATAGAGATCAAGCTAGTAACTAAACCCATATCTAAGGCACCCTACAGAATGACCACCCTTGAGTTGGTGGAACTTAAGGCTTAGTTACAGGAAATTTTGAAAAAAGGGTTGATAAGACCAAGCTTCTCACCGTGGGGAGCACCGGTAATTTTTGTAAAGAAGAAGGATGGCACACTTAGATTGTGCATTGATTACAAAATGTTGAATAAGGCAACCATTAAGAATCGATATCCACTTCCTAGGATTGATGATCTGTTCGACCAGATGCATGGAGCATCAGTCTATTCAAAAATAGATCTTCGATCTGTATATCATCAACTGAGAATAAAGGAAGAAGATATTCATAAAATAATTTTTAGAACAAGGTACAAACATTATGAATTCACAATGTTACCTTTTGGGTTGACGAATGCACCTACCGCCTTCATGAATTTGATGAACAATATTTTTCAAGAATACTTAGACAAGTTTGTGCTTGTATTCTTAGATGACATTCTTATATACTCCAAGAATGTCAAAGAGCATCAAGAGAATTTAAGGATAGTGCTGGAAATTTTGAGAAAGAGAAGGTTGTATGGTAAATTATCTAAATGTTCCTTTTATGATACAAAGGTGCATTATTTGGGGCATGTTATAAGCAAGAACGGGATAGCTGTAGACCCTTCAAATATCACAGCTATAACTGAGTGGCCTATGCCAAAGAACGTGCATGAAGTAAGAAGCTTCATGGGCCTGGTAGGATACTATAGAAAGTTCGTTACGGACTTTTCTAAAATTGCTGCCCTAATCACTTCATTACCGAAGAAAGATAATAAATTTGTCTGGAGTGAAAAATGTGAATCTACCTTTAAATTTTTAAAGGAACAGTTAACTACAACACCCATTCTTACTGTACCTGACCCAAATGGAGATTTTACAGTTGTAACAGATGCATCTGGAGAGGGTCTCGGAGGCATTTTGTTACAAAATGGCCATGTCATAGCATATGAAAGCAGAAAGCTTAAGTTACATGAAAAAAATTATGCTCCACATGACCTAGAACTCACTGCCATTATTCATGCACTTTAAATGTGGAGGCATTACCTTCTTGGTAAGCCCTTTGAGCTAAAAACCGAGCATCTAGGGTTGAAGTATATTTTTAATCAACCAAACCTGAATGCAAGACAACGAAGATGGTTAGAATTTCTATCTCAGTATGATTTTGATATAAGCTACATTAAGGTTAAGGAAAATAGGGTAGCAGATGCTTTGAGTCATAGGAAGCACATCTCTACCCTTATAACATTAAGAACTCAGTTTAAAGATGAGGTGAAAGATGTCATGGAATCTGACTCTTATTTTTAGCAAGTTAAAACAACACTTACTGCAAATCCAAAGGATGTGAAGTATAAAGGATTTCGTTTTGATAATGAAAGAATTCTGAGGTTTGAAAATAGGGTATATATACCCTTGGAAAATGATTTAAGAAAAAAATTATTAACTGAATTTCATAATTCACCTATTTCTGGACACCCTAGCATTACGAAAATGCTTGTTGATCTTAAGCAGCAATACTTCTGGAAGGGAATGAAAAAGGATGTGGTGGAATTTGTGACACACTGCTTGGAACCAAATTTGGAGGCATTGCTATATCTAGAGGTAGGTGAATTTTCTTTGCATCTATGGTTTTTAATCATTTTTTTGAAAAGTGAGTGATTTTTTTTAAAATTAATGTTTTTAGTAGTTTGGTTCCAAATTAAAAGTGATTTTTTTAATTTGCTAGTTTTTTCTTGGCTCTTTTGGTCTCCTTTCCTCCATCTTGCCTTCTGTCAACTCTAACAATCTTCTACCAGCTCAATGAGTTGGCTCTCCCTCCAACATGGTTAGTTGAGTTTCCTTGAACCCATTGAGCTATTTTGGGCATTGTTTGTTTTTGCATTTGCTATTTATTTTTTTAGCTGAGCTATCTTCATTTGGGGTCATGTTTGCCTTGGCTAAGATCTTTGATTCCTATGAGTTTTGCATTTGTTGTGCTGCCAACCCTACCCATCATCCATTTTTCTAACCTCAAGCTGGTTCACATTGATTTTTGGCTGCCCTGCACTCTAGTTTCTCTTGTTTGTGTGGGTGTTTTTTTTGGCTAGCTTGCCTTTGACCTAGCTCATTTTTTTGGATTTCCTACCTCATCTTCCCTATATGTTTACCTTGGTCATGCATGGTTTGGCCTCCTCTCCATCATGCCCTATATTTTGGGCTGTGAATTGGTGTCCCACTTTTCTCTGCATTGGTTACATTGCTTGCTTGGTATTTTTCCTAGCGTATTGCTTCCCCAGCTCTTCCTTTTGAATGACTATGTAATGGCATGTGATCTGGTCTCTTCCACCTAACGTAGCACCTCAGGCCCCTCCTCATATCGCCCATCTAGCACTGAACCTTTTCTCAGGCCACTCACCCTACCTCAAGCCCAGGGGATCACCCTCTCCTTCTTGTCCATGTTGTGATCTAGCCCCCTCTTCCTGCCAAGCTCCCTAGACAAGCTACTTTGACCACTCCACCTGACCGAGTTTACCTTATCTCACTTTTTTTGGATAAATAGTAAAGAAGGGTTAAGGGGACCCTATTGCATATAAAACAAACCAATCAAAACACCAAGAAACATGGCCAAGGGTATACCCATTGTAGACAACTAAAACATAATCATAGATAAACTAATAGTAAGCCATAACCATAATAACAATGATAGAAGTAACAACCATACTAAAAACATTACAATAAAAGGCATACAACCACAAAAGGACCAAAGACAAGCAACAATAAATCATTCCTTGATAATTTCTCCTACAGAGTGCATACACTCATTCCATTCCTTGACCAGTCCAATAATGGCGATCCTTCATTGCTCGTAGTCTAGCTCGATCATCTACCTTCTAGGAATGAGTCCATCTTTCTCCAGTTATTTGGCTCTCTGTATGGCCTGAACTAGTTCTCCCAACATCTTAAGGTGTTGGATAGTACTCTTCATATTCAACAAGTGTAATTATTTGATGTGCATCAGGGTTTCTTTCATTTTTGGTATTTCTTTCTCCATGGCCATACATCTTTCATTCGTATTTTTCAAATTATCATTCACCACAATGACCGTGAGATTTTCCATCTTCTCTTGAATCTCCCTGAGTTAAATGGCTACCATACTAATTTTTTGTCTATTAATGTTAGTGTCAAGTCTATAATTTTCAAAATCCTTCAAAAATCCACTTGCCTTAACCACATATTCCTAAGTAGAGAACAAGTCTTTTTGAGCAACCTTAAGCGTCTGGAGATTGACAATGGCTTCTTCCATGCTCTAGGTGTGAGTCTCCGAGATCTCTTCCTTTTAAACCATTTTGGGGGGATTTTTTATCTACCTCTCCTCCTCTTTAACATTAGTCTCCCCATTCTCCATTTGAACCTCTCTGCCATTGCCAACATGGTCAAAGTCATCGACATCCTTTTCCCAAGATTTAAATCTTACATCAATATTATCCTACTTACCTTGTTTTCCCTCCCTTCTCATTTTATTCCTCAGGTTTTCCTTGGCCATGCGAGACCTCGCCCTTTTGGCAACCTTTTTTCCCTCATCCTCTAACCCAAGGTTCTCAGAATTTGCTCCAAATTTAAAACTTTTGCTAATTCTGGGGGTGTCTATTTTGACAAAGGCCTTAGTGGATAGGAACATTCAAGGTGCCTTTTCCTAACCATCTCTATGGATTTTACTATTGATTTATATAGAAAATCAAGAAAATTATATTGCCTCCCATTTCTAATGTGATTGAGCATTGGAAAATGGTAACCATATACAACTCTATAACGTCCTTCAAGAGTAATAATAGAAATTATCAGCAGGGATATTTCATCATAAGAAGGTATGTCTTCTCTATCATAGCCATTGAAGTGTTGTTTGAGAGAACCCTTACCTTACATGAATTTATCCACCTCCAAGATGTAGTCAGTTTTAGGTTTAAAAACACATCTGCCCTCTAAAGGTAATCCAGTCACTTTGGCATGTAGCTTAGGCGATATGGTGAAAGAGGTGCTCTACAAGAAAACCCGTCCTTCATTCCAAGTATTGGCAATCTAGATGCTCAATTCCTCATCATGGCTATTGAAAATTTTAAAGAAATTAAGGAGTCCTACATTCTCTAACAACTCTGAGGCTTTCTCAATTATATATGAAAAAGTGGCAGGATCCATTCTCACTAAGTTTCCCCCATCTTACTTCTACAAAGCTTCTTTCTTTCTATGTAGATACTTATATGCCCCAAACTTAGACCCAAAATAGGGGATTATCGAAAACCAAGATCATTTGTTTCAAGAAATGAATGCACACAGTAATTAAAATCACCACCCCTCTCTTCGAATCCTTGAAGTAATGTGAGGCAATATTTGGCATGAGCCTCACACTTCTTTCCATAATAATACCTATCACCATCTTATCAAAATCATAAGTAATTAAAAAATTAGGTGCCTTTAAGATTTTTCTATCCACAGTATAATTACACCAGAACACATTCCACATATGAAGGCATAGGTTACATTTGAAGTCACAGAAAATTCCTCCACCTCCCGCTTTCCCAGGATTCTCTTTCACAACTCTGTCAAAGTTTAGCTTGAAAAAATCTTCTAAAGGTATTCTCCATTTGAATCCTTCTCTTGGATTGATTTTTCTTGTCATTTCAAAATTGATGAGATTCCATTTACTGAAAATATGTTTTTTTCCCTCCAAAATTTCCACTTCCTTGTTTTTTAGGATAGAGAAATTGTTTTTAACAACATGTATGCATCTTTTAGTAATATGATAACAAGGTAATATCTTCCCCTTGAAGATCCTCCAATTCCGTTCTTTCCAAACCTTCCACCATAAGTTCCCAAGACTCAAGATCCACATATTTTTAAGGCCTTAGCTGTGGAAGGGGAAATGCCATTGAACCCAATATGTTTTGACCTCTTGCGGGCTAACCCAATTTACCAAAAATAAAGCAAGTATAGAGGATATAACCTCAAAAGAAAAATTGCAATCCACAAAAAGGTGATTGAATTTCTCAATTACATTTTCACATAAGACACATCTATTTACAATATGAAAACCTCTTTTTAAAATGTTGTCAACCGTCAAAATATTGTTGATCATAGTTAGCTAGTTGAACATATTAACTTTAGGGATAACATTTTTATTCCATATTTTTCCAAATACTAAATCTTCAATGTTCATTTTTTATTTGAAAAATTGAGAATAAGTAGAATTGATAGGAAAAATTCCAGTTTCTTCTTTGTCCCATACAAGTTTGTCTTGGTCATATTTGTTATAGGTCAGCTGGTTTTGAAGAAAATCATTAAGGCTTTCCACTTGCATTTTTAAATCCTGCCTATCCATCTCCAAGTGTTTCCAAATATGAAAAATCCCCTCCTCCCTCATGTAGTTGCTTACCAAGACCCCATATTTTCCTTCCAACAACTGTGATATTTCTGGGAATTTATCCTCCAACTTGAAATTACCTACCCAATTATCTTTTCAAAACAAAGTTTTTGTGCCACTTCCAATTTTCCATCTACACCCTTGTCCCAAAATTTCCTTAGCACAATTTATAACCTTCCATATACTTGAGCCATTATAGTTTTATTATTATTATTATTTGAGTGGTGTTTTTAAATTAAGGTTTGGTTTGATATTTTTAATAGTTTAGCATTGTTACAATGTCATCGATGTTTTAATTTCTAAGGGGTGGTTTGTAGTTAAAATAGGTGGATTTTTATTTGAGTGGTGGGTTATTAAATTTAAGGTAAGGGGGTGTTTAACAAGGTGAATTGGGTATTATTAAAAGCAACATCTAGTTGCTCAAGTGCATATCTTTAAATTAAAGTCTCATTTATTAATAGTTTTCTTTTAAGGGGTTTTTTAATTAATTAGGTTTCAAATTAATTTAGGACCTAATTTTTTAGTAGATTAATTTAATTAATCATAAATAGGGTTTAATTTAATTAATTAAAACACCTTAATTCATTAAATTTAGCTTTTTTTCAATTAGTAGACTCAATGTAGTCGTTAATTTAGCGTTAATGATCACCTTTTCAGTCCCTTTTCACTTTAAAATGAGTTAAATTAGACATTTCCAAAGGTCATTTTAAGCATTATTATCAATTTTTTGTCTACTAATCATGAGCTAGAGTGTGAAGTGCCATTTCTAGCTATTGTTTGCCTTATGGGAGCATTTTCGACATCCTAGAGGTCTGGGACTCGTCTTGAGCCCATTTGTGCATTGTACCAACCATTTTTATTGCTTGTAAAATAGTGAGCACATCCACCACTGTATTGTAGTAAGTGGATTTCTGCTATGACGTGAGACATTTTTTCTCACAACAGGACTTGATTTCACCCTTTTCTTATTTCTTAGCTTGTTGTGGTTGTTTACGGTGTCGATTTGTTGTGTTCCATGAAACTTGCTTGTGGTATCCCCTCTTGAAAATTATTATGCTGATTGCAAGGAGAGTGAAAAACTATTTCACAATGCCTACTTGCACCAGATTATATGCAATACACTAAACCATAAAGTGTCGAAAGTAGGGGGTTATAATATTGTCATGGGTGCTTGTGTTTCTTATTTTTCTTTTCTGCATTCCTTATTTCTCTCTATTCACTATGGATGCAATTTCAATTAATTTTCTTATGCCTTTCAAATTATTTGAATGGAGATCGAAAATGGTAATGAAACTAAGGCGTAAAGGGTTATTTTGCATCACCATGGGAGCTGAGACTGAACCTAATAATGAGCCTACCAAATTTAAGTGGTTGAACAGTAGTGACAAAGCCATAGGTATAATTTGTATGTATGATTCTCCCAACTTTATCTTCCACATTGAGTTGTCTGAAACACCTAATTCTGTTTGGAAAATGTTAGATGCAATGTTTGGACAACAAGATGACATGAGAGCACATGAGTTAAAAAATAAACTACTAGGATTAAATCCTAGTGACTTTGAAGACCTGCAAGCATTATTATTGAAGATCATCCACACGAGATTGTTGTTAAAGGAATGTAAAGTGGAGAAGAAATATTCCCAGTTGATCTTATCGATTTTGTCTAAGTTAGGTCCCGAATACTCCATATTCGTGTCAAATTTTCACGCTACAAAATATGCTCTGGGAAGTGCTTGGAATATTCCCTCATTTGACATTTTTTTGTCCCAACTCATTCACAAACAGGATAAAATCATTCAAATGGGGTCTCTCAAGTCCAAGTCACATGCTCTTGTAGAAAGTACTGGTAAGGAAAATAATATTGAAAAGAAGAAAGAGAAAAAGGACCAACCTAAGAAGGAAACTGAGACCAACCAAGCCAAACCCGAACCTAACATGAACGCTTTGAATTTTGAGCCAAAATCAAAGAAAGAAAAGTGTAATTTTTCCTATTTCAAGAAGACTGGTCATGAAGAGCATCAATGTATGGAAAAAAAATTGATCACCTTACTCATTTACTTAAGAAAAATCATATAGGTGTTCTTGAGTCTATCAAACAAAATGCTCTAAAATCTGAGTCTTCTACTACGAGAGAGTCTAAATCTGATAAGAAGAAAGGAAAGGATCTTGTAGCTTGAGTTAATCCTTAAATTACGTGGATTATAGATTCTGGTGCCTCATACCACATAGCTTCTTTGCATGTTAAGTTCTGCAACATCGAACCTTGTGGCATGCCTCAAATCACATTGGGTGATGAAAATACAATATTGGTTTCTAGTAGTGGATCGGTAGAGATGAATGGGGGAACATTTAACCAAGTTTTGAGTGTTCCTGATATCTCTACCAATCTCTTATTGATTTACCAAATCACTCACTTTGGTGAAGGAATGTGAGTGGAATTTTGTCCTAACTCGGTGATTATTTGTGAGCTTCACAATGACACTACAATGGCTAAGGGAAATGAAGATCACCATTCATAGTTGTATACCTTTTCCCACTTTAATTTTGATATGACACCCATTTCCTTTCTCACTCATTTAGATGAGGTTAATAAGCTAAGAAATGAGCATTTTGAGCATCTTAATTTTTGTTACCTTAAAAAATTGAGCCAAAACAAGATGGTCAATGGGTTACCCCGCATCAAATTTATAAGGGTCTTTGTGAGGGTTGTGCCCTCAAAAAGCATCCAGAAAAGGGTTTTGACAAAGGAAAATCCTGGAGAGCTACTCGTATTTTGGACCTTGTTCATAGTGACATATCTGGCCAATTTCCGTATCCTTCGTTTACTAGACTATTTATATACTTACCTTCGTTAATGACTATTAGCGATATACTTGGGTATATTTTATCAAGCTTAAGTCTAAATTCTTTGAACATTTTTACAAATTTAAGGCTCTTGCTGAGAAGTAGGCGGAATGGTCCATCAAGGTTATTTGAACTGATAATAGAGGTGAGTATGTGAGCAATAGGTTTGAGGATTTTTGTACTTATGAAGGGATTGCTTTGCAACATACAATTTCTTATAACCCTTCACAAAATGGAGTTGTGGAAAGAAATAACCAAATGCTTTAGGAGATGACCACTTGTATGGTTCACTCGAAGTCCCTTCCTCCAAAGTATTGGGCCAAAGCAGTGAATTGTGCTTGTTATATTTAGAATCATGTTCTACAAAAGGAGTAAGAGGGATGAAACCCTTTAAATCTTGGTTTGGACACAAGCCTGATGTTGAGCACTTTTGAATCTTTGGATCCAAGGATATGGCTTAGATTCTCAAGAATAAACGAAAGGATTTAGAGCCAAAATCCAAACCTTATATCTTTGTCGGGTATATTGATGGTATGAAGGGATATTGATTGTTAAACCCTACTACTCATGAGATTTATATCAAGAGAAGTGTGAAATTAGACGAGTCTTCTTAGACTTCTACTTCTCTAACTTCTGAGATTCTTATGCTGTCTGATTCTAAATCTGAATCTTTAGATGATGATGTTGTTTAGCATGACCCTCCTCTTGATCCTCCTTCACCTCTTGACCCTCATGCTTCAGATTATTTTGATTTAGATGGTAGTGTTGAGTGGAACCTTGTTCCTTCTCACTCAAGTGAAGAATACTCCAACTCTGAGCCCGATCCTCCAGGTCCTCGTTGGGATAGGAAAACTTTGTAGAGTGCTAGAGAGTGTATGGGAGATCCTTTGGAAAGGAGGTAAACTTGCTCATATTTTATTAGACCTCACTCCTTCACCTCCACTTTTGACCCTCAGTCTTTCCAAGATGCTTATGGTTTTCCTGAGTGGGATTCTACCATGGATGAGCAATATTCATCACTCATGAAGAATGATAATTGGGATCTCACCCCTCTTACAGAAGGAAGAAAAATCAATTGGTGTAAGTGGGTGTTCTGAAAAAAGTATGGAGGAGATGGAGATGTTGAAAAGTTTAAAGCGTGATTAGTAGATAAGGGTTTCTCTGAGGTAGTTGTGGTTGATTACATGGAAACTTTTACTTCAGTTGTGAAGATGAATTCTATTTGACTAACCATCACCATTGATGTGGCTAACAGATGGGAAACATCAAATTGATGTCAAGGGTGCCTTCATTGATGGGGGCGTAGAGGAAGAGATCTACATGGAACAACCCATGGGTTATGTCTATGTTCCATTCCTTGTTTATAAGTTACAAAAGTCTCTCTATGGCCTTAAACAAGCCCCTTGGGCTTAGTATGCCAAGATGGACTCCTTTTTACTTATGTCAGGGTTCACTAAGTGTCAATTTGACCCAAAAGTTTACATTTTGTGGTAAGATGACTCCATACTCGTCCTTATTCTATATGTCGATGACTTTTTGATCATAGGTAATTATTCCTCTATCATCGATTCTATGAAGATTTCCTTATCCAACAAGTTTTCCATGACTGACATAGGATTGCTTCATTACTTTCTTGGGATTTATATTTCACAATATGACTTGGGTATTGTGATTTCATAGCCTAAGTACTCTCTTGATTTTGTCTCTCAATTTCATATGTCCGATTGTAAGCCTTCTCCTACTCCTTTCCTTTCCAGGGTTAAGTTGGTTTCTGATTGCTCTTCTCCTTTAGTTGATGGTGCCCTCTATTGAAAGTTGGTGGGGATCTTGATTTACCTTACTCAAACGTGTATGGATCTATCATATTCCATTGGGATCATGGCAAGATTTATGCAAGAGCCACACGAGTTTAATTGGAAAGTAGATAAGTGGATCCTTCAATACATTTTTGGAACCTACACAGATGGTATCCACTATTTGGGAGGATTGGATATTGGATTGGTTGGGTTTACTGATTTTGATTGGGCTAGTGATTTATATCATCGGAAATCTACCTCAGGCTATAATTTTTCTCTTGTTTCAGGTCCTATTATTGGGTTTGGTAAGAAGCAATACATAATTACGATATCTTCTACAAAGGTAGAGTACAAAGGAGTAGTCAACACTATTATAAAAGTTGTTTGGTTATAGGATATCTTGACAGATTTTTTTATTCAATATTGGTGGCCTACTATCATCTACTATGACAACATGAGCACCATATCAATTAACCGAAATCCTATTCAACATCAACGAATGAAGCACATCGAGATACATATGCATTTCATTCAGGAGTTGATCCATGATGACATCATTGATTTACTGTACTATTAGACATCTGATATGGTTGTAGAAATTTTTACCAAATCTTTCATTGAGGTGAAGTATCTTCACTTGCTATCTCTTCTTGGGGATTTCTAGCTCTCTTCTCTTCTTTTAGAAAGATTACAGTTTGTACATGAGTACCTTATTAGGCCTTTAGTTTCTGGAGCTCATTTGATGCATATTTCTTAGGATGTATAGGGAGTCCTTTATCTCTTGTACGTGGATGTTTTCCCTCAGGGGTTTTCCTCCATTATTTGACATCTTTATTGTATATGGGTACCTCATCAGGCGTAGTTTTTGAGACCTAATTTTTTCTTCTTCTTCTTCCGAGAAGATGTTGTTTGTACACAGGTACCTTATCAGGATTAGTATCTAGGCCCCATTGACACATATTTATTAGTTGTTTAGGAGAGATCTCTTCCAGTTCTAACTTTCCACGACCTCTACCTCAACTTCGATAAAGGGGGGTGTTGGTGTATATGACTAGACTTGTGGTCATTCGACGTCTTGTCAACCTAGTTGGTTAGTCATTTCACTTAGTGAGAATAGGTCATAATTGAATAGGTCATTGGGTTGTGTACATGTGTCATGCATAGGATTTACAAAACACTCCTATATGTACCCCTTATTTCTGATCTGAGCATGCCAGACACATCGTAGTATTTTCTGTACTTGATTTTCCTTGTGATTCATACTCTTGCTAATTACGTGAAGCATTCTCATTTCTATAAAAAGTGCAACCCTCTTTAATGTGCACGAGGTTACAACATTGATCCTCACAGAACAATACAATAGTTTCATATTATGAATAATTTAATTGGGTATTATTGTGTGAATCTTTAGACCATACTTTATATTTAATATTAGAGTGATTTTATTTTCTTGAATGGAAATTAATTTATTTTGTAAGGGCAATTGATACTTATCATTGCCTTGAAAATGAGAGATCAATTTATATGAAGAATTTATAATTTAATTTAGTTTATTTCTAGATTATAATAATACATATGAGACAATTTTATTGTGATGGTTTAGTGTAGATCTAATTTTTATCTTCTAAGAGATTTTTCCTTATATCTTTGGTAATTGAGTTCCTATGCTACCATCTCTAATTTTATTTGGATCCCTATAAATCAAGTTGTGTTGATCTTCTCCATACTTTTCCTATCTCTTATTGTTATTTGAAATAAGGCACCCAAAAAGATATTGTACATATACAAGAAGGATATTAGTTTAGTTTATTATTTGATATATTCTAAGAAAGAATTCAGAAGGTGTGGGACATAAAGAGTAGAAGTCATCTGGACCACTGTCAATGCACAAACCTTTTATATCTAAATGATTTAATTTATTTGTTATATCATTATCAGATATTCATGCCTTTGTCAAATTGTCAGTACTTCTTTTTGTATTTGGGCCGCACCATTTGTTTTTTCCATTTATAAACATCACCTGTAAAATGTCAAGAACATGAAGTATTTTGTGACTAGGATGATCCACTACAATGGTTATAAGATCTAAGTTCTTGTGTTTTATTTTATTTCTGCATTACGTTTAGCCGAATTCACTTTCACTTTCTATAAATTGCAAGTTTCACGGCTACATGCATAATTATTTGTCACCTTTATGAAGTTGAAGGGATGTGATTTTGAATAAGGTAGTAGATCATCTCTCATACAACATATTGGTTTTTTTTATTGAATCCATAGAAATAAAATTCATGAAAATATCCATCAATTTTCTTATGGTTACATCATAGTTCCTGCAACATTGGATTTACATTTGTATTACATTCAATTTTTTTACATTGGTATTGAGCTTCATTGGCCTCCACATCAACTCTGATTGCATATCGTAAGGGTGTTGACAACTCAAAAAATTTCATGACTCAATAACCTCATCTTCTTCACATCAATTTCAAAACCACCACATCCTAAGTATTTCAAGTTGTTTGACCATTTAAAAGTGAATATGTGTACTCTACTTGCAAACTCAAATGGATCCATATGCATTGGAAAGTCTTATAATTGTAAACTAGTGTGATGTTTTGTTAATTTTTTAAAATTGGTCTTATATAGTTTATAGTTTACTAATAGTTGAGAAAAAAGTGTCATTATCTTTTTAGTCTTATGCATCA
This sequence comes from Taxus chinensis, assembly GCA_019776745.2. Taxonomy (NCBI): domain Eukaryota; kingdom Viridiplantae; phylum Streptophyta; class Pinopsida; order Cupressales; family Taxaceae; genus Taxus; species Taxus chinensis. The sequence goes on from CM034146.1 coordinate 541,398,384, forward strand.
AGACTACATGTAATTGTAGACACTAAAAATTGAACAACGTCATTTTACATTATAATTTTATTGGACTTATATGTATGTGAATTCCAAAAAATGAAACTAGTTCTTATTGACATGAATATTTGGTTGTTTATCTCTTTATTACTTGATTTGACATTGTGTCTTGCTATTTTACCTCTTTGGTTTGATTATGAAATATCTTACAGAGATCTTGGGATTTTTCCTTTTACTGTTCTTTTATATCTAAACTTGGTTCGAGACTATATAAATAGGTCTAGGCTGTACTAAAATCCTAACCTTCCTGTACAACCTTGGCCCCTTTTACTTTTTGGTTATTTTATAGTAATATACCCATGTTTCATTCCTTTTTTTAATTTTTGATTATATGTTTTGGGTTGTCCTTTAGTTGGGGTAATAATATCAAGTCAGGACACCATTTAGGCAAGCCACCACTTCACACCCCTTGATTAACGTTTATTTATAAAATTTATTAAACTTGTCGATCCCTACATTTAATTAAATCTTGTGATTAATTAGAGAGTGAAATGGTTCACTTGTGTGCAACCAAATCACCCACCCTATTTAATAGGGTGATACCTCATAAAAGTAGCAATTGTGTATTATGATTGGGTAATTGTGATTTACAAATTGTGAATTCATGAATTTGTGACATTGTGAAATAGTATCTCATTGTAATTGTCGTGTGAGAATTGGTGTGGGACCGAGGAGGAAGTGGAAGTGCTGGGTAAAAAATATATGTGTAAGTTCTTAGTAAAAAGAAAGTGTATTTTGAGATTGGGGTTTTTTAAGCTTTAGGTTTTCTGCACTATATATCCTCTGTTGTGCATTTTTTATTGTTGTGTTTTTACTTTATTGAGTTACTTTGAATTTATTTTGCATTTTCTGCATTCAATTTATTAAATCTCTGCACATTAATAAAACCTATAATCCTTGGCATCAATAGTTATTAATTAATTAAATAATTATCTTGTGATTGATATGATATCAAAGTGAGGTTGAAGGTTTTTTTGTGTGCATGATTTTTAAAAGAAATTGTTGAAAAAATTGGAGCAAACATAAATAGGTGCACAAATTCAATTTGCTGCTTTTAAAATTGTATACTTTGTATTAAATTCAAATATATTTTAAAAATTATCTAAATTTAGTCCCAAATTTGGGCTTCACAAATAGTGAAATCAAATTTATAAAATTTATTTACATATAAAATCATAAAATTTGGATGTATAAGCCCTAACCACCCCTATAAAACTTACAATATGGTTTTAGAGAGGTAAAACACCTTGAATAATAAAAAATAGCCTGGACGCCCATGTTTTTGGTGTTTAGACTCCATTTACCTTGAATGTGCCTGGAAGTGTATGTAAATCACTAGCAAAGAGAAATAAACATAAAATATTATTTATAAAACCCTAAGTGGTATGGTATAACCCTATCCACCTCTATTCTTTCTAATAAACCTACATATAACAACATTAATTTTTTTAAAAATGATGTATATTTGTAAAATGCCTCTATTTAATCAAAATTGAAGATGATTTAATAAAATATGAATATTATTTTTAAATCTACTTTCAGAGTCACTACAATGATATACAATAAAATACAAATGCTAAACACCTGAAAGATGTAACTATGTAAGAAAATGAAAGAAATATGACACTTATCTAATTTTCGCTTATCTTGAAGTATACCCGGACTGAAACAACTGATAAACATGATAGGAAGAATGCTGGAAACACTTGATATAAATTCTGGAACTTGTAGAATAGCTTGGACTGGGGAAACTTGGTACCATAGACCTCCTGTAGGTTCGTATGATTACATAGAGAGTTAGAATCTAATTTATCTGGTGTCACCAAGGTTTCACTACCCTTTACTGTTGATCTCTTGTAGATCACTGGAAGATCGTCGAGTTCGCTGGTAACCTACAAAATAGATAATATCTTGCAAAACCCCAAAAGACATCAACTCTTAAAAAGAAAATATGTAAAATGGGGAATTAGACTGACCTCGACGGTCACCCCACTGAGTGATCTTACGATCTGGGTGCTGCACTACATCTTAGACTCCATGTAGGTCTATGTGCTTGTGTATGTAATAGTGTCCTTAGGTTGCCTTCGCGCTAATGATGCCAAGATAATGGGCTCGAAGCTAGATAGAATGAAAATGTGTGGATGGAATTCAAAACTTCCCCTTCTTATGTAATGTATGTAAAGTACTAAGCCCCAAAATATAGTCCCTTTGATAGGATGTAGATAGATAGCCCTTGATAAATTTCCTGCCCTTATAATGATATGTATGTTGTGTTTATAAAGGGATATCTTATTTTAATTTCGACACTAGTGTCATGACATTCTAACTAGGACATCGAGATAGGAGTAAGAAAATTGAAAAGGAAAATAAAAAATGTTAGAAATGTGAATAAAAACAAAGAGAACAGGAGCGCCCAGTTCGGACAAGAGTGCCCGGGTGCTAGTGTCCAATCCTAGGTGCTAGTGTCCTGAGACAACTGATGAAAAATGTGAGAATATTGATATACAAGGATCCCTATGACCTGACCAGAACTAGGTATAAAAGTGACATATATGAGAGATAAAAACAATAGAAACTTTCAAAGCAAGCAGATGGACTAGGAACCGTGTCACCAGTGAATAATTTTTATGCAAAGAAAATAGATGTATGCATATCATTCAACAAATCAAGATGTTACAAAGAAAAAACTTCTCCCTATCTCTGCAATGGGAGAATCTTTCCCAATGCCTGAAATGGATTATAAGGGTAAATTTTTGGATTAATTCACCTAAAATGTCTTCACCCTTCACCATACTCTATGTTCTAAACCTCATACCTTGCATTATGATTCATTTCAACTCCTACGATGATCACAATTTAGGAAACTCCTCTTTCTACTTACCTCTCACCATCTTGTCCTTCATCCCTCTCCATTATCCCTTCATTTAAAAAATATACTTTGGATTTTTATCCTTCTTTAACCTTCTTCCACCATGTACCCTATTCATATACTTGAAACAACACTAGATCATTCACAAACTTGGTGGAAAATGAATCAACAATTCATTCACTCACTTTGTTGTTCTAGATTGCACATGGGTGCCCGTAAGACAAACACTGTTGCTAGGGTCATGGTTATACTAACCTAGGTGTTACACAACAAAATGATTACATTTTTAGTAACCATTTATTCCTAATGAGATACATGCATATTTTCATCACTTCTTTCATTCACCTTCTTCATCAAACTTAAATCTTGCTTGTCTTGCCTCTCAAATTTTACTAGCCTTGGTGTTAGAATCTGTCAAGTGTATCTTCCTATGCTAGAGGTTTCAGCGCATAAGGAAAACAGTTTCAAACACCAATTTTTAAGTTCTTCATGTGTACGAAATTTCAAACCCCGAGTCCACCCATAAAGATCAATTCCTTTGTAACTTGACCCATTACACTAGGCCTATAAACTGTGACCAACTGTAGACTAGGAACTGGTAAAGAAATAGCCAATTTTGACTAGTGGAAACCAAAAATTCTTGTAAAATCCTTGAGCGGACCTTGTATCAGTGCTATCTTACCAATCTCATACTAAATCTCAATGATTCAAGGTTTCAAAGGTCAAATCCTAGCTAGATGGGAAAGTTAACCTGAGATAAGAGAAAACCCTATAAAATAAACTCTAAACAATTTCAAACATTCAAATATTTTCTGTGGGTCTATGTCGCCTTAGGGCACATGTTCAAGTTGATAGTAGGATTTGAAGGAATATAACAAGAGAGATACTACCTTGATCCTCTCTACCAAAACTGTGCAAAACATAGCACCTAGGACTTATTATCCCCAAATCGATCGACACTAATGTGTGTATCTTATTTCAAAATCAAATCCTCCCAATCCCTTCTTCATACGCATGGCATCTTTCTCTCATGAAACTTTCCTCTATCACCTACTTGAAAATACAATCATAGTTCATTCATGCAATGAAGACAACAATAAGCTCGAGTTTAAACCTTTGATATGACATCATAGACAACATCATAACATAATGTGTACTTAGACAATCCATTCTCAAAGAAACTCACTCAAAACTTTAAATAAAAAACTGATATACAATCATGCACAATTTACTATCTCAGTCATATGCTTAAAACAAGACTTTCACAAATAAGGCTACATCAATCTGCTGGATAGACTTCAAGAAATATCCCTTACAAGAATACAAAATATTCCAATGGAGCTTAAGACACATATATCCATCTAAAACTCATAAATATATGAAAAAGACAATCCACTGTACAAGAACAACGCATATATCTTTATTTTACATGAGTTCACTTTACAAAATGGGACATTACTCCTTTACCTACCTCTCCTCAATCCTCCTACTTGAGGAATGAGCTCCTTACTCATCTATCCACTCCCTATATTCGAGCTTATTCATTGAATGTATCTCCTTTGAAGCGTAACTCCTCTCTTCCCTAACATTCTAGATGGTTCATAACTCATCATGCCTTTCATTATCCAAAATAAGAATTTGACAATAGTTGTATACTTTTAATGACTCTTGATAGACTTATACGCCACTCTAAGACTCTTGTGACATGTTTAGACCCATACTAAACCACTAGACCATCAATCCCTCTTTCCTTACAATTACTTTTCTTTTTCAAATGTCTTCAAAATTTGAATTACAATTTAAGAGGGAAAGCCTCCAATTTGAAATTTTTAATTACTCACCCACTAAAGACTCCCTCTCATGACTCCACACTTTCTAAAATCTCAACTTAACCTTATATCCTTAAAAATTTACATTTGAAATGTCTTCTTGATGATGCGTTTGCATTATATTTCCAAGGAGGAGGAAAAGAACCCATGTTATTTATGTGCATAACCATGTCTTCATCTTATTTACATGATTTTTGTCCTCTTTCTATTCTCTCACTGTCCTTGCTGACTTTAAGACCACCTAGATCCCATACTTGGTTCTTTAACCTTGCATATTATTTGAAATGACTTCCTTACTTCTTGGGCTTGTTCTTTATCTCTGTAATGTTCCATTATTTATCAGTTGTACCTACAAAATCAAGCAATAAAACATGCATTGTATTTCATGATTCTTGATATTTTCCACCTCTCTATAGCCTTTTTTCTACATGATTCCATCATTTTCCCTGTTTCAATGGACTGTATGCTGCCCAAAAGCTTCATCTTTCCTATTTTCACCATCCTCATCTTCCTAATCACCTGATTTTTCCTCAATTATGATTTTTTTGTCATGGCTTTACATAAATAATACTACAATATTCTTCGTTATATCATTTAGAACACATTTACAAATATATAGGCAAAGTTGTTCTTGATCTTTAGGAAACAAATCACTAACAATATACAAGTTGTTTTAACAACTCGTTTAATATGAAAACTATAACAACCTCATAATTTAAATAGAACAAATATGAAATGTGAACAATAACTAATTATTTGCTAACATCCCCCCTTAGTGCGAACATGGGGAAAACCTAACTTGTACATCAACATGCCACTTCGTAGCTTTCTCATGATCTGGATGGTTTCTAGGACAATACCAATAAGCTCTGGATGATTTTCCAAGTGGTTAACCAAAAACTACACAATGGATGGTTTTTAGGACAATACCAACAACCTCTGGATTGTTTCTCCAATGGATAACTAAAAACTACAATATCATGATGTTGCAGTAGTATGATCAGCTCTCATCACTATCTCACTTCGGGGAATAACATAGGAAAATATGCTAAACATACAAACTGAAAAAATTAGAAATGGAACATTGAATCATGCTCCCCTCCTCAATGTGAAATTTTCACTTATTCAAACAGGAACACTGTAAACAAGCTCACTGAAACTGGCACTCTAAAAATTACAGCGGAAAACACACTACACAAACTGCAAATACACATGTCACCAAACCTTCATGCGGCCTCGTCGTTGGCAACTGATGAGAGGTCACTGATCGACCTCCAACCTCCGATTCCTCCATCCTCCGATGAAAAGTTGCTAACTCAACAAAATGTACTTTTGAAGCTCAAATGCATACCTTGAACAAACGTCAGATTCCACTGAAAATGTGTCTGTAAGGAAATTTTGTTTTACAATTTTGACAACTTAATAAGAATAAGAAAGAATGACTTAAATATAATTTTACAACAAAACATATAGATTACAAGTGAAAAAATGACAACAATGATACAAACTTTGACAATTGACTCTTTGACAAATAGATCAACTTGACAGTTTATATGACATTATTTTGACACTACGATTAAAATGACATGGAAGATGCTACCTTATCAAAAAATATATAATTATGTAAACAAATAGAGTTATAATCATTTATAGAACTTAATTAAAAATTAAAACTTAAAAAATACACTTATAACGACCCTAAATGACACGCTAATAAAGGACTACATTCAATCAAATATTGAACTTAACTATCTAAATGAAACTTTTTATACCACATTCTAAATAACCATTAACCGTTTTGACATAACAAGTAAAAACACTATTTTGACTAGACTATAAACTATTAATAGTGTGAGAATGGAACAAGACTCTTAAACATTATACTTACTGCCTTATACTATTTTTTAGGAACGAGGGCTCAATACAAGTTTGAAAACTTTGCATTCCATGACATATGGCAGAATAGGACGCTCCGCTAGAGTGCATGAAGCTGTAAACCATGGTTTTGTGGGAAGTATTGGAGGCTCGCAGTTGAGACTGAATGCATCCGATTAACAGGTTCAATGTTGAAATCTTCTAACGGAAAGTATGAGGAGACTGTCGGTAAATGGAACAATGGGATAGAAGTGCCGATTGGAATAATTGGTTCTATTAATTATTAATAAAACACATACCAGGCCGTAGGCGCTAGGGAATGGATCAAGAAAGATATTCCAAATAATTCCTGGACAGATTAGACACATGCCTCCTTAAGAGTACACGACACCATCAGATTCAGTACTAGATTCCCAACGGCATACCTACATCCATAAGATGGATTGCTCTAGACTATTGTAACATTAAATAAAACTTCACACTTAACACAATTCCACCTGTATATCAGAATTCCATTCATGCACCAATGGCAGAATTCAATGTTGGCGATGACTTAGAATTATATGTTGGAGCAGCACATGTAGTCCACCGTCCACGAGGTCGACATTTAAATGAATACACAAGGTCCAATGTCAATGTTGTCCCCTCTAGATAAACATCTCTCTATGCCAAATGAAGTTTTTGTCCTGGCTTTACAGAAATAATACTGTAATATTCTTCATTATATCATTCAGAACACATTTATAAATATATAGGCAAAGCTGTTCCTGATATTTAGGAAACAACTCACAAACAAACAACTTGTTTAATATGAAAAATATAACCACCTCATAATTCACATATAACAAATATGAAATGCGAGTAATAACTAATTATTTCCTAACATAGTAGATCATAAAGCTCTTCATCATGAGCTTCTTCATTATCTATTTCATCTTTCTCTTCTCTCTCTTCACCATCTTTAATTTTCATGACCTCTCTTAGCCTTGAGGCCCTCACACTCTCTTCACAAAATTACTTCTCTCTCATCTGTTACTGTCACTTGTTCTTTTCCTCTTGCTTCTTTCTTACTTCTCTCTTCACCTTCATCTTCAAGTGCTCTCTTATACACTATACCTCTCTTGTTGTCTTCCAACTGCAAAAACATGTCTGAGGCCTCATATTATTATTCTTTACCTGTTTCATACCTCTGACCTGTCACTTTTTCTTACTTTTCCTAATTCTCTTTCACGTGTGTACTTTTATGCTTATTCCTCAATAATAATCTCTTAATATCCATCAGCATAATCATGTTCCCTAGATTGATTTCTTTGTTTTCAACATGCAACTCACATGGTTCTTCACTATTCACAAGACTATCAAACTTATCTTTTTCATCATTTTGAGTGTTTACAATGAAACACATGTAATTTTGCATTTGAAATGGACCAAATACCTCATTCATGGAATAATATGCTGCTACTGCACATTCATTGTTTTCATTCCATCTCTAAATTCTCTCTTACACAACTTCTTCGACTATCTCTTCCTCTGTTTTTCTTGCATAATTTCTCATTTTCTTTAGATTTTTTTCTTCTTCTATGATAATTTTTTTCAACTGCAGCATCTGGATCCTCTTCAAAATTTGTGTTATATGCCATTTGACCCTCCTCTTCATTACATACCTCACTCCTCTATCATCTCTCATCAGCAACTCTTCTAATTTCTTTACATCCTCTCTCAACTTCTTCAGTTCTTCCTCCATCCTTCCTATTGTCCTATTTTTTGTTCTCTCTTCTTCTAGGTTTTTCTCTCTTTTCTTTCTCTCTCCTCATTTTTGATCAGTTCTACTAATGCTTTCACTAACTCTTCTCTATCCACTCTTCTTCTTTATCTCTTCACCTATCACTTCACAATCACAAACAACATCACAATTTCTTGTTAGCAATCAACAATAAAATTTCATTCAAAACTCAACACCAGGCTCTGATACCAAATGATGTAGAGAATATACATGCATGCATATCATTCAACAAATCAAGATGTTACAAATAAAAAACTTCACCCTATCTCTGTAAAGGGACGATCTTTACCAATGCCTGAAATGGCTTATAAGTGATTTTTTTAGATCAATTCACCTAAAATGTCTTCATCCTTCACCATAATCTATGTTCTAAACCTCATAATCTATGATTCATTTCAACTCCTATGATGATCACAATTCAGGAAAATCCTCTTTCTACTTACCTCTCACCATCTTGTCCTTCATCCCTCTCCATTAGCCCTTAATTCAAACAGTCTACTTTGGCTTTTAAGCCTTCTTTAAGCTTCTTCCACCCTGTAACCTGTTCATATACTTCAAACAACACTAGATCATCCAAATTTTTTTTGGAAAATAAATCAACGGTTCACTCACTCACTTTCTTGTTATAGCTTGCACATTGGTGTCCTTAAGACAAACATTGTTGTTAGGGTCATGGTTAGACTAACCTAGATGTTCCAAAACAAGATGAATACATTCTTAGTAACCCTTTATCCCTAATGTAGTTCATGCACATTTTCATCACTTCTTTCATTCACCTTCTTCATCAAACTTAAATCTTGTTTGTCTTTCATGTCAACTTTTACTAGCCCTGGTGCTAGACTCTGTCAGGTTTATCTTTCTATGTTGGAGGTTTCAATGCATAAGGAAAACATTGTCAAACACCCATTTTCAAGTTATTCATGTGTATGAAATCTAAAACCCCTATTCAACCCATAAATATCACTTCCTTTGTAACTATACCCTTTGCACTAGGTATGCAAACTGTGACCGACTGTAGACTAGGAACTGGTAAATAAATCTCTAATTTTGACAGGTGGAAACCAAAAAGTCTTCTAAAATCCTTGAGTGGAACTTGTCTCAGTGCTATCTTACCAATCTCAAACTAAATCTCAATGATTAAAGGTTCTAAAGGTCAAACCCTAGCTAGATGGCAAAGTTAACCCGAGAGAAGAGAAAACCCTATAAAATAAACTCTAAACAATTTCAAACCTTCAAATATTTTCTATGGGTTTGTACCAACTTGGGGCACATGTTCAAGTTGACAGTAGGTTTTGAAGGACTCCAATAGGCGAGATACTACCTTGATCCTCTCTGCCACAAATGTGTAAAACATATCACGTAGGAATTATTATCCCTAGATCGATTGACACTAATGCATGCATCTTTTTTCATAGTCAAATCCTCCCAATCCCTTCTTCACATGCATGACATCTTTCTCTCATGAAAATTTCCTCTATCATCTACTTGAAAATACAATCACAATTCATTCATGCAATGAAAAAAATAATAAGCTCGAGTTCAAACATTTGAGATGACATCATAAGCAACATCATAGCACAATGTTTACTTAGCTAATCCATTCTTAGAGAAACTCACTTAGAACTTTAAAGGAAACAATGATATACAATATGCTTAAAACAAGACTTTCACAAACAAGGATACATCAATTTGCTAGATATACTTCAAGAAATATCCCTTATAAACATTAAAAAGATTCCAATGGAGCTTAAGTCACATAAAGCCATCTAAAACTCAGAAATGTATGAAAAAGATAGTCCACTGTACAAGAACAAAGCATGTATCTTTATTTTACCTGAGTTCACTTTACAAAAATGGGACATTACTCCTTTACCTACCTCTCCTCAATCCTCCTACTTGAAGAATGAGCTCCTTACTCATCTACCATCTCCCTATATTAAAGCTTCATCATTGAATGTAACTCCTTTGAAGTGTAACTCCTTCTCTCTGCCCTAACATTCTCGATGGTTCATAACTCATCATGCCTTTCATTAGCCAAAATAGGCATTTGACAACATTTGTATACATTTAATGACTCTCGATAGAATTATACACCACTCTAAGACTCTCGTGACATGTTTTGACCCCTACTACACCACTAGACCATCAATCCCTCTTTCATTATAACTACTTTTATTTTTCATATGTCTTCAAATTTTAAATTACAATTTAGGAGGGAAAACCTACAATTTAAAATTTTGAATTACTCACCAACTAAATACTCCCTCTTATGACTCCATACCTTCTAAAATCTCAACTTAACCTCATAGCCTTCAAAATTTACATTTGAAATGTATTCTTGATGATGCTCCTGCATCAATTTTTCGTACTTAAGATCCATACATAAAACAACATACTTGGTGGTATAGTAAAATAGTAGTATGTGTATGATTTTGTGTCTACAACAACATATACAAATATAAATGTCTTGTATTAAATTAAAACAAGAGTCTATTTGCAAAAATTCTCCCTATAAAGGTTGGGTGGCGTGCTAGAGTGATATCTGGAGATTCAAAATTTCCATTATTTTCTCCTAGTGCGCCCCACTTTTTCCCTTGAAAAAATAAATAAAAAAAATCAAATCTAAAGTTTCAAACATAAACTCCCGTAACCATAAAAATTTAGGGATTCTTTTTACTTTTGTTACTTTATTTTCATATAGTAAAAAATGTAAGTTTTTTTTCGAGAAGTAAAAAAGTTTATTTTTATTTCTATTAACTTTAAACTAGAATTTAAAACTAAACTATTTTTAACTAATTCCTAAGAGCTAAAAATATCTTGTGGCTAAGTGAAGGGCCTGTGAAGGCTTTATGGCCACTAGAGGCGAGGACTTCAAGTCCCAACCCTCACATTTTGTTTTAAAAAAGGTACCATATAGACTAATAGCTCTAGATCGCATATATTAGTAGCTCTAGACCAAATATAGTTGATGTAGAGCTTAATACACAAACACTCTAACAAACAAGTTAGTTTGGACAAACTACTTAAAACTACCTTTAGAGCTTACAAAGTCTCACTTCTTACCAAGACTAGAAATCCTTTACTATGAAAATCCTGGGAAATGTTTACCATATTATTACCATGGCAACACAACCATCAAGTTAGATGAAATCATCCAAAATCTACAATTTGTTTGCCTAGGTCTAAAACTGCCTTAAAGCTTTTTAACTACAATATTCCTGGTGAGTTCATGGTTGGGAAAATCCACCAATACCCAAAAGAAACTAACAACACTTTTGAATACCCTTTTCCCTTCTTTAGGTGTGGGCTAAATTTTTTGACTCCACTTTCTAGACAAATACCTCTTTCTTCACAATCTTCTTTCTAGGCTTATTCTTATTTACTAGCCCTTCTTTGATAGGTTTTTGGGTATAAATTTTGATACAAACACTTATAGGATTAAAATGAGATTACTTTGGGATACCCATTTGGGCTTATTGTCACTCTACAAGTTTTCTCCCCACCTTCTTTGAAAAAAATATGATAAAATCCACCCTTTCAACGTCAATTAGGTCTCTAAATAAAATGCTATAGGACTGTACCCAAACTGTAAGAGTTTTATATTAATTGGGGTTTATCAGTGTGAATTTTCCTTGAATTATTGTTTAAGATTATATGGGGATGATCTCCTAAAAGTTTTTTCCTTTGGAAACGAGTTTAGAGTCTTTAAATCTATTCCTCACATCAAACCCTAGGAGGGTTTTCTATAGGCCCAAGAACGGTAATTTATTCACCATTTTATTTGTACTAATATTCAATGCCTAAAATCACATTTATTAGGTATGTGTAACCATTTAAAAACTAGATATCCTAATAGTAAGCTTCTTGACACCACCTAACCATGCAAATGACAAAATTTACCACTATCTAGCCTCCAAAACAAAGTTTATTAACTATTAGACCATACTAAGCAACAAAATTTTAATTTCTTATCTTCTTCAAGGTATTGAGGGGTATTTTCATACGTTTTAAATCTTCCACAACTCACACTTCAATAGTGTTCATGTTCCTCTTGCTCAAAGCTACTATTCAAGGCATGAAACTTGCTTAAGATGTATTGAGTCAAACTAATGCTACAATATACAAGAATTAACCTTAATCAAGGCAGTGAGTTCATCCTAAATACCAATGAATACAAGGAATATCAATGCTTACAAACACAAGTCAATTACCAATAACAAGATTCTTGGCCTTAAACTCATGCATGTTAGACTATCAAAATGATCAAACTGACTGATACAACTTTGTTTGCAAATAAAAACCCTGGAAATCTTCTTGAAGATCCCAAATTCCTTTTCCAAACCTTGTCATTCGAATGATAAGATGAAATAGTTACAAATTAAGGTTTTAAAAACTCTCAATTTGAGTATTTCTTGTAATTGAATCCTATGGAGGTTACACTTTCAAAGAAAGGATCCGCAAACAAGATTATGAGTTACATGAAAAATAAAACTCCAAGAAGAGTCTCCAATGAATTCATCCCATTTTGGTTTGATGAGCTCAAGAAGTTAAGAAGAGTCCATAATTTGAATTTTTAACTTCTTGAGCTCATCAAACCGAAATGGGATGACTCCTAAGACACCTAAGGACTTAATCAAACCAAAATTTTTCATGACATGTCTAAGTTAGCCTTAGGAGTGATGCTCCTGCATCATACCCCTAAGGGAAAAGATAATTCTTCCCATAATGTCCTTCCTTGCAAGCTGATCCTTCTGATTATTTCTTTACTTCCAATTAAACACGAGTCTTTGAAAGTGATCCTTGACTGAGTTCTTTTCTTGTTTCATCTTCCTCAACTGTGCCATACTTCTTACAAGCTATATCATCCTTGAATTAGTTGTATTATTGATCAAAATGACTGTACTAGGAATGTATGTTGTCCTTTCCACCTTCTGATTGAGATTATAAATGTGGTCCATGCTCATATATGATGATTCTTCATGATATTTGACTGTTAAACCATCACGAACATCTTCCTTTTGTTTTTCTTGGGTCATTTCATCCTTGAGTTTGAAATGTACTAGATTTTTCTTCAAGTATTCATCCACATTTGACTATTCCTTCAATTTTCCAAGTGACAAACCTGTACACACAACATCCAAAGAATTATTAGATTGAAAAAATTGAGTTTCTTCTCCATCCTTGACCTCCATTTATTCCTCATACTTTCTCTCTTCTTGGTTTTACACTTCCTTGTCCTCAACTAGTTTAAAACACTATTCATGATTGTTTTCTTCCTCTATAAGGTCTGATTGCTTCAAATTTCCATTATAGTATGAGTTTTGTCCTTTTGTGACTACTTTTAAGAGCTCATCACTACCCTTGTTATTAGTATGATCAACAAATATTATTTCCTCATCCTCTTTACTCATTCTTCTTTGCATATTACTTTGATATTCTTCCGCTCCACTCAACAACTTCCACATCTTCTTGACAGTACCAACTATGCTTTCCTTCACATCATCTTCCTCTCTCTGCTAAAAGAATGTTCTTAAACCCATTAGCATTACTCTAGGATGGTCTTCATGCCATGCTTTCCTATCCTTCAATGGATTCAATGTATGTCTAACTACATTATTCACAAAATTATAAGTATTTTCCCATCCATCGTGAATGGATTTCTTATCAAATTTCCATGGACTACCCAACAAAAGATGACATGCATGTATAGGTAACACATCACATAAAACTTGATCATGATATCTTCTAGTCTGAAAAGTGACTAAACACTATTGACCAACTAACTCCTGATGATCTCTTTGAACCCAATAGACCTTATAAGGGTTAGAATGCCTCGTTCTTCTCAAATTTATCTTTCAACCATCTTAGAATAAAATAAGTTATCTATACTACCATTATCAATGAAAAGTTCACAACATTTACCTCTTGTTTTACACATGGTTTTGAACAATGTCCTTCTTTGAGATGGTTCTTTATTTCTCTTGCTTGCATTCATCAAGACTCTCCTCATCATAAATTCTTCACCTGTTTCTGGTTCTTCTACTAGTGATGGTGATGCCACACTTTCTTCTTCATCAGCCTGTGAAATTTGATTTCTTGCTTCATTCAACCTATTGCTGCTTGCTTGTGGATACTCTGGACAGTCAAATTACCTATGACCAATAAAATTATTGTATTTTAAACATATTCCTAAGAACTCACCTCTTCCTCTTCTAAATCCACATTTTCCTTTGTATGAATAATCACCTCTAGATGTATTATGTGTTTGTGAGATTCTTACCTCTTCCATATGATTTTGTTGTTGTTGTCCTCTATTGGAATGCTGTTATTTTTTTCTCATTCCTCTACCTCTATCTTTGAAGTATTGTGTTTGTTTCCTAGACAACTTTTCTTCTGCCTTCAAAGATGTTTGGTATGCCTCTTCCATTATCCTTAGATTAAACAAACTGATTTCATCCTGTATGTTAAGTCTCAAACCATTTACATATATAGCCACATATTTAACATCATCTTCTATATGACCATATCTCATTTCCAATTTGTAAAACTCATTAGTGTAATCAGCTACATTCTTTTCCCTTTTCCTTAAATTTTGTAATTTATTAAAGAAGCTAGTATGCTAGTTTGAAAGGATAAAATTACCTTTTAGTTTTGACACCATCCTAACCCTTATCCTTATATTGTCCTTTCCTCTATTCACTCTTTCCTATTGTACATAATCCCACCAAATAACAACATGTCATGTAAGTTTGTATATGCAAACTTCACCTTCTTATCATCTACTATGCCTTCAAAATCAAAATATTTATCAATTTTTGATCTCCAATCTATTAGCTCTTCTAGATGCATACTTCCACCATACTGTTATCCAAAATAAGACCATGCTTGTTTTGGTTAACTTGCCTTCATTCTTCCTTTTGCTGCAGGCAGATTTTAACAACTTTAAAGCAGTCAAAAGTTCCTAGAGATGGCTTCATCAGATAGGATTTTTCTTCCCCTTTCCAGAAAGGTAAAGAAGTCCTCCTCACTCTTTGTATTTTCTGAGTTATGGCTTGGTGGAGTTTACAGTGAAAATTTTCCCTAGGAGGGTCCGCGGAGGTAAGGAGAAAATTTTTCCAGGGAGGGTCTGCGGAGGTAAGGAGAAAAATTTTCCAGGGAGTCTCGGGTCGGCGGAGCGGAGTTGGGAAATTTACCAAAGGAATTAGTGGCTCAGCGGAGACAGGAAGAAAATTTGGGCTCTTATCCCCTGTTGCGGAAAAAAGGAACAAAGGAAAATTTTGGCCCGCGGACCCAATGAAGGAAGGAAACAGACTCGCGGGGCCAGGGAGGAATTTGAGACACTTAGCCTTTTTGGCTAAAACTCAAAGTCAAAAATTGGCCTATGAGCCCGTGAAGGAGAAAAGTAAAATTTCGGCCGCACCTTTGTACCGAATCAGAAGGCACCATGTGTCATCGGGAGAGTGGGGCATGGATATTTTTTGGGGATTTTTCCCAATTTAAAAAAAAGGGGCAAAAGGTGAAGTTGAGGCCGCAGGCCCGTGAAGGAAGAAAACGAAGCACACCTCCATGCCAATAAGAATTCGACACGTGTCATGCGGACCTCAAGGGCCGCGGAGATTTTTGGGAATTTTTTGTAAAAGTGCAAAAAGTAAAATTTGGGCTCGTGGACCCGTTTTCAAATCTGATTCACCACCATTTTTGACCTAATTCGTGCCTTGAAATTTGTGCTTGAATTTATGCCCTGATTTTTCCCTAAATCTTCAGATGGGCATATCTTTCGATCCAGAGATCAGATTTGGGAAAAATCAGACTCATTGGAAAGATTTTGATCTCCTCTATGCATTGGAGGCATAAAAAATAATTTTTTGTAGGTTTCAAGGAAGAAAAGGCTAGAAATGTTTTTCATGCCTTTAATGCAAACTAGATTGCTTTGAATGAGTCATTTTTTGCTTAATCCACCATGGTTGCCTTCTCCCACATGCCAAAGATGAAGAATCAATTCGATTTGATGGGAAAAAATGCTAAGATGTCTTCTCACACCATTAAACCAACATTAGATCGCTTTGAGAGCTGAGTTTTGCTAAAATTCATCATTTTTCTTCCAACATGCAAAACAAAAATAGAGGAATTGATTTGATGGGTTTCCAGGCCAATTTGAAAGGGATTAATGGTGGATGGTTGAATTAAACGATCTGATTTTCTCCCTCTTCTACTTCCTCTCTCTTTGCTTTAGTTATAAATGGAAAGGATTCGATCCTTTGTTTTGTTGGACGTTTTTCTCTTGCATGATCCCTTTTTCTCCTTAGCAAGTGGATTCGTGGAGTTTCAGACCTCTCATATAAGCTGCAACACATATTTTACCTCCTTCACATTGCAGTGCATCATATTAAAAAATGGGAATGATAATGCAAGCTCTGTGAATGATTTTTCAATCCTTTCATGTGTTATTATTGTCTTCTGATCCTTCATTGTATCTTGGCAATTTATGCATGTTTTGTGTTACATTCTTATCATCTGTGTTTATTTGTAAAATAGAAGTTCATCACTCCTTTGGTGTATCACCGTTTTAGCTTAGTTTTGTTTTCCCCTTTTTGCATCTTCAACTCTATCTCCTTGGAATCTAGAGTAGGATTTAACATTGAACCTCTGTAAAATTCATGCATATACCTAAAAAAGGGGTAAGAACCAAATTTCTCTGGAGAGTTTTCTCACCTTGCAAGGTCCTACACCTTGGAGAAAACTCCATGTTGTGCATTCACACCAAGTTGACCATTTCCCAACAACAGATCTGAAGGTCGATTTGGGGGTGTTGTGAATTTGTACTGACAGTTTTAGCATGCTTGGTGGGACCTTAGAGGTCTTCATCTTCATTATAAAAAAGTTGATGTGCAATTTTTGTAAGTTTCTTGCTTGAAAGAGCCTTGATTTGCACATCTGGCGACTTCAAAAGGATAGAATCAACTGGTTTCAGTAGTCCAAGCTTGAAGATTCGTGAGAAGGATCCAAACAAGGTCAAGGACCAGAGAAGAGGGATTGTTTAACTATCTGTAATTATCCACAGAAAGAGGAGAAAGAGGAAGAAGGATTCAAAGGTCTCCATCTCCACCAAATAGAACTCTATCAACTCCTCCACCTAGTAGACCTTTCATCCAATCAACAAAGGTTCTCAGGCCAATCAGAATGGCACAACCCAATCCTTATGTCAACTTTAATGGCAATAGCCCACTTGCTCTCAATGCACAGAATCTAGTTCCAGTTGTAGCATTGAAAAACATTCCATACTTTCATTGGAGAAAATTATACCACTCCTAGTGATCATGTTAAAGACATTGTTAATGTTTGTGCAATCCATGAGATCGTTGATATGCAAATTGTTGTCAAATTTTTGGCATCTTCATTCAAAGGGAAAGCATTACAATGGTTTAGGAGCCTTGGAGGCTAGGTTATATCCAAGATTGGAACTAGTTGTGCATATCTCTCCATGAGCAGTTTGGAGAGAAAGGGAGATAACTTGTCTCTATTGGAACAATTGACAATTATCAAGACAGCTCCCAATGAGTAGCTGACTGACTTCAACTTTCAAATTTCAAAGGACTTGAGATAGAATTCCAGTGGCAATAAGGCCAACAGCTAAAGGTGCTTTTCTTATACTATCTCAAAGTTTTAAATTATTATATTTCCATGTTAATTCAGTCCATGGGAGGCTACAACTATACCTGCAAGCTTATATCATTGCCATTAGAGCTGAGAATTGTATTAATTCAAGCTAGTAAACTAGCTCCTAGACCTCCCATGCCCTTATACCCAGACTTAGAAAAGCCCAAGCACTATTCAAACACCTACTATAGCTCCTATTCCCACTCCTAGAAATCAGATTTCAAATGAAACTTCTACTTCATCTTCTAGTGCCTTAAATGAAATTCAAGAAATCATGAAACATTTGCAAAATTTAGGCAATGAGATGCTTATACTTAAGAGGTAACAGGCCCAACGTCTTTATACCTTCTTATTAGTCTCAAGCTCAACCTAATAGGTAGGCATATCAGCCTAATAGACCACCCAATCCTAGTTGTAAATCAAAATCAAGTAAGGCCTCCTACCAATAGACCATTTCAGCCCTATAACCCCAATGTTGCATCTGCCTTTAAAGCCTTAGTGCTAGTGCAAAACAATATATCTCAAGAATATGAGTGGTGTTTCCCATGAAGTGAACCTCACAACAAATATTTTTGCTTCAATGGTTCTTTGAACCAAGCTTTAATGGTGACAACAACTAGCATAGAGAGTGAGGTGAGTCAGGAAGTAAACAAACAACACGGAACATCCCAAAAAAATGCAGCTTCCAAATGAGACTACACTGGTGAATTGGCAGGCTGAGGATTTTTATGGTATGAATCAAGTACACCTGTCTTAGAATGTGGCATCCAATACAAGGTCAAAGAAGAGGAATATGGGTGAAGGGCAGCCATTTGCTCCAGGTGATCCACAACCTTCCACCACTCCACAAAGTGTTCGTAACCAAAATCTAATTCTAAACATGCAAGGACATCCCAAGCCATCTTCTAAACTAGCTCAAATGCCATCTTTTGCTAGTCCATGTGCAAGAAAAGAGTGTACAGGCCAAAGGGCAGCAAAGAGATGTTTCATCCCCATTCAGCATCATTGAATCAGATGAAGAAGACCAATGTGAATATATCAATGTGGGAATCACTATCCTTCCCAGGCCAAAGAGATCTACTACAAGCTGTCATGAAGAATTGGTCAACTTCAAATCAGCAAGTTCATATGCAAGAGAAGGTACTCACAAATGTTGCTCATCCCAAAGGGAATCACGAAGGAGAGCAAGGTAAAGTTTTTAAGCCCCCTCCATTCTATGTTTCATTGATCATTGGAGATAAAATAGTGCACAATTGCATGATTAATTCTAGGGCAAGTAGTTCTCGTAATGCCCAAGCAAATAGTTGATCAGCTGGGCCTCCAATATAAAGTCATATTTAAAGGGGTGGTGCAATTAGATGGGACAACAGTAACCAACAGTTGGGAGAAATTAAGGATTTGAATCTCGCTTTGCATGCTTGCCCCAATGTTATTGTGTTGTAAGATGTGCCAGTGATAGATTTACCACCACTTTTTGCCCTATGTTTGTCAAGGGATTTCACAGCCAAAATTGGAGGCTACTTATCTGCTAATTGGTCACACATGTTTTTTAGAACTAGATATGGAACTAAGGCCAGAATCAGATCCGAACCAATTGCAAAATTTCACATTTAGCATCATACTCCAATTAAAATCAATACCAACTATTCAACATTTGATCAAGAGGATTAAGCAAGTATAGAGGAAGCTGGACACCAAAGTTGGAAACATCCCAGATCTAACTCTTGATGAATGAGCAAGTAAGGTACATGGTTTTGATCCCTACAAGTAAATAGAGGAATCTGAACTAGGAGTCTATTACATGCATGAAGAAAATCAGCCTCTTCCTAGCATCACCAAGCCAGACCATAAAGATGACAATGAGGTATGGCAGTTGTTCTTTGATGGATCAAGAAGTAGACAAGGTGCAGGAGGAGGAGCTATGCTTGTTTCACCTCAAGGCATTAAGTATTATTCAGCTTTTAGATTTCAGTTTGCATGTTCTAACAACATTACTGAATATGAAGCTTTGATACATGGATTGCATTGGTCAAGGAAGAGAGGCATCAAAAACTTACAAGTCTTTGGTGATAGTGAGCTGATTGTTAATCAAGTTAAAGGATAGCATGCTGCCAAGAATGACCTGCTCAAAAGTTATAAGAATAGGGTGTGGGATCTCATTGAGGATTTTGAGGGCTTTGGCATCAACTCCATCCCTAGGAAAGAGAACCAAGCTGCTGACAGGCTTGCAGTAGTTGGAGCAACTTTTGATGTTGTGGAGAGTATCAAAAGAGATAAAACGCAGCCAAACATCCATGTGATTGTGAGGCCATCAGTGCCAGACAATAATGCAAGTTGGCAAGTGTTTGAGAGTGACCAACAAATCATCAATTTCTTGCAAGAGGAAGCTGAGTTCTCAGCCAAAAATCAGGAAAAGTTGGGAACAGACAGTACGGTGATCAAGTGGTACAGCTGAGAACCAACAAATTTCCAAAAGGACTTGTGACTTTAGAGTCTATCTTTAATCCTAATGATCAATTTAGGAAGGAGAAAGAAAACATCCAAGTCAAGGGAGAGGATTCAGAGCCCATCTCAGTTAGAGAAGGCAAGTCACTTCAAATTGGTAAAGTGGCAACCGAGCAAGAAAGGTATGAATTCATGCAACTTTGCCAAGAGTTCCCAAATGTATTTGCTTGGAGCTATGAAGACTTGAGAGGTTTCAATCCCAAGCTAGCTCAACACAATTGAACTAGATCCAAGTGCTAAGCCCATCAGGTAAAAACAAAGACCGGTCAATCCACACATGGAGCCTCTCATGAAGAAGGAATTGAATAAGTTAATAGAGGCAAGTATCATATTCCCCATCAAGCATTCAAGCTGGGTTGCAAACTTGGTTCCAGTTAGAAAGAAGAGTGGGGAAATAAGATTGTGTGTAGACTTTAGAGATTTGAATAGAGCATCCCTCAAGGATCACTACCCACTTCCTTCTATGGAGCAGATTTTGCAAGTTGTTGTTGGCTCTGAGAGGTTTTCATTGCTAGATGGTTATTCAGGGTATAATCAGATCATGGTAAAGGAAGATGATCAGTTCAAAACAACCTTCACCACCAAATGGGGAACCTATGCATATAGAAAAATGCCATTTGGGTTGTCTAATGCCAGAGCTAGCTTTCCAAAGGGCAATGGATATGGCATTCAAGGGATTGATCAACAAAATAGTGCTGATATACCTAGATGATATTACTGTATTTTCTAAAAGTGCAGCAGACCATCTCTTTCATTTGAGACAAGTGTTCCAAAGATGTAGAAGATTTGGGGTATCCTTGAATCCCAAAAAATGCATTTTCCTAGCTCATGAAGGCAAATCTCCTAGGCCACATTGTTTCCAAAGAAGGGTTAGCAATTGATCCAGAGAGGGTTGAAGCAATAAGAGCACTGCCATTGCCAAGTCATAAGAAGGCTCTTCAAAGTTTCTTGGGAAGAATCAATTTTGTTCGAAGGTTTGTTCCAAACTTTGCAGCCCTTGTCAAGCCAATAACTATGATGTTGAAGAAAAGTGTGGCATTCAAATGGACAGCTGAAGGTAAGGCAAGTTTTGAGGCAATCAAAGAAACTATCTCACGGGCTCCAACTCTCATTAACCCAGATTTCTCCAAAGACTTCATCCTTTATGCATTTGGCGGTGGTGATACAATTTCTGACAATTTTAGTACAACAGAACGAAGAAAATGTAGAGCAGCCAATTGCCTTCTTTAGCCAAAGCTTGGAGGACTATGAAGTAAGGTATTCCTTCATTGAGAAGCATGTTCTTGCAGTGATTAGGAGCTTGAAGATGATTCTAAGCATCTAGTTTCAAACAACAAGGTTCAACTGTTGGTTTCTCATTTGGGAGTTAAAGACTTCCTCCTCAACAAAGATCTAAATGAAAAATGTGCAGGGTGGATTACTCGTGTCATGGAGTATGACATTGAAGGATCAAAGTCACCAAGCTTGGTCTGAGGAAAGGGATTGTGTGAGCAATTGGCCTTGAGTCAACCAATTGAAGCAAGTGAAACAGTAAGAATGTTGTTTTGGTGATACAAGACAACCAAGAACAAAGAGATGTTCAAGAAGAAAATGGTGGTGTGCTCACTCCTTGCTGGACCCAAGACATAATGTGCACTTCTTACAAACAGGCCTATGCCCTCCAGAGATGAACAAAGCCAAAAGAAGACACTTCAGATTGCAGGCTATTCCATATGTACTTGTTGATGGTGTCTTGTTCAAAAAAAGATATCAATGGAGTGTTGCTTGAGATGTATTGGGACAAATCAGATTGAGAAAATGTTAGAAGAGTTTCATACCATATGATCAGTTTGGGGGTCATTTTGCTCCAAGAGTGACAACTCTCAAGATCATGAAGGCTGGTTATTATTGGCCCAAAGTGTTTAGTGATTGTTATGCATGGATCAAGAGGTGCAAGAATTGTGCATTCTTCACAGGAAAAGAGAGGTTAGCAGCACTTCCATTGCACCCAATCTCAGTTGACCAGCCATTCATGCAATGGGGTTTGGACTTTGTTAAATAAGTCATTAATCCAAACTCAAGCCAAGGGCACAAATGGATTCTAACAGCAACAGACTACTTCACCAAATGGATTGAGGCGGTGGCCCTCAAAGAGGAAAATGAATCTATCCCATTCTAGACTTCTATGAGGGGATAGACAACCAGATTTGGTATACCTGCCACTATAATATCAGATAATGCGTTGGCATTCATAGGATCAAAGGTAACTGAATGGGCTATTAAAAATGGGATCTATTTGAGCACTTCATCAAATTATTACCATCAAGGTAATGGCCAAGCTGAGTCCACAAACAAGAATCTATTAAGGATCATCAAGAGGACTCTTGATGAAAATCAGAGGACTTGGCACACTAAGCTCAAATCAGCTCTATGGGCTGATAGGATAACTCCCAAGAGATCCACATGGTAACTCTCCATTCAGACTTGTTTATGGGAAAGAGGGAGTCTTGCAATATATCACTTGAGTTGCCAACATTGGAACTCATGAAGCAATTGGAATTGTTGGAGTGTGAGCCCATGGAGGTTAGATATGCAGAATTGATGGAACTCCAAGAAATCAGAGAGTATGCAGCCCAAACAATGGAAAAAGGACCAAGCATTGATCAAGAGAAGCTTTGATAGGAAAGCTAAGGCTAGAACTTTCCAAGTTGGAGATTTAGTGTTGAAATGGGATGCAGACAGAGAAAAGCCAGGAAGGAATTCAAAATTTGATGCCATTTGGAGTGGCCCCTACATGGTCACAAAATGCAAAAACAGCAATGCCTTCCAATTGTCTACATTGGATGGTGAGGAACTGCAGATTCCAGTTAATGGAATCCATCTAAAGCATTGCTACTAGAAGGGAAACTTCTCACCTTGTACATATTAGCTTAGATTATTTTCATTCCTCCAAGTGCTTATGCACATTGTTTTGTTGTAGCTTAGATTTACATTTCCCTAAGTGCTTTGGAAGAGGTTTTGTTGCCCTCAAGGATGCATCTTTTACAGATCATGTTCCAGGTCAAAGTAATTTTCTACTCTCACAATATTCATCTTAGAGATTTTCTAATGAATTAAGAGTAACAAGCAGTTGAGTTCATGACTCCATGCCCAATGGATTGCTTCAGGAAGCTGGTCACTTCATCTAGCAGGCAGATGACCCCTTTGAGTCGCCAAAATTGTTATCCAAAATAAGTCCATGCTTGTTTTGGTTAACTTGCCTTCATTCTTCCTTCCTTTTACTGCAAGAAGATTTTTACAACTTTAAAGCACTCAAAAGTTCCTGGAGATGGCTTCATCAGATAGGATTTTTCTTCCCCTTTCCAGAAAGGTAAAGAAGTCCTGCTAACTCCTTGTATTTTTTGAGTTATGGCTCGACGGAGTTTACAGTGAAAATTTGCCCTAGGCGGGTCCGCGGAGCTAAGGAGGAAAATTTTCCAGGGAGTCTCGGGCCGGCGGAGCGGAGTTAGAAAATTTTCCAAAGAAATTGGTGGCTTGGTGGAGATAGGGAGAAAATTTGGGCACTTATCCCTTGTTGCAGAAAAAATTTGCACTAAAGGAAAATTCGTGGCCCGCGGAATCTGATGAAGGAAGGAAATAGACTCGCGGGGCCAGTCGGAGGAATTTGAGACACTTATGCCCTTTTTGGCTAAAACTCAAAGTCAAAAATCGGCCCACGAGCCCGCAAAGGAGAAAAGTAAAATTTAGCCCCACCTCCGTGCAATCATAAGGCACCACATGTCATTGGGAGAGTGCGGGCACAGATATTTTTTGGGAAATTTTCTCAATTTTTAAAAAAGGGAAAAAAGGTGAAGTTGAGACTGTGGGCATGTGAAGGAAGAAATCGAAGCACACCTCCATGCCAATAAGAATTTGAAACATGTGATGCGGACTTGAGGGGCCGCAAAGATTTTTGGGAAATTTTGCAAAAGTGCAAAAAGTAAAATTTGGGCTCGTGGACCTGTTTTCAAATCTGATTCGCCGCCATTTTTTGACCTAATTCGTGCCTTGAAATTTGTGCCCAAATTTGTGCATTTGAATTTTGCCCTAAATCTTCAGATGGGCATATCTTTCAATCCAGAGATCAGATTTGGGAAAAATGGGACTCATTGGAAAGATCTTGATCTCCTCTATGCATTGGAGGCATAAAAACATCATTCTTTTAGGTTTCAAGGAAGACAAGGCAAGAAACGTCTTTCATGCCTTTAATGCAAACCAGATTGCTTCGAATGAGTCATTTTTTGCTCAATCCGCCATGGTTGCCTTCTCCCACACGCCAAGGATGAAGAATCAACTTGATTTGATGGGAAAAAAACCTAAAATGTCTTCTCACAAAATTAAACCAACATCAGATCACTTTGAGAGCTATGTTTTGCTAAAATTTATCATTTTTCTTCCAACACGCAAAACAAAAATAGAGGAATCGATTTGATGGGTTTGGCAGGCTCAATTTGAAAGGGATTAATGTCAGATGGTTGAGTTAAAAAATTTGATTTTCTCCCTCTTCTGCTTTCTCTCTCTTTGCTTCAGTTATAAATGGAAAGGATTCGATCCTTTGTTTTGTTGGACATTTTTCTCTTGCAGGCTCCCCTTTTCTCCTTAGCAAGTGGATTCGTGGAGTTTCAGACCTCTCATATAGGCTGTAACACATATTTTTGCCTCCTTAACATTGTAATGCATCGTATTAAAAACTGGGAATGATAATGCATGCTCTATGAATGATTTTTCAATCCTTTCATGTGTTATTATTGTCTTCTGATCCTTCATTATATCTTGGCAATCTATGCATGTTTCTATGTTACATTCTTATGATCTGTGTTTATTTGCAAAGTAGAAGTTCATCACTCCTTTGGTGTATCACCGTTTTAGCTTTGTTTTGTTTCCCCTTTTTGCATCTTCAACTCTGTCTCCTTGGAATTTAGAGTAGGATTTAACATTAAACCTCTATAAAATTCATGCATACACCTAAACAGAGGGGTAAGAACCAGCTTTCTCTGGAGAGTTTTCTCACCTTGCAAGGTCCCACACCTTAGATAAAACTCAATGTTGTGCAATCACACTAAATGACCCAATTCTAGACTGCAGATTTGAAGGTCATTTAGGGGGTGCTGTAGATTTGCACTAACAAGTACCTTCATCCTTAGCTTAGTACCAGGTCCCATGAATTATTTTAGGATCCTTACTTCTGGTCCTTCTTCCTCTGGCTCTCTTTCTGCTACTACCTCTCTTTATTTTTCTTCTTCCTTGTCATTGTCTTCATAAAAAGCCTTACATTTTCTTTGAGAAAATTATAATGCTATCAATATGTCTTGTATGTTTCTCATCATGACAACCAAATTATTATCCCTAGGCTACTCTCTATGTCCTCCTCTAACCACTCTTCTAGGTGGCATTTTGACAATATTGTCTTCTCTTCTCTTCTCACTGATTGTTACTCTTCTCTGTCTTCTCCATTTTCAATTTTCCTCTTTATCCTATGATCTCATACCAAATGATGTAGAGATTAATATAAAAATACTCTAATAAACAAGTTAGTTTTGATAAATAACTCAAAATTGCCTTTAGAGCTTGCAAAGTCTCACTTCTTACCAAGACTAGAAATCCTTCAATATGTAAATTTGACCCAAAAAATGCCAAAATGAACTATGAAAATCTTGATAAATTTTAACCATCTTATTACCATGTCAACACAACCATCAAGCTAGATGAAATCATCCAAAATCCACAATTTGCTTTCCTAGTTCTAAAATTACCTTTTAAGCTTCTTAATTACAATGCTCCTAGTGAGTTCATGGTTGGGGGAATCCACTAATACCCTTAAGAAACTAACAAAACTTTTGAATTCCCTTTTCCATTCTCTAGATTTGGGCTAAAAAGTCTGACTCTGCTCTCTAGGAAAATACCTCTTTCTTCACAATCTTCATTCTAGACTTATTCTTCTCTACTAGCCCTTCTTTGATATATTTTAGAGTATAATTTTGATACAAGCACTTCTAGGATTGTATGCTATTACTTTGGGATACCTATTTGGGCATATCTTCACTATTTAAGTTTTCACCCCACCTTCTTTAGGAAAAAATTGATAAAATCCACCCTTTCAAAGTCAATTAGGTCTCTAAATACAATGCTACAGGGCTATACCCAAAATCTTAGAGTTTTCTATCAATTGGTGGCTTATCAGTGTCAATTTACCTTGAATTATTTTTCAATATTCTATGGAGATGATATCATAAAAATTTTAGCCTTTGGAAATGAGTTTAGAGTCCTTAAATCTATTCCTCACATCAAACCTTAGGAGGGTTTTCTATAGGTCTGAGATTGATAATTTTTTCACCATTTTCTTTATACTAATATTCAATGCCTAAAATCACCTTTATTAGGTATTTTCAACCATTATAAACTAAATATCTTAACATTACGGTTCTTGACACCATCCAACCACGCAAATGACAAAATTTGCCACTATCTTGCCTCCAAAACAAGGTTTATTAACTATTAGATTGTACTAAACGAGCAATATTTATTTTCTTCCATTCTTCAATGTCATGAGGGGTCTATGCATACATTATACCTCTCCCAAAACTCACACTATAACAATGTTCACATTTCTCTTGCTCAAAAATACTATTCAAGGCATGAAACTTACTTAAGCTGTATTGAGTCACAATAATGCTACAATATACAAGCATCAACCTTAATCAAGACAATGTGATCATCCTAGATACCAATGAATACAAGGAATATCAATGCTTTCCAGTACATGTCAATTACCAACAATAAAATTCTTTTCCTTCAACTCATGTATGTTAGGTTATCAAAGTGATCAAACTCAATAAAATCGACTGATACAAAATTGTTTGTAAACAAAAACCCTGAAAATATTTTTGGAGCTCCCAAATTCCTTTTCCAAACCTTGTCATTCAAATTATAAGATGAAACAATTATAAATCAAGGTTTTAATACCTCTCCATTCGAGTCTTTCTTGTAACTGATCTCTATGGTTACAAGCCAAGTTCATATGGATATTACACTTTTAAAGAAAGGAGCTAAGAACAAGATTATGAGTTACATGACAAATTAAACACCTTAAAGAGTCTCGAATGACCCATAATGTCTACAAATAACCTAAAACATACTATTAAATATCTTAAAAGACCTTACACCTACCTAGGAAGCCAAAATTGGCTCAAAAGTTCAAATTTTCAAATATTCAAAAATGGAGGGAAACTCCACAATTTAAACTTTTAACTTCTTGAGCCCATCAAACCAAATAGAATGACTCCTAAGATACCTAAGGAATTAATAAAACCAAAATTTTGGCTGACCTGCCTAATTTAGCCTTAGGAGTGATGCTCCTACATCAATACTAGTAGCTTTGAACCAAATATACTAATAGCTCTAGACAAAATATACTAGTAGCTCCAGACCAATTATACTAGTAGCTTTGGACCAACTATATTAGTAGCTCCAGACCAAATATACTAGGAGCTCCAGATGAAATATACTAGGAGCTCTGGACCAAATATATTAGTAGCTCTAGACCAAATATACTAGGATCTTTGGACCAAATGTATTAGTAGCTCTAGACTAATTATATTAGTAGTTCCCGACCAAATATAATAGAAGCTCCAGACAAAATAATTTAACAAAAAATTAAAATCAAAATTATTCAATTTTTTTGAAGTCATTTATAAAACAAAAAGAAAATACATTTAGCCTTTTTTTTTTTATCTAGGTGTATTTCAAAAATCTAAATTTTATTTTAAATTTAATTTAGTTTATTGTTTGTTTGAAAATTTACTAAATTTAATTGTTTAGTGAAAAAAATGTTTTTAGTAATTTTTTTTTCAAAAAACTGTGCTTGCTTGTATTTATCATTGAACAATGGTTGGAATAGTTAGTTTTTCAATAGATAAATCCTAATTGTTAAATGAGATTAACTATAGTATTTGGTGAGTTAGGTTAAAATCCTAATTAATGGAAAAGAAACTATGGGATCTGGTCACTGGTGTGGAGAAACAACCTACCAGAAGACAAGATAACCCCAAAATACTTAGTTATTTTTCCCAAAGATCCCAAGAAGCCCTGTCAATTCTATTGTAGAGTAGAAAATATGAGTTTCTGTTGCATATAAGACAAATGGACTCTCATGTTGACGTTTGGGAATAACTAGAAATAATGCATGAGGGAAATTTCTTCTCGAAGATGATCAAGTTGGTCACGGAACTATTTACAGCTCCTATGAAGGGGATGAAAAAATAGTTAATTATTTAGTTAACTATCAACATGTAGTGCCCACCTCGGGACACCAGAAAAAAAGGCCAATAAGTCACTAGAATTTTTTTTTAATTTTTTTTTAAAGAGAATACTATCAATACAAATCCGATTCCATTAATAATTCTTTTAAACTAAAATGATTTACCCACTTACTAAACACTATCCCCGAAACAATATTATTATTGTTATTATTATTATTATTATTTTCTGAATTATTATCTATTTACTTGGGACACCCTAGAAAGAGTCTACACCCTTTTTAGATAATTATATTTCCCCCTTTTTACTTATTTGCCCACACACCCCCCCTTAATTAATTCTCATTCCCACTATATTTCCCATGACTAAAGGTGTGTAGGGTTTTATTTGAGCTCTAGGATCAAACAAATCTGGTCCCTAAATTTTGAGTTTACCCTAAAGTTTTCCCTAAGGCCCTTATCTTTTCCTTTCTTTTCATTTGAATTTCATTCTTGTTTTCCTTCTCTTTCTTTTCATTCTTTTTCTCGTTTTGTTTTGGCTTTGTCTTTTGGATGTGCAGGTTATGGAGGAGCTAATACTTGAATTAAGAAAGGGCAAAGATTTTCCTTGTTGCTTTTGCCCCTTTTAAAATCTGGTTGGGCCGAATTTAAAATTGTATATGTATATTTTTTTTTGTAATGCTTTAGGGAGAGAAAAGGGGGCATTTTGTTTTGTTTTGAAGGTGGAAGGGAGCGACAGTTTTGGGGAAGGAAACTGTGCATATGGGAGATCGTGGTAGGAGGGGGACTGCGTGAGGAAGGGGTGTGGGGATAGCGCAGGGAGAAAGGGAGGTCGGTGGCAGTGCAGGGAGGAAGGAACAGTGGCGGGGCAGTGGCGGCAGAGGGGTTGGCGGGTGGATGGGGGCACAGGTAGCGGATAACAAAGGTGACCGAGGGGATAACATGTTGTAAGGGGAGCAGGGAAGGTCTTAGGGCGGCCGTGGATGGGTGGGGGGAGGGGTTCGGCCCTCCCCCAAAAGTATTAAAAAAAAACTTTGTTTTTTTTTAAAAACTTTTAAAAACAATGTTTGTTTATTTTTATTTTTATTTAAACTATAACTTATATTATATAGTTATATGTGAATATATATACATATATATATATATATATATATATATATATATATATATATATATATATATATATATATATGAAATTTAAATTGATGATATTTACATTTTTCTATACACACACATATATAAAATACATATGCATATATATAGATGCAAAGTGAAAATAAAAGTATAATAAAACTAAGGATATTGCACTTAACAAGAAAAAAAAGTTTTAAATCTATAAATCTGCAATAATTATTTTCAATAATAGACCAAGAGAATTATGATTAATATAAGTTTAAATTTATTTTATTATTCTTTTGACAAATATCAAAATAACCATATTCCCAATAAATCAACTTCCCTTTGAACACAATAAACCGATTTCCAAAACCATAGTGGTAGAAATATTTTTAAACCAAATTTCACTTAGTATCTAAATATGTGACACATTTTACAAAGGAATGTACATTTCAAATTGATAATAATTTCTTCCAATATTAACTAGCAAACTTCTTATAACAACTAGATTTCCTTTCGAACAGTTAATCCCTTTTTTATTATCAAAATAATATTAAAAAACAAAGCATGTTAAAGGAATATAAATATATTCTACTAAATGTATTTTAAAGAAACACAAATATTTTACAAGACTTCTTTTGTACAATTTCTCAATACATCATATTTCAAAATACTAAAATGCATAAGAAACAACCCAACAAACTCCTTCCCAAGATTGAAAGAAAGTTTTCAAACAAAAATGAAATACCAATCTTACAAGTGATTTTCCAATACAAAAAGGAAGAGGAATTACAATAAAGAGGAAGTTTCCACAAGTCATATCCAAAAGGGTTACAAAGGGGTAATGTCCACAAATAAAATGGAGATGACAAGGAGCTCCAACCATCACCCAACTTCCATCTTGAGATCCAATTTCAAATGCCTTCAAGGAATCCAAACAAGGAGAAGAAGCTTGTTTTACCACCCAACCATAGGCATCATTACATGCCTTTCCCAAGGTTGGGATGCATGCTAGCCTCCCCTAAGCCCATGTGAAAGAGGACTACTATCCACAACTTTGCACAAGAGTGAAGGTGAACAAACAATATTACATCCACATAAAATAAGACAAGGATTAAAACAAGACTCCAAATTTGCAAAACTGAAAAGGAGGAGAAACCAATTTCTACCTCTAAAATGGGGAAGAGAAAAGAGGATTTCTCCAAATTTATAACCAACATTAGTTACACAAAGCCAAGATCTCCATACCCTCCTTATTTCTCCAAATTCATTCAATCCCTCCTTATTTCTCCACCCTTTCACCAAATCCTTTTTGGAAGGATTTTCAAACCCCAAAGGGGTTTCCTTACCAAGAATGGGGAAGGAGGTTCAAGCCAAATGAACCACCTTCCCCACCTCAACCATTTGAGGGGAGTGACTAAAACCCTACAAAGCTTGCCCATCAAGCCTATGAGTATTGAGAGGGGAAAATCCCCCTCTTCTCCCACAAACTTCAAAACTCCATCATGCCATATGATGGAGGGAGCAAAACAAAGTAAACAATAAATAAAATCCACATGCAACAATAACATTTCCAAGTAAACAATACTAACATCTAGTATGACATAAAACCACAAATAAGCTCAAGAAGCCTACCTCAAAGAAAAGCTCTCCAAAATCAAAGTCTTCCACTTCTTGACCCAAGCAAGCTCTAGCTCCAAATCCACAAGCCTCCAAGTAAAAACTCTCAAAAAAAGTGCTCTTCCTTTCCCATGAGGGGGAATTTGAAGAGGAGTAAGAAAAAATCCTCACAAATGAGGGGGTGACATGTGTTACCCCTCTCTTCCTTCCAAGTCAAAGATGAATGAGAGAAAGGATAAAATGACTTTTAGCCCTCTTCTCCCAAATTACCTACAATGATAACAAAACAATCTTGTGTAACTTTTAACAAAGCACACTTATCTATACCCCTTACATGGATGTGACCAAAGGGGAGGCAAAAAGGGAGGGAAAATCCCTCTATGCCTTGAAAATAATCCACCCTACCTATTAGGTAGGGTCCAAGGGCCCATGTTCATGCTAAGGGAACTCCTAAACTAAAAATGGGTCCCTAAAAATGCCTAAAATAACCTAATTTCGGGTTTGAAAAAATTGGCACAAGGGTAGAGGGTGTGGCGCCCACCCAAGGGTTCACATGTGACCCTAAACCCTTTTGATTAAGTACATCATTAAAAAAATTTAAAACTTAATGTAAGTGGGGTCATTAATTCCCCAAAACAAGTTTACAACACAAGCTAAACACCCTAAGAAAGATTAATAATACAAGACATATTACGTTACAAATGAGGGTCACCCATGGTGCCCAAAACAATAATTCTAATGCTAAGGCCTCATGCAATAAACACAGCTAGGACTTAGCCCCATGGGCTACTTGTGTAAAATTGTGTAGCTGGCCTAAATCCCACATTCTCTTGTAACCTGTCACCTGCACACTCATTGCACACATTAAATGCACCTATCCGATAAAATATGAATTAACTACTCAGTAAGATATCAATGAGTTCTAAACTAGCATATCATCTCTCTAGAATCATAAATGCGAAAACGTGCACAGTTATACACAATTCACAATAAGTTAGATATAATGATGAAGTGACATATATCCTTAGAATCCCAACATGCAACTAACTGAGTATCCATCAATATAATTATGGTCCAAAACAACATCATATCAATTAGTATCCATGACATCATAAGATAATGTGACAACATAGTAATCAAGCTAAATTGGTGCTATATGCCTGCATTCCATACATGTCTAATAAAATCAAATCTCCTAATGTAATGTCTAAAATATATCAAATTCCTGCCAAAACATGTCTAAGAGTAAGAGGAACAACAAGTAACTGAGCTATAAAAATGTGGGCACTACATCCCCCTCTACTAAAATTAGACTTCCTCCTGGAAGTCACTGAAAGAGATAGGGATATCTAGCCCTCAAAGGTGTCACACCCTCCTAGGTAGTTGTTATCTCATCGTATCGGTCCCACTGCACTCTAACCTAGTCTAAGTCTCGACCCCGAAGGGCCAACCTCCGGTGCTCCAGTATGTGTATAGGATCTAGTCTCCACTATCCTTCATCCTCTACTTGTAATGCCGACCAATCCAAAACATGAGAAACATCTGGTACATATCTTCATAATACAGAAACATAAAAAACATCGTAGGCCCATGCAAGGCGTGGTGGAAAAGCTAGGCGGTAGGCAAATGGACCAATGACCTCTAAAATATCAAAAGGCCTCACAAAATGAGGTGATAGCTTAGAACCCTTTCCATAATGGATTGGACTCTTATGCGGACGAACTCTCAAGAAGACTTTGCCACCCACTGAGAAGTGATGATCAATCCTATTGGTATTTGCATATGCCTTCTGGCGTGCTCTAGCTTGTTCAAGACGCTGTCTAATCAAAACAACTTGCTACTCTAAATCCTAAAGATAAGATGGCCCCAGAATAATTCTGTCATCTAGTCTGTCCCAACTCAAAGGTGTCTTGCAAGGTCGTCCATACAAGGCCTGGTAAGGAGCCATACCAATGGAACTATGATAGATGTTGTTATAGGAAAACTCAACTAAATGTAAATAATCTTCCCGCTTCTTCTACTGGTCCATCACATACATCCTCAACGTGTCCTCTAGCACCTGATTGACTCTCTCTGTCTGTCCATCTGTCTCTGGATGATAGGCTAAGCTGAAATTGATTTGAGTACCCAGAGCGGCCTGAAAGGAAGTCCATAAAACTAAAGTTTAGATGGTATCCCTGTCATTGATGATGGTCTTCGGAATCCCATACAACCTAACAATGTCCTCCATAAATACTTTGGTGATGGCTTGTGCATTATAGGTGACCTTGATTGGTGAGAAGTGCGCAACCTTCCTTAACTTATCCACGATGACCATAATGGCATCATGACGATAAGAATACATAGGGAGTTCGACTATGAAATCCATGGAGGTCACATCCCATTTCCACTCGGGAATATCATGAGGATGTAAGAGTCTTGTGGGATGAGAATGCTCTGCCTTGAACCTCTGACACTCAAGGCAACGTGCAAAAAAATATGCTATGTCCCGTCAAAGACCTGGCCAATAATATAACTCCCTTAGATCAACATGCATTTTCTTCACTCCTGGGTGTGCTGCATATGGGGTTCGATGAGCTTCTGTGAGGATGAAGCTATGCAAATCACTTGACGTAGATGCGCCTATGGTACCAAAGTAAACCATCTGTCTTCAAAATACACCCTGCATATCTGCCCTCTAATGAACCCTGTGACTCTAACATCTGTCTAGCTCCCTCATAAAACCTGTCCTATGGAAGATCCTCAAGAATGCTGCGTCTCAAATCTGACTGCAGTGTCAAAGAAGCAAGCACATGTCGTCATCTACTAAGTGTATCTGTAAAAACATTTTCCTTTCCTTTGATATACTGCACCTCCATGTCATGCTCACATAAGAACTCCATCCAATGCCGTTGACGAGCATTGAGGTTCGGCTGTGAGAAGATATGTTGCAAGCTACGATGATCCATCCTCAAAATGAAAGGTCTACCCAAAAGGAAATTTCACCAACGCACAAGTGCATGAACAACTGCTGCAAGCTCCAAGTGTGGAGTAGGGTAATTAGGCTCGTAGTCCTTGAGCTTACGAGACTCAAAGGAAATAACCCGATGCTCCTGCATAATAACTACTCCCAAACCATTTAGTGATGCATTAATACAAACAAAAAATTCCTATGTAGGGTCCAGAACTGCTAAGATGGGCACCGTAGTTAACCTTTCCTTAAAAAACTAGAAGGACTACTCACACATTTCTGACCAATCAAACTTCTTTCCTTTTCTCTGAAGATAAGTGATAGGGTGAGAAATACTAGAAAATTCCTATACAAACCTGCGGTAATAACCTGCTAAACCCATAAAACTCCTCACCTCAGTGACTGATGTGGGTACTAGCCAGTTCATAATCACATGTATCTTAGAGGGATCTACTGAGATACCCTCTCCTGATACGATATGACCTAAGTACTGAATCTCTATCTGAAAGAAGCTACATTTTTCCACATTCTCATACAAATTTTTCTCTCTCAAAACCTGAAGTACCTGCCTCAAATGCTCCTTGTGTTCCTCCTCGGAATGAGAATATATCAATATGTCATCAAGGAACACTAAGACAAAGCGATCCAGAAAGGCCCTGAATACTCCATTCATGAGGCTCATGAAGACAGCTGGCGCATTGGTCAAACCAAATGGAACAACTGTGAACTCATAATGCCCATAATGTGTGCATAACGTTGTCTTATGAATGTCTACATCTGATATGCGCAACTGATGGTACCCTGATTTGAGATTGATTTTGGAGAATAATCTCGCTCCCCGCATCTGATCAAACAAGTCATCAATCCTGGGGAGTGGATAACGGTTCATTATTGTGACTTTGTTGAGCTACCTGAAGTCAACACAAATCCTGAGAGAACCTTCCTTCTTCTTCACAAATATGACTGGTGCTCCCCAAGGAGATACACTAGGACAAATGAGACCCTTCTCCAACAACTCCTCTAACTGAATCTTGAGCTCATGAAGCTCTAGAGTTATCATCTGATAGGGTGCCCTAGGAACTGGTGAAAATCTAGGTACTAAATCAATGGTGAAATCCACCTCTTTGTGGGGTGGTAACCTTGGAAGCTCGCTTGGAAACACATATGTATACTCCCTCAAAACTACATGATCATCTAAGGGTGAATGCTCTAGAGTGCTCTCTGATCGGTCACTGATGGTGATAGCAAACAACTAACATCCCTTACGCATGCTCTACTTGTGTTACTTAGCTGATATCATGCACAAGGAGATAGGTCTCTGCATCCCTAATATCACAACTGCACTCCCAATATCATCCTGACACTTAATGACCTTATTTCTACAATCCACCTTAGCTCAATGAGCCTTGAGCCAATCCATACCCAACACTACCTGATAGGATCCTAGAGGAATGACTCAGAGGTCAAGTGTAGTGAAGAAGGCTCCTAAATCAAGTACACGACTCTCCACATACGAGTCCATGACGAGTTTGGCCCCAAAGGCCAACTTAACCTGCCAACTATCTGGTTGCCTAGCCACCACTAGCCCACACTGGTCCACTATAGAAGGAGATATAAAATAATCAGAAGCACTTGAATCAAAAAGTACTGAGACAGAAATACCCCTGATAGTACCTATTGTCTCAATGACTGTGGCCTGATGCTCGGCCTGACGGTTGTCAACCGCTGCATATACACGATGAGCACATCCTACGTAACCCACCATCTTCTCAGATCTAGAGGCCCTCTGTGTGTCCATGGTATTGGGTTTGTGCGGGAACATACGCACATAGTGATCAGGAGATCCACAAATAAAACATCCTCCTATACCCCTCTGAGATGGGGTCCCTCCTGTACTCTGGTGCACTAATCCTGCCGGTCCAACCCTTGCAGAATGCTACGTGCGAGATGGCTGTACCTACCGAGTACCTTGCCTCCTATCCATGGCTCCACCAAAACCTCCTCTAGTGCCACCTCTATGAAATCTCTAAGTCTGCCTAGCCCTCTACTGTTGGTGACCATGGTGCTACGTGTGCTGCTGTAGGTGCGGTGGAGCCCTTATGGCTGTTGGCGGAGGCCAGAATCCTCCTCTAGGGGGTGGTGTTATACCCTGTGACCTTTGACTCTGAAAGGCCTGTATCCTCTCTTGAAACTTGCTCTTGTTTCTATCTCGGTGCTCCTGTGCCTTGGTCCTATTCTCCTCGGCTAAGTAGACCTTTTCAATGACCTTCTCAAGCATGGGAGGAGATAACATCCTAACTGCTTCTGCTATATTTGCATTAAGGCCTCGAATAAACCTGTTAACCTGTAATTTCTCATCTTGCAGGTAATCTACATACTGCAAAAGATCCATGAACCTGCTCTCATACTACGCTACTATGCCAAATCCCTGTCATAAGTCATGAAACTCATCAATCCTCTTCTGTACAAAATGTTCCAACATATAGCGAGCCCTGAATCGCTCCTCGAACATCTCCCAGGTCACTGTCTCTCGAGTCAGATGGAGCTTCCGCTCCTCATTCCTCCATCAGACGCCTACTGTGTCTCGAAGGAGGTGTATGGTGAATCTTGCCTTGACATTGCTCTCATAGGAGTGTAAGCCAAAGCAACTATCAAAACTAAGGAGCCATGACTCAGCCTCAAAGCCATCTATAGAGCCAGTGTAGGTAGGTGGCTGCAAGCGAAGAAGGTCTCTAATCACACTACCTGTATCTCGATCCTAGCAATGTAAACCAATAGGTGAGTGGGGTCACCTATCACAAAATGGCCCCTCGAGGCTGTGTGAGTGGGTATGATGGTACGAGGCTACCCTCTCATGATGAATGGAAGGGCTACATGACCTCTCCCGCCTCGGGGTATTGTGCTATGGCGGCTCTGAATGCGCATCCTCACCTATCGGCTCCTCGTCTCGCAACTGAATCTCCTCCTCTCTCGCCTCCTATGGTGGTGGAAGACACTACTGCACAATGACGATCAACTGCTAAAGAGCCTCTAAGATCTGAGGCCCTAACTCGGGTGCCGGTGGTTCAGGTGTAGGTGAAACACATCCCAAACCCCTAACCGAGCATCGTCTCATGGGTGCCATCCTATGCATGAGGTGAGCGAAGAGGTTATTAAATTATAATTAAATGGTTGTGGAAGATTTTTAATTATTTTATTTATTTATTTACTTTAGTGTTATTACAAATATTGTTAACCAGCTGATTGATTACCTAGAGTGTTCACGTTTGCGAACCTTCGCATTGATACCACATGTAGTGCCCGCCTCGGGACACCGGAAAAAAAGGCCAATAAGTCACTAGAAATTTGGGTAAATCATTTTAGTTTAAAAGAATTATTAATGGAATTGGATTTGTATTGATGGTATTCTCTTTTAAATTTATTTTTTTTTACCCAAATTTCTAGTGACTTATTGGCGTTTTTTTTCTGGTGTCCCGAGGTAGGTATTACAGTTTCAAACTTTCACATATAGGAATAGGTTATTGTCATAGTTTTAGATCCATTTCACACAACTTAGATCAGTTACAAGGGACACGAATGAGTTCACTCCACCACGACACTCAGTTTCAACTATAGTTTCAAGGATCTTAGGGGCATAGGTCTCCTTTATTCATCTACATTTCATTACATTACACTTGTTTAGCTTTTATTCACTATATAACACATGAGAAGGGCATATGAGAACTCATTCTCTTTTCTATTGTATTTCCTTATTTATAAAATTGGTCCTAGATCTATCTGCAACAGTGTGGTTTTTAGGGTTGTAGAAGGTATCAAAGTAGCTAAGTTCTATGTAGGTAGTCCTTTATTTCCTCTTACATTAAAATGATAAGATATTAGTGTTTTTGAATGACTTCGATACACGGTCTTCTTCCTTCACGAGGTGCTTTGGTATCTCACTCTTCTCTCTCTCTCTCTCTCTCTCTCTATCTCTCCTCTAATTTTGTGTTGGGTTGCACATATCTATTACTCAGGTTTTTCTTTAGCACAATTTGGAAGTGATCACCCTCAATCCTTAAAAAATATCAAAAATTTAAATCTTGAAGTACAAGAAAATAACATGATCTTATCCCTCCTTAAAACAAATAGGTGTATTATGTCCACATTTTTCATCTCTTAATGTCACGTTATGAAAATGCATATTTTACATATTACATTTACATTCAAGTTAAATTTTAATCCTTTTCTATGGACACTGAATACACTTTGTGTTTTAGGTTTCATCATGGAGCTTGCTAACACAAACATAACAATACTCTATAAAAAAATTCATGCGAAGAAAAAGTGTGTCTACAAACTCAGGCAACTTTTCCTTTAAGCATATAATTTTTATTTCATACTTAAGGGGAGGGGGAAATGTAGACACTCAAATTTGGAAATTTACTCTTTGACACTATTCGTTTTGACAATGCACTCTTGTTATGAAACACATAGTCCTTCTATCCCCATTTAATATATCTTGAGGTATCTTTTATACTTTCTCAATTATTCAGACTGATATGTTGATAGTTTCTAAGAATTAAATACATAAAATCCATAGACAAAACTCCACTTGATAGGATTTAGCCTTCATTTTTGATATTTTTCATCCTTGTACAAAAGGGTCTAGTTTGATTAGCTTATGATATCTAGTCCTAACTGACTTGTATGGTTTTGAACTGACATATCCCCCATCTTTACTTTCAATTCCAAATTCTTATTTGGATCACTTACTTCCTCTGGGTCATCGTTTCCATGATAATTTTCCTTCAAAACATATATAAGAAAGTTAAACTCAACTCATTTGTTAACATAGAAACCATATAACATTTTATTGACATACTCTCTTGTAACACTCACAAAAGGTACCAAAGGCTCCCTAAATCTCATCAAATACTATGCACATTCATTAATGTAACAATCACTAAAGGTATGAAGCATCCTAACAGGTCAAGGGATCATATTCCCTCATTTGAATGAACTTAAACATCCCCACTTCAATTTTTAGCAAGATCCAAACTCAATTAAAGAATTTTCAAAGATTTTCCAATCACCAAATCTAGTTGCATTCATTCAGATATCACATGATAGGTAGAGAATGATGTGTGGTTTGAGGCCTCTTTTGTGTAGTTCTAACATTGTTAGTGCAAGGATTACACTTCAATCCAACTAATGTTTATTTTGTAGGGTATCCAACCAATAAAAAACATTTCATGCATCACTCTAAATATTCATAGGGCTTTGCAACATGAGCAACAACTAGGGCTTGACATTGATAAACATTTATAGGAAGATAATAACATCAAGAAGTTACAGATCCATATTCAGAGTAGGTCCAAAATTGTGCAGTAGGTGTAAAACCGTTTAGATAGTCTTAATGAAATTGGTTCAGAATGCACAAAAAAGAAGTTCTTTGTATATTATTCATATATTCAATATAATACATTTTTATAGGAGATTCATCTCCTAAATAATAGGATAGGTATATGCCAATTACGTGAGTTTTTATAACACCCAAACAACTTCACGTATACAACTCAATATAACTCTACGGTTACCCAAACATATAAAAAATTAACAAGATATATGTGAAACACTAATTAATATATTCCTAACATTCCCCCCTTAGTGCAAATATGAGAGAAAAATAATCGAACTTCCTTCACATCTTTCTACCCGTGCATGCTCATGATCTGGATGGTTTTTTAGGACATCCAACAACCTCAAAAAGGATGGTTTTCCAAGGATAGCCAATAACCTACAAGGATGGTTTTATAGGAAAAATAACAGCCCAACACATACATATGGTTTAACAGGACAACCAAAAACCCAAAACATGTAGATGGTTTTACAGGACAACCAACAACCCAAATATACAGATGTTGCTTTTCCTTGTGCTTTCATCTTTTTTAGTATGTTTTTTCTTTAGGGAATTATGTAGGAAATACCTACTCACTGAATAAAAATATGAAAAATGAAGAAAAGGAAATGGAACATTGAGACCATGTTCCTCCCTTAAATTTGAAAATTTCATTTATTCACGCAAATCAGGAACTCATATATCATAGTACACATAAATGAAATTGGAATTCTAAAAAAGAAGCATGTGCTGGAAATCAAAAACTGAAAGCAAACTCTCTCTCTCTCACACACACACACTGTCACCACAGCTTGGTGTGGCCCCATCATTGGTGACTAATGAAAGGTCATTAATTCACCTCCAGCCTCCTATGCCTCCATCCTCTAGTAGATGTTCTCCTTACTTAATCCAAGAATTCTTCATCACTTTGATGAGAATTTGTTTCCTCATTATCCGAGTGGGTAGATTTCATATCCTAATCACTTTCTTCGTCTCTATTTTCAGAAATTAAGGCTTTATCCTTTAATTTACCATCAAGTAGACCTCATTCTCTTTTCTTAAAATATATAATACCATGTCCATGATTATTACAATAGTGACAAATAATTTTTCGTGGATGTTGTGAGGTTGATTCTTGCTTAAAAGAAGGTTTGAATATTCCTTTAGCATATGATTTGTTTCTACCATACATTGCAGTTTCCTTTGGATTAATATTCTTGGTTCTATTTTCTTCTTCTATCATAGAATAAATTAAATCCTCTAGAATCGGATTTATTTTTCTCAAAGTGAAGACCATGTTAGAATAGCTAGGAGGAATGTTATTAAATAATACAACTATTTCATCATCATCAGGAACATCTACTTTTATTCTAGCTAATTGATTTAATATAGAACGAAACTTAATTATGTGTTCCACCATGTTTTCACTTTCCTCCATTTTGAGTCCGAATAACTTCTGCTTGAGTGCCACTACTGCACTCTCTGCTTGTGACCCAAAAAACTTGTTCAATGTCATCCAGATGACATGTGATGTCAAGTTGATAGATTTATGTGATGCAGGTAGGCATCATATAATCCGAGGCCTATGATTGTTGTTGCTTTTCGATCCCTACTTCCCATTTTTATGCATCATTTGTGTCATTTAATTTCTTGATTTTTCCATCCACAATATCCCATATATCTTTGTTGATCAATAATAGATGAGTTCTTACCTACCATATATGGAAATATTTTCCTTCGAATTTGACAATATGAATTAATTTATCCATGATCACGTTGACTAAAAAATGACAATACTATTTGATGGATGTTCATTGACTCATAGAAAAAAGAAAATATTGATAATCACATAGTAGTAAATACGAGATTTCTTTGAAGCAAACACTTGCTGTGTGTAACCCGATCTCTAACACACAGACAATTTATCTCATGTACATGAAGATTACAGACGTCTATAAATGAATTATGCTGAATTAATATATGCGCGTAGGTCTAAAAATTGATAGAGCATAGAATGATCCATGAGGATATTGAGGAGACAATGTGAAATATCCTAAATTTGCACACCAAAAACAAATTTGGACGATTCCAGAGTGTGATGTCGAGCTGGTGGTTGTAGGATTATGGATATATGCCGGTCTCAAAAACATTGCAAATAAGATCTTGCCACACGTTTCAAGATTAGAATACACCAACCAACTATATATCCCACTCGAATCATGTAATTAAAACTCTGGTGTTTGATACAAAATGTGGTATTTGAATCCAATTTCGATCTAGTATTGCATGCAAAATCACTTAAAATAAATATTTATAAGAACAATCCGGATCTACGAGGGTTCACTTTCTTGAGTGTGATCTTTCCGACATGTCAAAGTTGTGATCAATTTTATCCAAGTTGTGAGAGGAGAATAGAATTCAGATTTGAGAGAGGCTCATGTACATAAGAGATCCACAATAAGACAATACCTCCAAGAAAATTCTTAATAACTCTTATTCATAGTGGCAAAGAAATATACAATTTGCCCCTTGAACAACATCATGCTTCCATTACAACAAAAATTAAACTTCGCTTTGATATGAATATTCTATTTAGCACTGTATGAAATCATTACACAGGCCGATTTGGATGCAACTTAGGCTGAGGTAACAATTTAGATTATACACAGTGTATTTTGAAAAATATTTAACACCAAATTACTAACAGTACCCACCGCCACCGATAAGTGTAATATAAAGAAACATCTACAGTACGCTAACAAATATGAGAAGATTCACATCATGCAAGCTTCTCAAATATTCAATAGGAAATCTTATTGGGCACGAATGTCCAACCAAACCTTATGCAAGGAATAACTCCCATTTTCACGGCAATAAATTTAAAATGCCATAAAAAAATGATCAATGCAATTCTTCCATATAAACCATCTCTGACACCAAATAATGAAATTGCTTCAGAATGCACAACAGAAAATATATTCTTCATATATTCAATAGAATACATTTATATAGGAGATTCATCTCCTAAATAATATAGGATAGTTATATGCCAATTACGTGAGTTTTTATAACACCCAATAATCTTCGCGTATATAACTCAATATAAATCTATGATTACCCGACCATATAAAAACTTAACAAGATATATGTGAAACACTAATTAATATATTCCTCACAAGTCTTGGTAGATTTGTACGATCCTGCGCCAAGTCATTTTCTAATTTTAGTTCCAAGAATGAAGGACTTTCACATTTAGATCTCCCAATTCCAATACTTTACACACAGAGAACTTCCTAGGTCCATCTACAGTTAACTAAGTGCACTCATCCCTTGCGTTTTTAAGTTCACATCATATTGTATACATTAATTCTAAGAATTAATGCATTATTCTAATATTACATAATCAATGTTTGAAGTTAATTAAAATAACCTCTTCTTAACTCCCCCTTTACATCCTTTTAGTGTATTTAATGCACTAAACCATTATAATCTAATAAGGGTGTAAAAATAATTATATGTGCCTCAATAGTAAGATTAAAAAACTAGATTACCTAGACAAAATTAATATTCAATAGAATACCTTATGGATACCACAATAATGAGGTCATATTCCATTGATCTCTTTATATATATTTTTGAATGTTCAATCTTCTTTGTTGAGAAAAGTGGACCTACGGTAGTAAAGAAGAAATTATAATATCAAAATAAAAATATGAATTATAATTTAATCTACCCTTTTAAAAAATTAGGATAAAATTATAGGAACGATGAGGAAACATACAAGTATAAAACCATTGAATACTGTGAGTTAATTAAATTTGAGAACAACTGATCCAGAGGTCAACATTTGGCATCATAAGTTCCCAATATCTCTAAATCTATTCCTTATGAAAGTATAGGTCAATATATTTATATATATTTGAATGTGAAAAATGGATAATGTATGCTCCAGATAAAGTCTGTGCAAGAACAAGGTGTTCAAAAGCAAAGAAGTGCACATGGACAAAGAGACTAGGAACATTGTGGAAAAATGACACGTGTTGTCATGATGTCAGAAGTGACTCAAAGCAAAAAGAAAGTTTGCGAACCATTGGTCTTCGAAAAAATGAAAAAAGGTTTTACAATAGTGGGGTCCACTCTTGTTTTGGATGGGGACCCAACCGTTGTAGAATTCCTATAGATAATTGAGCTAAGACTGAGTTGAGACCGATCTCATTGTGAGTGAGATAGCAACAAGCTAAGAACTAATCTCATTAAATAGGTGAGTTGGAAAAGTTACCACCGAGATTTTAGTGAGTCAACATACCACTTGGTGGGTAGAACCACCTCACCATATAATAGGTGAGCCCATGATGGGAAAAAATAGAAAAAATAATGGTGTGGGTTGAAGCAATGGTAACATTGGTAACCTTGGGGCTATATTAAGCCCTATTGAGTTCTTCGCCAAGTGAATGTGGGAATATTATCCCACCTATGAAAAAAAACCTTGCGCTAAAAAATCCATCATGATAGTGTGGACGACGGCTTAGATACGTGGCAATAACGCAATATTTAGGACCAATTCGGACGACACATGGCAATAATGGAAACAAATGGGTTAACTCGAATACATGTAGACAACTAGTTGAGCGAGAAGTGTGGCAACAAACAAGGATGGGTTGAGACAGAATCACGGGAACGTTGGTGATGTGGAC
Source organism: Taxus chinensis (assembly GCA_019776745.2). Taxonomy (NCBI): domain Eukaryota; kingdom Viridiplantae; phylum Streptophyta; class Pinopsida; order Cupressales; family Taxaceae; genus Taxus; species Taxus chinensis. Next base: position 541,442,983 of record CM034146.1, read on the forward strand.
CGTGGGGTAGTTTAAATGGTGCGAGAAAATGACCAACGAGTGATTCGAATCCTCAATCTCCCCCTCACAACTCGTGGATGCTAACCAACTCACCCAGCTCGGCGGGGTGTGTAATGAATTGACTAATAAGGCCTATATACAAAAATATCAGGCCGACCCCTAGTATAAAAAGGGGTCGAGACCCATACATTCAACACATAACAAAGCTTAGTTTCAGAATAATAGTGCGAGGAGTTTAGTGAGAGCCTTAGAAAATTTTTCTAAGGAATTTAAGACCTTATTAAATGAAATTATATGAGTTATTTATATTTTAACTCATTATTATCATTGTAAAAATGTTATTTTTAAGCCTTAGTTTTCTCATGTAGCGCAGAAGCTCAGGATTGGAGCTGAAGGAAGTTTGCAAGAACTGAAGAAGTATTAAATGATATCTTAGATTCTATCATTTGTTGGGCATGTCATAAAAACTAGATATCATAGGAAGCTCTATTGGAGGAGTTAGAAATATTTGGAGGCCGCTAAGAAGGATTGTAATTTAAAGCTTGTAGATGACTCCATATTCGAATTAGCTTTGTTTAGAGGCAGGAGGCCATGCAGTAGAGGGGAAGTATATAAGAGGATGATTTCATCAACTGACACTATCCGACTTAGATTTTTGTAAAGGATGGAGGTCATGCAGTAGAGGGGAAGTCTACAGGAGGTGTAAAGTCGGGAAACTATGCCAGAACATTGAGAAAGCTTCCACTACTAGTCTGGGTTATGTTGGATCGATTGGCACCAGGTTTGTGGTGGAAAAAAACAATCATTATATTATTGTAAGTTATTATTCTTTTACTTACGATTGGAACTTTATAATGAATTCGTTCGTCAATTAATGAACTCAAAGACGTAGGTAATCTCCGAACTCTATTAAAAACTCTGTGCAATGTCGTCTTTCTTACATTGCATTTTCTTTGAGTTGAGTTTATTTTCAGAGTTAAAATTAGTATTAAAATAATTTTCTTGTAAGGATCTGTTAGTTAAGGAAACATTTTAACTATTTTACAGATCAACAACCCTAAAAAAAATACCTATAAACAATGATTTTCATGTAAAAATGAGTCCATCACTACTAAATTTCAATAAAATAGAATCCAAATATGATGTATAAATTTATAAAATTCATATGATAACTTATAAATGAATATAAAATTGATATTTATTTATTTTTACATCACATAATTATCAATATAAAATGCTATGTATAATTATCAAGATTACCAATTATTGCACCTATTATGTTTAAAATTTGTGCAACAACTCACAATGTGCATATGGTGGAGTATTCTCATGTATGGGAAACTAAGATTGAGAAGTAAAAATTAGATAAGAAACATCTTTATAACAACTCTAGAATATCTCAACCTTCATTTCTCTCTACTATATTTTTGATTTGGTTGAACAACCCAACAACTATGTATAAATCTCTCACAACATTACTATCCCAAAATCCTAGCTTATATAAGTTATTAACACAACTCATTTATAAAAATATAGTAACCCATATTAAAACATGTGTGAGTACTAACAAATTAATTCCTAATAAATAAATGAAAACATAATTTTTTTAACAAGAACATAAGTGCACTAGGTTTGAGATAGCATATCACAAATTATACTCAAATTTTAGTAATACTATATTTAAAAATTGTGAATTTTTTTTATTTAAGTGTAAGGGCTATTTTTCAATGAGGGAAAACTTTGTAGTTCTAATACCACCACATTTATCCATATATGTTAACACACATGTGTGGTATCTAAATTCAAAGTGTTTGATCCATGTATACATTCTATCATATGTGACCATTAATCTGAGATCATATATGTATGTTCAAGAGCTATGACAACCCAAAATGATCTGAAATCATAATAAATTTAAAAACATTCATAAAAAACTGCTTTAAAAATGATGATTTTAAGATAAATTTCAACATTATGACCTTTCCATATTTTTAAAAATCATTAAGTTGACTGTGGAATTAGAAAAAAAAGTAAAATTTGAGAACAATGAAATGATTGGTTGGTAACAGAGTTCAACATAAATACTACTTCTCCAGGCCCATTTTAATGGGACTGATATATTAAAATCACTTTAAAAAGACATTTACAAAGGTGTACAAAGTGATTCAGACCTTAAAAAACCTATCATAGTATTCCTCATGCAAAATAACCTTGGTTTCCTTTAGAAATTTCACTCCAAAATGATTTGAACTCCTATTATTACCCGTTGGCTTACATAGTCTACAAAAATTAACTATTCAAATAGATATTCACCTCTTTTATAACTTGTCACCACCTTGTGGCGCAACGACGCCTTATATTTTTATAAAAAAATAGGTTTAGGGGTCAAACCCCCTTAACCTTCACTATTGATCGATTTTACTAATGTGGGGAAGAATCCCACATTGTGTGCAGGATGCAGAGGTAATGGGTTTAAAATTAGGTAGGTCGGTGGTTTGTATTGGCTTCGAGTTGATTTTTTTGGTTAAGATATGGGTTGGCCGGTTGAATGACATGCTAAGTTTGGGCTCGGCAAGATATGTTAATAGTTAAAAGTATGAGGTGTAGGTGGTGGGAGTTGAGGAGATCCCGATTGGTGAGGCAAGCTAGTGGGTTGTGTGGCATACAACAAGGTGAGAAGTGAGTTTGAGGGTTAATAGGGTAGTGAGCTAATGGGTGGTAGGTTTTCTTGGTCAGCCGAGCTATGAGCTCAATTTACCAAGTTAGGTTATTACCAAGCTACTCAGACCTGCAATACAAAACATTTCAATACACTTTATTATATATCCCACATGCATCACAAGTTGAATAATAAAGGTAGTTATATACTGAAGCTCCAATAGAGTGATATGAAGAAATGGAGGAAAAGGTACCCCTAAAAAAAAAGAGTGTGTCGATCCTGGCTGAGTGCCCCCAGCTAGAAAATATCGGGGCCCAAATGTCCAATAACGAGTGTAAAATATTAGAGGCACACAAAACATTTTTCTTCTATACCACATTTCCACTTGTCATTTCATTGGTCCACTTGGAATATGTGCATGCATCCATGTCATCATGAACTTTCTCACAATCCAATATTTTTTCCAGTTGGCCAAAAATTTTAGTGTGTTATATATTTTGCATACAATCTCTATTTTTAGCGTATAAGATACCGCCAAAAAGCTCTTGATATACTCTACGTAGTGCATATGATTGTGAAAAATTCAGAGAAATGCATATACTAATGTTCCTCAACGAGGATCCTCTGGATCACTCCTCCCATTGAGAAAATTTTGGACCTCCAAAAGTAGTTTCAATTGGTAAAAAGGTGAGGGTAATTCTCCCTCACTTTTCCAGTTTTCATCCATTTCACCTTGTTTGGATGTATTCCTTTCCAAACCACATGAAGATATTCAACATCACCCCTTTACGAGGTTATCACCTTCCTATCCAGAATGACATATTCCTGTAACTCATCCATATACTCAGGAGAAAAATCATCAACAGAAGGTACATAAAGATTAACATCATGATAAATAATCATAGGGGGTTCATAGAAATTTAGAGTTTCAACATTTACAACTAAATAAATATGCATGTAAGGAGATAAATCCAACCAGAAAGCATTATTACTATTTTTTTCCAAGATTCAGAATGGACCATGACGAATTGATTTTAACTTTTTACATTCACATGTCAGTATTTCCTTGCTCATGTGAAGGCAAAAAGAATCACCCACTTGGAATTTGTGATTAGTTCTATGTCTATCGTGCCTAGCTTTGTATTTTTCTTGACTTTTCTCCAATTTTTCTTGAAAAAACTATTGGAACTATTATATCTTTTGCAAAAACTTCTTAGCTTTGTCATTATCACTATGTCCATTATCCAAAAGAGAAATATAATGGAGATTTAGGCAGATAACCAAAACAAATCTCAAATGGAGAATTCATAGTAGAAGAATGTAGGACATAGTTATAGGCATGCTGCACATAATACAAACATTCATCCCAAAATTTAGGATGTTTACCACAATAACCCCTAAGAAGATGTACCACTGTGTGGTTTACAACCTCTATTTGACCATCGGTATGTGGATGAAAAGTATTTCTTTTCTTCAACTTAGTGTCCATTAAACACCACAAAGTTGACCAAAATTACCCAAGAATCCTTGAATCCCAATCAGAAACAATAAAAGTGGGGAAAACCAAAATAAACCCATATATACTGAAAGAATAAATGTGCAGTCCCTCCACAAGTAATTTGTTTAGTACAATGAATCAACACACACATTTTTCTAAATCTATCCACAACCACACATAAATATTCCTGTTTCTTTCGTGACATGGGAAAACCTCCTAGAAAATCCATGGAAATACTTTCCCATGGATGTGTAGGGACATGAAGAGGAGTATAAAGTTTTAAATTCCTGTTACTAGGATTTCTCATGGCACAAAGAACACATCCTTATATATACCTAGTTACATGTTCCTTCATTTGAGGCCAATAATAATACATATTTAAATGTGCAATTATTTTACCAACACCAAAATGAATAGATATAAGATAAGTGTGAGATTCCCTAATCATATACACTATTTCATCATGTGGAATGCAAAGTTTACCAGAATGATATAAGATTCCATCATGCATTGATAATCCAATTCTCCTACTTGTTTTCCACTCATCAAAATTTTCATACACTTCTTTAAAATCAGTATCATTAGCATATTGTTCTTTTTAAATATCACGAGTAAGAGAACTATGCTGTAAAATAACAAATGCAACAATAACTGAAGGTCTAGATAGCATATCAATAACCTTATTTTGTATACCTTTCTTGTACTCGATCACAAGATGGAACTGCTATAAGAATCCCATCCAACGGAAGTGTCTATATTGTTGTATCTTAGTATGTATTTAGAGGTATTAGAGGGGCTGATGCTATGTATGAGTTACCATTTCCTTTCTGATCAAGTAATGTTTCCATTTTTTACACTCTGAACCAAAGAATACAACTCTTTATCATATGTTGGATAGTTTCTTACCGCACTCGTGAAGGTCTCAGAATGGTAGCAAACATGTTTTCTTTTTTGCATCAAGGACATCCTCCATTGCATATTCACTGACATCGATATGAAATGAATGATGTAAATCTGGAAGTGCTATGATAGGATTAGTACTAATTTTCTCTTTCAATGTATCAAAATATTTCTGATGTTTCCCTCCCCATTGAAATACCTATTTAATGTTAGTAATAAATTTTCTCCAGTATTGAACTGCACTAAGAAAGCTTATAACTTTTGTTACATTATTGGGTTTAGGCAAGTTAACAATGACCTCAACTTTTTCAGGATCAATTTTCAATTTACCATGTCCCACAACATAACCCAAATAAAACAAAGATGTTTTCCCAAATTCACATTTATACATCTTCAGATACATTTTCTCCTTTCTTAAAACATCTAAGAATTTATGAATATGAATGACATGATCATCCCATAATTTACTGAAAATCAGAATATTAGCTAAGTAGACTATAAAAAATCATCAATGAATGGCCTAAAAACATCATTCATCACATGCATGAATTTATCCGGTGCATTGCACAATCCAAAAGGAATAAAAATCCATTCAAAAAAACTCGGTTTTGTTCTAAAAGAAGTTTTCCAAACATCACCTTCACTGATTATAACCTGGTGATAACCACTTCTTAAGTATAATTTAGTGAAATAAATAGAATTTTTCATCTGATCCAATAAATCATCCATCTGAGGAAGAGGGTAATGAATTTTCACCGTGATTTTATTCAAGGAATGAAAATCAACACACATCCGCCATGTGTCATCTTTTTTAGGCACCAAAATAATAGTCGAACCACAAAGAGATGAACTTGGGAGGATAATTTATTTTGCCATAAGTTCCATCACCTGTTTCTTGATTTCCTCATTCTCAACCACGAACAATATATACATACCAATGTTAAAAAGAGGGTACATCCTGTAATAATTGTATCTCATGTTAAACCCCTGTTTTAAGAGGTAGACCTTGTAGATCCTAAAAAAGATCATAATATTTAGAAACAATTTTAACCAATTTAGTACAATGTTTAGGATCACAATCTTCAAAATCCTTTTCAAGATCTTTCTCTTTGGATTTGATCACCATGAGTAAAAACTTCTTTCTTGAATTTACAAGCCTTTTCATTTGCCCTACCATAACTAAAGAAATACTTGTTTTCACATGGTGAGCTCTAACAATATATTCAATCCCATCTTTAACAAACAACTATTTATTCTCTTCCCTGTAAAAGATTGAGTTATGGTATAAAAGATAAGGAATTCCTAAAACCACACCACAAATGTCTAAAGGAACAAAATCCAAATCAACCTCATCAATGAACTTGTCAGTAATGGAAAATCTAAATCTACAAGTTTTTGTTACCTACAATTATGCATCATCAAAAACCCATCCCAAAGAGAAAGGATTAGAATGTGGTTTAGTTTTGAATCGTAGTCTCTTCACAACCTCCTTTGAAATATTATTATCTCAAGATCCACTATCAAATAGAGTGTCTATTTTTGTATGCTTAAAAACAAATCTAAGGTGGGAAATCTCATTTCTTTTCTTTTCAACATGCAAATATTTTTGTTTAGAAGAAGATGCAACATTAAATGAACTAGTGCTAGAAGAAGAGGAAGAATTAACACCTTGAAAACTCATGGCCATGATCTTGGTTTCATATCTGGACTCCGATCCAAGATCCTGCACCACAATATTGGTTTTCTTATCTTTTCCTTTTTTATTGTTATACCATTTAGGATTTATTTTTGGATGTAACTTCTAACACTTAGATTCATCATGATTATTTTTTACAATGATTAAAAATGGTTTTAAAAAATTCTTTCTTAATAGTAGAATTATTATTTTGCTTACCCTTTCCTTTACCTTGTTCTTTCGAACTATTTTCCTTACCTTTCAATTTATTGTTCTTGTATTTTGAGGAGGAAGAATCCTTAGTCATTTTCCCTCTTGCTTCTAAATGAGTAGCTTGCACGCATACCACATCAAGATTAGTAGGATTACACATGAGAATCATATGTCTCAAATAAATATGTAATCCAACATTATATTTCAATAGTGTTTCTTGTGTATGGAGAGAAATACCAATAATAAGATCCATTTTTTCTAGACTCATGTGTATAATATTGAACACTCTATCCCTTAGTTTATCTTAAACTTTTCCAATCCATCATGGCTTGTTGCATATAACCAAAATGATAAAATTGTTATCTTATATCAGAAATAAAATCATTCTAAGGAGAGATTGCTTTACCTTTTTTCTTTTCTACTTCCTTAAGATTACTCTCCCACTAGATGAGTGTTGTGCCACCCATTCGAAGAGTTTCCAAATGACTTTTTACTTCATCATCAAAAATTTTCTGATCCTTGCATTATACTTCAATATACTTGATCCTGTTATCTAAATTTTATGCATGAATCCCTCCAGTATACATTGAAAATCTAAACTTGATATCTAGTTTTAATGAAGGAAGAAAATAAGATTTTTGTTTACCAACTTTCAAAGATGGAGAATCGGATTCAAATGAAGAAGAAAAATCTTCTTTCTTTTTATCTTTTTTGAATTCTTTCTCAAAATTTCTTCTCCAATCTTGATACAATTCCTCCACCATCTCTTTCATTTTTAGGAAGGATTTTGTGAAATTATTCTTCTCTGTCCTCGGCCATCTCTATGCTTTATGACCTTCTTGAACCAATTTTTGGATCAACACCCTAATTCTCCTTCACCTTTTTTAGAATGAGACCTTGTCAATATTCAACACAAAATTACAATCTAAAGCAACTGTTAAACTAGTCATAAACCAACTCTGATACCAAATGATTTGAAATCATAAGCAATTTAAAAACATTCACCAAAAATTGATTTAAAAAATGATGATTTTTTGGATAAATTTTAACATTACAACCTCTCCATATTTTAAATTATTTTTAAAAATTTGTAAGTTGACTGTGGAATCAGAAAAACTAGAAGTAAAAGGTGATAACAGTGACACAATCCTTTGCTAACAGAGTTAGACGTAAATCCTACATCTCTAAGTCCATTTTAATGTGACCAATATATTAAAATCACTTTAAAAAGAAACTTACATAGGTCTATTAAGTGATTTAGACCTTTAGCAACCTATCACAATATTCCTCATACAAACATAACCTCATCTTCCTTTGGAAATTTCACTCCAAAATGCTTCTAACTCCTATTATTACCCCTTGGCTTACAAAGTCTACATAGATTAACTATTCAAATATATGTTCACCTATTTTATTACTTGTCACCACCTCATGGTGCAACGACGACTTATATTTTTAGAAAAATTTAGGTTAAGGGGTTGAACCCCCTTAACCTTCATTGCCGGTCGGTTTTACTAATGTGGGGAAAATCCACATTGTGTGTGGGATACAAAGGTAGTGGGTTTAAAATTAGGCGGGTCAGTGGTTTTTATTTTTTTTGGGCCATTTTTTTTAGTTGATGAGTGGGATGGTTGTTCAAATGGCGTGCAAATTTTGGGCTCGATGAGATATGTTAGGAGTTGGAAATGTGACGTGTAGGAAGAGGGAGTTGAGGAGAGCCCAAGTGGTGAGGAAAGATGGTGGGTTATGTGGCATGATAATTAGTTGATAAGGAAGTGAGTTGGAGGGTGGCAGGTCATCTCGGTCGGTCGAGCTAGGAGCTTGACTTGCTAATTCAAGCTCTCACCAAGTAACTTAGACCTGCAATATAAATCATTTCAATACATTGTAATATATATCTGACATGTATCAAATTTTGAATAACAAGTGTAATTATATACAAAATATATAATAGAGTGATATGAATAAATGTAGGAAAATTTACCCCTCCGAAAAAAGAGCATGTCAATCATGGTTGAGGGCCCCCAACCAAAAAATAACAGAGCCCAGCCGCCTGATAATGAGTGTCGAAGACTGGATGTGCAAAACAAATTTTTCTTCCATACCACACTGTCACTTATCATTGTTTCAACTTGGTGGATGTGCATGCATCCATGTCATCAAAAACCTACACATAGTCCAATATTTTTTCCAGTTGGCCAAAAATTTCAGCGTATATCTTCTACATACAACCTCTATTTTCAGTGTACAAGATACTGCCATAAATCTCTCAATATTCTTTATGAAATGAAATTTATTGTGATAAATTTATATAAATTCATATACTGGTGTTTCTTAATGAGGATCTTGTAGATCAAAAAATTTAAATTCTAATTATCGGCTGTAACTACCATGAATTTGATTCCAAGTTAGAAACAAAAGTAATTCTAAGATTTGAATTATTTTTCCTTTATGGTATCTTTGTGGTTGTAGCTACTACACTAAATGTTCCCCCTTCAAATGGTATATGCTTTATAACATTCATTTCTAAAAAAAATTACCCATCATCTCAAAAAATAATTTTTAGTAAGAGGGCCTTGAGATTAAACAATGAATGGAAAAGACTAGTGGAAATGATGCATATGGATGTTAACCACAGAATTGGGAGAGATATTAAATATTTGTAGAAATTATATTTTTGATAATGTCATGCTAATCTAATCAACATGACTATTTTGGTGAAAATATTGTCTGAAATATTATGTGATTTCTTCAATACATAATTATCGTTAAATATTATTCATTAATTTCAAATCTACATTATATTTTGATGAGAAAATGTAAAAGAAATGCTAATTTGTGATATTTAGTTTCTCAAAATCATTTTTAAATATTATTTGTTGAAAAATGCAATTAACATTGATTATTAAAGTCTTTATAAGTTTTTTATTTTTCCCATGATTTTTGGGTAGGATAATACATCAGGTGATATGTTTGATGTGTTAGCTCATTGGTTATTTACATTCATAGGCATGAAACACTTAAAAAAATTTAAATTTTGTTTGAATGTGAGCTGAGACATGTTAATTTTGTAAATAGAAATAGTATGTGGTGAGGAGTAGGTATTTAATTGCTGTGTGACGAGGTTACTGAATGTTATTTGGGAATGGATTCCCATAGTAAAATTGTATCATCTAAATAACATAAATTTATACATTATAAGAATGATTTGAATTAATGGAGTTAATGTAATGAATATATATATATATATATATATATATATATATATATATATATATATATATATATATATATATATATATCATTTTCCATCAATTTATTATTAATAATATGTTTAAAGCTTTTGAAGTATCATAAAACATTTGAAAAAGGCATCCTGTGGTTACCCAAAGAGATATTAGAGTTTTCACATTTCGTCAAAAACTTGGAAAACATCCTTATTTATGTAATTTGAATTATGATATTATATGTAAATGATGATATAAAATTTTAAGGTATATAAATGAATTAAGAATTATTACACTCATTTAACAACTAGAAATTCACAATTTTCCTCTTCTACAAGAAAATCTATTACCCATATGAAAAAAATTTCACAATTTCTAAAGGAGGGTGAATGTTATAGACTGTGTAATGACCCTATTTTATTACTATTATATCTTCCTCCAACCCCATAACCCTATCACAGGTTTGTATTATGGTAAACCATAAATTAATGACTCTAAACCATAAAATATCTTTCCATATTTAACTCCATTTCTCTAAAAACCCTAGGCATGAAACTATTATTTTTAAAAAATTATTAATATCATCTAAAAATGTAAAAAAACATGCATATTTCAGAAGTAATAATGAAAGAGAAAAATGATTTATTGATTTGGTTAAAACTTAGATGAATTCCTTTCAAAAATTCGTTCTCCACCTCCTTCAATCTTTTCCCCAAATTTTTATAGAGCCTTCAAGCATTTCAAAATTTTCATGCCCTTATACTAGTCACCTCATGCCTTTGTAAGAATTTTTTTCATGGTCAAGTGCCTTTCCATGTCACTTTTTTTTTCTTATCGTTCCACTCATTCCCATTCTCTCTTTCCATCTACCTTCACTTTTTCTAACTTGTGTGAATTAGTAATAGTGTAACACAAAAAATGGCCATGGATGGGACCACCCCCTTTTATTTTTGAATTCAGTGGTGGTAGTGGAAAAAATCTGATGGAAAAGTGATACTATTTCCATCACTTTTACAGCACATTTATGTCACCGTATTTGCATAAAAATTTACATCAAAAATGTGAAATGGGTATCGACATGAATTCAACACAAATCATGAATTTTTTTACACTATATGTAGTAATGTAAGGGATAGTTGCGTGTACCTTTGCAAAAATTACTAGAATAAGTATGTTGAGTTTGAAATGTAATGTAGCTCTCAGTGAATCATAAATGGGGTGACCGTTGAGGTCATTTTGAATCAAGCATTTACATATTTTATTTCTAGATCTAATAATTGTTTGAGTGTGTTGCAAGATAACTAGGTATTTTTATAGGTTTAGGTGTGAAATCTAGGGTTACATATGGATAAAAAACATACAAAAGTGCACAATCATTGACAATGAAGAAACCCCAAAAAAATTAGAATCTGAAGAGCTAATGGTCTAAAAATGTAGGGAAGGGTCAGTTTGTAAATATGGTCCTGACCCTTTTGTATGGTCCTGCCCCAAAATATATCTTCAAAGAATGGTCTATCTAGGTTAATACAAAATAATCTATAGTTAAAATTTATGGTGGTGAAACAATCCAAAACATATATGAAATCAACTAAGTCATCCCTTTTACATGTCTTGAAATTTCACTTGATATATTGGGTTAGTATGCTTGCAAATAGCCTAGTTTGTATTGTAAATTTGTAAATGATTGTATATCTCTATAATCTATGATAGATAGTGTTCACATTTATTTTTAACTAGTTGCATTTATTAGTAGTTCCTAAACTTAATCAAAATTTAAATTAGGGTTAACATATTTATTAGTGTGAGTGGTATTTTTCATCTTTTATTCATTAATTAGGTGAATTTCCACCTCACAAGGTGACTCATATCACTTAGGTGAGATCATAGATCATTAGGTGTCACTAGGATTTATATGATAAATTCTATCATAGAATCTGTCATATGTGTCAATTTACTTCATACAGGAGTTACATTCCATTTTTGTATTATAACTCCTCTCTTCCTTGTGGAGGTATGATGGGTCTTGCATTGTGAGTTACACACCACTCCTATTTGTACCTTTTATATTTGTTCTATAAGTACGATTAGACCTTTTTATTTTACATGCATAATTATTATGGTTGAATTCTTGCTTTCATCTTGGATTTATATCATGTATTCATTTGAGTGTAACTTCATTTATGTGCATGCATTCTTTATTGATACTCATGGTTCCTCACTCTAACATGGTATCAGAGTTTTTTGTTGGGAATCATGTCACTCACTTTAGTTATTTCTTACCACTCTCAGTTTCTTGATTTTCTAGTTTCTTGTGTAATTTTTAATCCTTTTACTTTTTTATTTTATTTCATTATTCAATTCCTTTTATGTTTTAGTGTAGTGTGTTTTGTTTATGTGTTTTCAAGTGTGTTTATACAAGTACAAAAAGAAATTAAGGTTTGAGTGTAATTTTTTGAAAATTTTGACAGTTATGCAAAGCTTGTTTTTGGCCCTAACTCGACCTCAACTTTTCGATCTGGGAACCGAGTTTTCCTGGATCCCTCCACCTCCTTATTTTGCACTGTGCCTAGCTCAACCATGGCCAAATATCCTCGTATTGGCTCTACTACTTCTAACCTCTTCTTGTTAGCTCCCTGCTTGACATTTCATGTGTATTTGGTGTAATTTCCTCGGTATCTTCCTTCTCCACCCATCAACCCTAAAAAAATCTCCTTGCACTTACATGAGCTTTGTTTCTAGTGAGCACTTCCCTTGCAGTTTAGATTTCCTTATTTGAATTTGATTTTGGTTCACCTCGCCTCATTGTTGGTTCGCTATGTTTTCTCTCCTCTACATGTTATTCCTTGGATATGGATTTTCCACATGAGCTTTTTTTTTACCTCGGGCCTTGCTCACCTTTGTCTTCTTCAGCCCTATTTAACCTAGCTTTATGTCTATCCCAAGTTCTCATGAGCTTGTTCTTGGCCCTTCCTTAGTTCTTATTATTTTCCTCTTTATGAGGTTGACTCTGTCTTTGACCCTAGTTTAACCATGCCCTCTAAGTTTCAACCCATTTGTTTTTGCACTCATCTCAACCATTTCCCGGAATGATTGCACCATGTTGTTTTGGAATTTGTGTCAAGTAATGACACCCCCATGTACCACCAAAATTGGCACTACTATGAAGAGGCTTCAAATCGTACATCATTCTCCATCTAGCATATGATATCTAAATGAATGTAACTAGATTTGGCAACTTCTTTGACAATTTTTGAGTTGATTTTGGATCTTACTTTAGTGTTTGTAGATAAGAGAGAATAATTCCTTAACCTAACAATAAGCTTTAAAAATGTAGAGATTGTTTCACTAATGAATACACATGAGATTTTATCAGATTTAGGGAGCTTGTGGTGCCTTTTGAAAGTTTTATAAGCGAGTGTATTAATATAGTTAATTTTGGTGCCTTTTACAAGTTTTATAAGTGAGTGTATTAATATAGTTACATAGGATTTCTAGGTTAGTAAATGAGGTAGTGGTAACTTGCTTATATAGGGTTCCACAAGTGAATTATCAAAGAAAGGATTACCCAAAGGGAGTAAACGACCCATTGGAGAATTTGGAACTAAAAACAAAGATGGATGATATGTCAGTGAAAAATCATATAGATAGGGCTAGATCAGATATAAACTTTTGATCAAACTCTACGGCCTTGACCAGGGACGAAAAACATGATAAATATGGTTTTCATCTTGTTAGGTTGATTGAGTATATAGATTTTATACTTTAAACTATTATAATCTATCAACCTATCAGTGTGTAAGGATAAAAAATTAGATAAGAAATCTTGGAATGTACTAAGCGGGGATAGAAATGTTATGTTTATCTTAGCAAGAGTGAAATGTCAAAGAGTAATTTGCCTAATTTGAATATCTACAACATTATTCTGATTCAATCTCAAGAACAAGATTTTAGGGGCATGGGCCCCCTCCTCCCCTATCATTTATTGAAATATATGTAGCCAATATTAGTAGCATAACATTATATCAGGACATGGTAATTTTAATTCCTTCCATGATTTTTATTCAAATAGTTACAATAGTAAAAAATTGGACCACTTTACCTATTTTTACTAATGATTTTCAATAAAATTACAATATTTTGGCATTTAATATCTCATTGACTATTTTCTTAGTGGCATACACCACTCAATCAATATCCTAAACACAAAATTTCTCCATCATGTGACATCCTATCTCTCACCAATTTATCACAATGTAAAAGTCACTATCAATCATAGAAAAAATGCAAGTACTATTTGACAGTCAACTATAGTGTTTATAGTAAATGGGTCCCTTTAAGTGTATATTCACATATCTTAACCTATTTCTATCAATTGTTTCACACCTCACACTTTTTCATGCCATATAATGGTCTCAATTTATCAATTGTTGTGTCATCTTCAGCTTCGGGTTGTTATTCCCCCTATTTCCATACTAAAACTTAGACACCCTTCATTTATAATTTATTATGGTCCCATGAAACTCATTTTTTATACAAGTAAATTTACATAAGATAAGCCTTTGTGCTCCCTACAATACTTTTTTCATGAAAAAAATCAATACACATCTATTCTATCAAGACTAGATTGTTGGGGTGTGGAGCCAGTTTTTGGTCTTCTCAAATCAGTATTGAAGTGTGGAGTTTGATTTGGAAGATGAAAGGTCATGATTGTTTCTTTTCCAGCCATGGGAAGATGAAAGGTCATGAGAGTTTCTTTTCCAGCCTTGGGAAGATCAAAGGTCATGACTTTCAAACTTCTAGGGTTGGCTTTTGGACTTCTTAAAGGATTGTAATCTTATAAATAGAGGTGTTAAGGTATCTTGAAGATATCTTGTGTGTTCAAGAGGTCTTGAGTCTTAGTGATTAAGAGGTGATCAAGAGTGATCAAGGTTAAGCAATTGGGTGTCAATTGTGCTTTAGATGTGGTTTAGCATCTTTAGAATTCTGTTGTGAGTTCATAACTGAGAGAAGACTGTGAGAGTTGTTTTACTCTTGTTGATAATAAAATCTGAGAAAGTTCGTGGTGGATGTAGCCCACATTGGGTGAACCACGTTAAATCTTGTCTTGTTTTTTTTTGTGCATTATTTATTTATGTTGTTATATTTATGCATGTATACTTCTGCTATATAGTTTCCTACTGCTGCGATTTGAGGAATTGTTTCCACATATTTGTTCTCTAATTCTTAATAACTGGTATCAGAGCTTTGGTGGTTTTTTCTAAAGTGGTAAATCACAAGGAAATTTTAGCTTAAGTGGGAGATATGGTGGATGAGGGAAGATCAAGGGTTAAGAAGTTCAATTTGCAAAAATTTGGTTTGTGGAAAATGTAAATGGAGGATTACTTATATCAAAAGGACCTCCATGTTCCTTTGGCTGGAAAAGCAAAGAAACCTACAACCATGTCAGATGAGGATTGAGAGTTACTGGATAGAAAGGAACTCAGAGAAATTCATTTATTCCTTGCATCTTCGGTTGCTTTTAACATATCGCAGGAGAAGACCACAAAAGGTCTCATGAGTGCGTTGGGGAAGTTATATGAAAAACCTTCTGCCTCTAATTAAATATTTTTGATGAAAAAGTTATTTAATGTGAAGATGCATGAGAATGGTTCTATTGGTGTTCATTTGAATGAATTTAATACGGTTGTGAGTATGTCAAACTCGGTAAAAATTGACTTTGATGATGAGGTCAGTCAGGGCTTTGTTGATTTTGTTCTCCTTACTAGATAGATGGGAGAACTTGGTTATGACTGTAAGTAATTTATTCTCTAATAATTCAAAGCTGAAGTTTGAGGATGTAATGAGTGTGATCCTAAGCGAGGAAATGTGAAGGAAGAGCACCAAATATTCTTCTACTTCTGGAAATTCTTTGATGGTGGAGAGTAGAGAGAGACAAAAGAACAAAGGGAAGGGTAATCGTGGGAATTCGAATGATCGTGGATGGTCAAATTCCAGGAGTAAGTTAGAATGTTGGAACTGTGGGAAGGTTGGTCATGCTAAGAAAGATTGCTGGGCTCTTTGGGATAAGAAGAACAAGGAGGAAACTAAAGAGATAAATGTGGTAACAGATGATGTTTTTCAGGATGCTTTAATTCTTTCTTTAGATAATATTACTGAGTCGTTGGTGTTAGATTTAAGGGCTTCTTTCCATGCCACCCCACATAGACATTACTTTACTAATTTTATTCAAGGAGATTTTGAAAATGTATATCTTGGTGATGATGAAACATGCAACATAGTAGGGAAAGGTTGTGTTCAGGTGAAAATTTAGAATAGGAACACATGGCTACTTAAGGATGTCATAGGCATCTGCCTAAGTTGAGAAAGAACTTAATATCAGTGGGTCAACTAGGTAGTGATGGCTAGTATGGTTAATTTTACAATAGATTCTTGTAAGGTTAGTAAGGGAGCTCTTTTGGTTGCAAGAGGTAAGAAAATTGGTAATTTGTGTTTAACTAGTAGTGCTAATTATTGTAATTTAGTTGTTGGAGATGAGATGCAACTTTGTGGCACCAGAGACTCATTCATATGAGTCAAAAGTGTATGTAGATTCTAAAGGATAGTTTTCTCAGATTGAAAGAGTTAGATTTGGATTTTTGTAAGGACTGTTGTTAGGTTGTGGAGCTTGTTTTCATGTGTGAAAGTGTTGAAGATTGTACAATAAGAGTACTATACACTTTTCATGTATCCTTGCCAGGGTTCGGAGTCGGGCCGGGCCCCGAGGGTGTAGCCCCTGATTTTTTTTGGGCATTAAAATGTGCCCGATATATCAAGAAACATGATTTTCTCATATGGGTGAGGATTTTGACCCATAAGTTTATGGGACGTTTTTGGCCCATGGTTTTGATACCCAAGGTTTTGTAAAACTACTTAAACAGTTGTCTATTTATATGGTTTTATGCATATGATAGATGTAATGAAAAACATTGCAGATGTGCTTTGAATTCGGGTGTGAATTCCTGTAGAGTTTATTGAGCATAGCTCCAAATAGATCTGGGTATTGTATTGAGAGAGTGATGGCTTGTAATAAAATATGAACAAGTGATTCTTAGTGGACGTAGCCCAAATTGGGTGAACCATGTTAAATACTGCCTCTTTGTGTTGTGTTATTTTATCCTTCACTTTTATTTGAGATTTGTAATATTTTCTGCATATTATTTTCTACTGTTGTGATTCTGTGAGGGATTATTCCACATATTTTATCCCTTATTTCCTAACAATTAGTATTAGAGCTTGGTTTGGTTTGCTGAAGTGTTGAATCGCAGGGAAATTTTTATCTTGAGTGGGAGCTATGGTAGATGATGGAAGATCTAGGGTTGATAAATTCAATGGGAAGAATTTCAGTCTTTAGAAGATGCAGATGGAATATTACCTTTATCAGAAGGATCTTTATACTCTGTTGTCTGAGAAGGTGAACAAACCCTCAAGCATGATAGATGTGGAATGGGATTTGCTGGATAGGAAGGCACTTGGGACAATCTAGCTGTGTCTTGCATCTTTGGTATTATGTAATGTTTCAAAGGAAAATACTACAAAAGAACTAATGGATGCATTAGGGAAGTTGTATGAAAAACCCTATGCCTCTAATAAGATATTTTTAATGAAAAATTTGTTTAATATGAAGATGTCTGAGAATGGTTCAGTAACATATCATCTAAATGATTTTAATACGGTTGTAAATATGCTAGCTTCAGTTACAATAGAATTTGATGAAGAATTTAGGGCTTTATTAGTTCTATGCTCTTTACCTGAGAGTTGGAATAGCCTGGTAATGGCAGTAAGTAGCTTGGTTCCTGCTAACTCGAAGTTGAAGTTTGAGGATGTTGTAGGGGTGATTCTAAGTGAGGAAATGTGAAGAAAAATCTCTGGTGAATCTTTTACTTCAGGGAATGCCTTGATAGTGGAAACTAGAGGGAGACAGAAGAATAGAGGAAGCCGTTGGAAAATCAAAGGATCGGGACAAGGTCAAAATCCAAAAGCAAGATAGTATGCTGGCACTGTGGAAAGTTTGGGCATGCAAAGAAGGACTGTTGGGAGCTTCAAGATAAGAAGAAACAAGAGGAATAGAACAAGGAGGAAAATGTGGTAACAGGTAATATATATCAAGATGCTTTGATTCTTTCTTTGCACAATATTAGTGAATCTTAGGTTTTAGATTCAAGGGCTTCTTTCCATGCTTCTCCACATAGGAATTATTTTGTTGATTATGTTCAAGGAAAATTTGGGCATGTTTTTCTTGGTGATGATGAGCCTTGTAGCATAGTTGGAAAAGGTTATGTTCAGGTTAATATGTAGAATGTGAATACTTGGATATTGAAGGATGTTAGACATGTGCCTAAATTAATATGAAATTTGATATCGATAGGGCAGTTGGAAAGTGATGGTTGTACTGTGATATTTACAGTAGAATCTTGGAAGGTTACCAAGGGTTCTCTTGTGGTGGCAAGAGGTAAGAAGGTTGGAACCTTGTATTTAACCACTTATAGCATCTAATATTTGTAATCTTGTGGATTCAGAAGTAGATATAACATTGTGGCACTATAGGCTCGGTCATATGAGCCATAAAGGTATGGAGATCATAAAGAAGGATTTGTCCTAGATATACAGAAATAGGTTTGGAGTTCTGTGATGACTACATATATGGGAAACAAAAGTGAGTAAGGTTTCTCAAGGTTAGTACCTACAAAGAAAGAGAGTAAGTTAGAGATGGTGCATTCTGATGTGTGGGGGCCAACTTAGGTATCATCTCTTGGGGGTTTAAGTTATTATGTTACTTTTATTGATGATGCAATAAGGAAATTTTTGGTTTATCGTATTAGAAACAAATCTGATGTATTTGACACTTTTGTTAAATAGAAAAGCCTTGGAAGAGAATGAAACAAGTCTTAAGCTAAAATGTCTCAGGTTAGATAATGGAGGGGAGTATTACAGTAATGAATTTGATGATTACTATTCTAAGAATGGAATCTACATGGGCAAAATATGGTTTCAAGAACTCTGCAGTAGAATGGGGTATCATAAAGGATGAACAGAAACAATAATGGAACGTGCTAGGAGCATGAGGTTACATGCAAGACTGCCTCTTTCTTTTTGGGTAGAAGCGGTGATCACAATCTATTTACTTGATAAACAGAGGACCCTCAAGTGCCTTGGATGGAGACATAGATGAGGAGGCTTGGTATGGTAAGAAATTTTATTATCCATTTCTTAGAGTCTTTGGATGCGAGGTGTTTGTTCATATAGACAAGGATGACAGGACCAAGCTAGAGGCTAAGTCAGAAAAATGTACTTTCATTGGTTATGGTGGTGATGAATTTGGATATAAATGTTGGAGTATTAAGGACAAGAAAATAATTTGATCTAGGGATGTGGTCTTTAATGAGAAAGTCATGTATAAGTAGTAGTTATAGGAAAATAGGGTAGAATCCAAGAGATAATATGCAACGATAGAGATCTTCTAGATGGAAAAGTGACACATGAATCAGTTTAGGAACTCCTTAATAGGAACCCCAAACTCCTACATTGAGCAGGTATTCTAGGGTAAGAAGAGAACCTGAACGTTTTTCTCCTTATCTTTATTATTTATTACTCACTAATTGTGGAGAGCCAGAGAGATTTGATGAAGCAATGCAGGTAGATGCCAGGAAGAAGTGAGAGAAATCCATGGATGAGGAGCATCATGATCTCATGGAGAACCAAACATGGGATTTGGTGAAGCTACCCGAAGGAAAAAAAGCATTATAGAACTAGTGGGTGTTTAGAGTCAAAGAGGAAGAAGGAGGCAAGAAAAGATACAAGGCCCGATTGGTGGTCAATGGGTTTGCACAGAAAAAAGGTATAGATTTTGATGAGATTTTTTCTCCTGTAGTAAAAATGACTTCTATTTGAACTATTCTAGGAATAGTTACAGCAGAAGACTTGCACTTAGAACAGATTGATGTAAAGATTGCATTTCTCCATGGTGATTTGGAGGAGGAACTATATATGCAGCAACTAGAGGGCTATGAGGTCAAACGTAAAGAGGAGATGGTGTGTAAACTAAAGAAGAGCTTGTATGTCTTGAAACAAGCTCCACGTCAATGATATAAGAAATTTGATAGCTTCATGATGGAGCAAGGTTATATTAAATGTCATTCTAACCATTGTGTGTACACAAAGAAATTTAAGGATGGTAGTTATATTATTTTGTGTTTGTATGTGGATGACATGTTGGTTGCAGGTAAAAATATGTAGGAAATAAAAGTACTCAAGAAGCAGCTAAGTGAATCCTTTACTATGAAGGATTTGGGGGTAGCCAAACAAATCCTTGGTGTGAGGATATCTCGGGATAGGAAGGAATGGAAGTTGAATTTATCTTAGGAAGAGTACATTAAGAAAGTCTTGGAGAGGTTTAATATGCAGGATGCTAAACCAGTTGGGACTCCTTTGACATGCCATTTTAAGTTATCACAGGAGTATTATCCCAAGATAGAGTAGTAGAGAAACCTTACCAAATGTCCAAGTGTGTACCAAACTTGATATTTCCCATGCAGTGGGAGTGGTGAGTATATTTATGAGTGATCCAGGTAGAGATCATTGGCAGGCAGTAAAGTGGATCCTTCGGTATTTGAGAGGGACCATGGGGATAATTTTGTGCTACAGTGGATCAGACACGACTTTGTGTGGTTATGTAGATTTAGATATGGCTGGAGATGTAGACAACAGGAGGAGCATGATAGGTTATGTTTACACTGGAGGTGGGACAACAATGAGCTGGATTTCACGACTACAGAAGCTGGTGGCTTTGTCAAACATAGAGGCTGAGTATGTTGCTGCCACAGAGGCAAGAAAAGAAATGATTTGGTTACAACAATTGCTTAAGGAGTTGGGGCATAAGTAGGAGGAAGAAAATCTACATAGTGATAGTTAGAGTGCTATAAACGTAGGTAAGAACTTTTCTTTCCACTTTAGGACGAAGCATATACAGCTAAGGTACCATTTCATTAGGACAACTTTGGAGGAAGAGAAGTTGAAACTGGAGAAGATCCATACTAGTCAGAATCCTACAGACATGATGACCAAGGTGGTCACAAGGGAAAAACTAAAGTTGTTTTCAACTTTGGCTTGTCTTCACAGAAACTAGTGAAGGGTTGAGAAGCTTGCTCAGAGGAAAACTGGTCTCTAAGTGGGAGATTGTTAGGTTGTGGAGCCCATTTTCATGTGTGAAAGTGTTAAAGACTGTACACTAAGAGTACTATACACTTTTCATGTATCCTCACCAGGGTTTGGGGGCACAGCCCCCAATTTTTTTTTCAAGGCCTTAAAACATGCTCGATATATCGAGAAATTTGATTTTCTCATATGGGTGGGATTTTGACCCATAGGTTTATGAGACGGTTTTTACCCATGGTTTGATACCCGTGGTTTTGTAAAACTACTTAAGCAGTTGTCTATTTATATGGTTTTATGCATATGATACATGTATGAAAAACATTGCAGATGTGCTTTGAATTCGGGTGTGAATTCTATAAAGTTTGTTGAGCATAGCTCCAAACAGATCTAGGTATTGTATTGAGAGAGTGGTGGCTTGTAATAAAATTTGAGCAAGTGATTCTTGGTGGATGTAGCCCAAATTGGGTGAACCACGTTAAATACTATCTCTTTGTGTTGTGTTATTTTATTCTGCACTTTTATTTGAGATTTGTAATATTTTCTGCATATTATTTTCTACTGTTGCAATTCTATGAGGGATTATTCCACATATTTTATCCCTTATTTCCTAACAACTGTGTTTATGGGAAGGTTACCAAGGGAGCTCTTG
This sequence comes from Taxus chinensis, assembly GCA_019776745.2. Classification (NCBI taxonomy): domain Eukaryota; kingdom Viridiplantae; phylum Streptophyta; class Pinopsida; order Cupressales; family Taxaceae; genus Taxus; species Taxus chinensis. The sequence continues at coordinate 541,464,994 of CM034146.1, forward strand.
TGGTTGCAAGGGTAAGAAAAATGGTACTTTGTATTTAACCTCAAGTTGTTGCAGATGGAGATGCAACTTTGTGGCACCAAAGACTCGGTCATATGAGTCATAAGGGCATGCAGATTATAAAGGAAAGATTAAAGGAGTTAGGACATCATGAGGACTTTGTTTATGGGAAATAGAAGCGGGTGAGATTCCTCAAGGTTGGACCTACCAGCTAAGGTAAACCCTATTAATGGTTTATGTTATTATGTAACTTTCATTGATGATGTAACTAGAAAATTCTGGGTATATGAAATTAGAAAGAAATCTAATGTGTTTGAAACTTTCAAAAGATGGAAATCCTTGGTTGAGAATGAAACAAGTCTCAAGTTGAAATGTCTCAAGTCAGATAATGGAGAGGAGTATTGCAACAATGAATATCTTGATTACTATTCAGTAAATGGGATCCGCAGGAAAAGGGTGGTTTCAAAGACTCCATAGGAAGATGGAGTGTCAGAGAGAATGAACATGACAATCATGGAGCATGCTAGGTGCATGAGGTTACATGCAAGCCTGACACTCATGTTTTAGGTGGAAGAGGTGAGAAAAATTGTTTATCTAATTAACAAAGGACCCTCTATGGCATTGGATGGAGGTATACCTAAGGAGGTTTGGTCTGGTAAGAAAATCGATTGTTCATTTCTTAGAGTATTTGGATGTGAGGTATTTGTTCACATTGATAAAGATGATAGGACCAAGTTAGAGGCTAAGTATGAGAAATGCACCTTTATTGGATATGGTGATGATGACTTTGGTTTCCGTGTTTGGAGTCTAAAGGATAATAAAATATTTTGGTCTAGAGATATTTTCTTTAATAGTTATAGGAAAAAAAAGAGGAATCAAATAAATAATATACAGTGTTAGAGGACTTTGCGGATGACAAGGTATCCAAAGGGTCATTTTAGGTGCATCACATTTTGACATAGCTAGTTCAGGAACCTGTCCATCAGGAATCCCAAACTCTAAGGTAAGAAGGTCTTTTAGGGTAAGAAGGGAACCTAAAATTTTTACTTTGTATTTGAATTATTGATTTCTCACTGCCAGTGGAGAGCTAGAGTACTTTTAGGAAGTAGTGTAGGTGGATATCAGGAAGAAGGGGGAGTAGGCCATAGATGAAGAGCATGGTTCTCTTATGAAGAACTAGACTTGGGATCTAGTGGAGCTACCCAAAGGTAAGAGATAATTTTCGAAAAAATGGGTGTAAAAAATCAAAGAGGAAGATGGAGTAAAAAAAAGGTACAAGGCTTGTTAGTGGTCAAGGGATTTGTATAGAAGAAAGGTATAGACTCTGATGATTTTTTTGTCCTATTGTTAAAATGACTTCTATTAGGATTGTTCTTGGTTTAGTAGCAGTAGAATAATTGCACTTAGAATAGTTAGATGTGAATACTGCATTCCTTCATGGTGAGGTTGGAGGAGGAATTGTATATGCAGCAGATAGGGTTATGAGGTCAAAGGGAAGGAGAGGTTAGTGTGTAAATTGAAGAAGAACTTGTATGGCCTGAAACAAGCTCCATAAAAATGTTACAAGAATTTTGACATTTTTATGTAGGAGTAGGGTTGCTCAAGGTGTCACTCAGACCATTGCGTGTACATCAACAAGTTTCTTGGTGGTAGTTATATTATTATGTGCCTTTATGTGGATGATATGCTTGTTTCAGGGAAGAACATGCATGAAATAAAGGTACTCAAGAAGCATCTAGGTGACTCCTTTACTATGAAGGATTTGGAAGAAGTGAAACAAAGCCTTTGTGTGAGAATAAATCGGAACGGGAAGGAGAGGAAGCTGGTATTATATCAAGAAGATTACATAAAGAAGGTCTTGGAGAGTTTTAGTATGCAATATGCTAAACCAGTTGGTACTCCTTTGGCAGGTCACTTTAAATTATCAACGAAGAAGAGTCCCAGGACTGAGGAGGATAGAATCCAAATGTCCAGGGTATCATACTCATCGGAAGTTGGTATCTTGATATATGCTATGGTATGTAGTAAGATTGATATTTCCCATGTAGTGGGAGTAGTGAGAAGGTTTATGAGTGATCCTAGTAGAGAGCACTGATAGGTAGTGAAGTGGATACTTTGGTATTTAAGAGGGACCATGGGAGCAACATTTTATTTTGGTAATCAAACACTACATTGCATGGCTGTGAGATTCATACATGGCAGGATATTTTGATAGTAGAAGGAGCACAACAGGATATGTATTTATGGTTGGTGATATACCTGTGAGTTGGATTTAATGGTTACAAAAGGTTTTGGATTTGTCAACCATAGAGGCTGAGTATGTTGTTGCCATAGAGGCAAACAAGGAGATGATTTGGTTACAATAGTTTCTTGATGAGTTATGGCATAAGAAGGAAGTTGGGATACTACAAAGTGATAGTCAGAGCACTATTAATTTGGCAAAGAACTTTTCTTTCCACTCTAAGACAAAGCACATTCAACTGAGATATCATTTCATCAGGGAAGCTTTGGAAGAAGATAAGTTGAAGTTGGAAAAGATTCATACCAGTCAGAATCCCATGGATATGATTACCAAGGTGGTCACAAGGGATAAGTTGAAGTTGTGTTCAACTTTGGTTCTCCTTCATGGATGATAATGAATGGTTGAGAACTTTTCTTAGTGGGAAAAATCTCCAAGTGGGATATTGTTGGTATGTGGAGCCTATTTTTGGTCTTCTGGAATCAACATTGAAGTGTCAAAGTTTTAATGGTTAAGTTTGGAGACTTCAAGATCATTTTGTGGTTGTGTTGTTTTTGTGCTACATATTTTTTGTTAATTTTTGGTTAATTGGCGATTGTCACAGTGAAATTTTTTCCATCCGTGAGAATTTGAAAGGTCACGACTTTCAAACTTCTAGGGTTGGCTTTATGGCTTCGTAAAAGGATTGTAATCCTATAAATAGAGGTGTTAGGGTATCTTAAATATATTTTGCGTTTTCAAGAGGTATTGACTCTTAATGATCAAGAGGTGATCAAGAGTGATCAAGGTTAAGCAATTGGGTGTCAATTGTGGTTTAGATGTGGTTTAGCATCTTTGGAATTCTATTGTGAGTTCATAACTGAGAGAAGACTGTGAGAGTTGTTTTACTCTTGTTGATGATAAAATCTAAGCAAGTTCTTGGTGGACATAGCCCACATTGGGTGAACCATGTTAAATCTTGTCTTGTCTTCTTCTGTGCATTATTTATTTATGTTGTTATATTTCTGTAAGTATAATTCTGCTATATAGTTTCCTACTACTGTGGTTTGAGGAATTGTTTCCGCATATTTTTTCTCTAATTCCTAAAAGTGTTATTTACTTATATTTTATGACAGATATGTTCTTTTTATTTCATGCCATGATGTTTCTCTTGTTATTAAATGCTATGGTATAAGGATATGATAGCTCATGTTGTGATTTTACATGAGTATTCACTTCTCTGCAACTAATCCTCTAAAAATGGAAAGATCTTCTTACAATACTCAAATAAAGGAGGGAATCAATACCCGTGTGTGCCTCAGGTGAGCTTCCAGTTCCATCTGGGTGATAGGACGACACGCATGGGGTTAGAAGTTAGTAGGTGGATAGAAAATGACTACAACCATATTTTCCTAAAACCTTATTCTTCAGAAACTACTATTTTTAGGTGGGGGCCCACTCATCACCAAGGCCTAAACCATACATTTATTGTAATATAATAGAGTCCTCTACAACACTGAATCATAAATTTTTATTAACTAATCAAAACTGGGTCATTATACTTCACGTCCTGTAAACCGCTCCTAGTTAGGGTTTAACTAGGGTTTTAGGGTTTTAGAACACTTTACCTTTTTAACATTCGTTCATAAAATCTTGATGATCAAGTGAAATCATTATTTTTATGAAACCTTATAAAATCACCACAGAAGATTCCCTGAAAGCCACAAGGTACCATGCAAAGCACACTATTCACAACAAGCATCTAAAGTTCAACTTCGAGCTGGAATTTCACTTATTTTTCACCCTAGCTCACATAATAAGTCATATCTTGAGAAATAGACATAATGGACACCTAAATTTTTTCTCAAACAATCAAGAATCATCCTTATAAAATTTCCAATCATCATAATTTCAATGGCATACCCAAATCTCTCCATTCACTAAGACTTACCTATGTTTGTATGTTTGTTCCTCAGTGTAGAAGCTAGGGTCAATTGAAAGAATGTAATAACTAAACATATAATCTCTAAAAATGACCCAAAAATACCTAATATACCATGATATACCTAAATTCATGCTTCCATGAGCTCCTATGGCTTCAAACCATACCATCACACCTACAAGCAACCATACCTTCTCCCAATGAGCACCTGTAACATAGCAAGTCACTTGTATTTGTACCATGCCACATCTGTGAGTGCCCAAGAACCCTCAAATCCTACTCCTCATCATGTCAACATTATTCTTAAGTACCTAAGAAGCTCATACTTGTAAGCTACATCTTTTAGGCACCTATATAGGCTTTCTAGAGCAAGTTATCCTCACTGAATCCCATTGTATCAGCTAAAACACATCTAAAACAATATGTCAATATCAAGAACATCATCATGAAATCATAATAAAACATTCAATTTTTCATTAATGTGGTTTTGAATCAATTAAAAAACCTATTAGGACCACATGCCAACATGTTATATGTAGGGGATAACCCTTTTTCACTATAGCACCAATTCAATCTGAATGCTTACATTTATACAGGTATTGTTGAATGCCTTTCTTCTACAAAATAATCCATTGATGATGTCATTGAAATATGATCCTTTTCTCAATTTCTTGAGAAATATCACATGATTTTTATTGAAACTGGATGACCTTCTTAGTCAACTCATTCCCTTTGTTGTTTTTTGGAACCTTCTTTCCATCTTTTCATTGAGTCTCAAGTTCATTCCAATTACCGATTCTCCTTTAGTGTTGCAAAGACAAGTCTTTCTCATTTTAGGCTTGTTGTTTTTCATATTGATATCGATGACATTTGATAGGTATTTTTTATCTTAATTTTTCGTGTACTTCATGACCATTATTTTTTCATAAGTTGATTCTCGGCAAATGTTTTAGAAGCTTTAACATTATCACTAGCCTCTTGATGTTCCATCTTTGCAAGCTATTTCAAATTTTCTTCCTTTGGGTGCACCAAATATTCCTTGAGTTTCTTCTCTTTATAGTGTGATGTATATATTGCTTCATTATCTTGGAAAGGGAATGAGCATAAGGTTAGGCATGCAACATGGAAATAATCATCTTCTCCATCTTATTCATTTTGATATTTGAATTCCACATTTGAATTCCACATTCATAGTGAAAGCACCTTTTCCTTGAGTGGAGTTGACCTTGAAAGATGAAAACATGTTCTTATCCATACATTCCCTGTTGAGAAGATTTTAAATTCTAACAAAACCAACCTTGGGATCAAACACCATTCCATTTGTCCATTTTTTCAGTGAGAATGTCTCCATCCTCATGAAAGGGGAATGGGCACAAAATTGGGACTGGAATATTTACATTATTATTTTCCCAATATCGACCACCAAGAACTAAGGAGTCCATTTTTGTGATGAATTCATCCTCTTCTTGAGTAGATTAAAATTCAAGAGGTCTAAGAAACTTTTAATTCATGCACTCATTCTTTAAAGAGTCACTAAATCCCAATGGAAAAGAGAAAAATTCATATTTTAAAGGGATAATAGTCCAAGAATTTAGGGAAGGTTCGGTTTGTGTAATCCATTTATGACCCTTTTGTACGGTCCTTCCCAAAAATATTTTTTGAAGAAAACTCGATCTAGGTTCATAAGATAGTTCCCAATTGTAGTGATTCCATTTATTGAAAACAAGGAAATATTTACACCATTCTATCAATCAGGGATCACATATTGGTACTTCACTGCACTTGTGGAAAATAACTTGTACATAGTACAAGGAAGGAATTTTCATGAGAGGTGAAATATTAAGAGAAAGTGAGAAGGGATTTTTACTCAATAAATAGCACACAAAGTTTATTGACATTAACCATAGCATTTCTGAGTTATCAAACATAAGACACCAATATGTAAAGTGAAACAAAGAATACAATCAATGCCAACTTCAATTTCATTATATTCATCAAAATATACAATATTTTCTGGGTTGTACAGGATTAATATGCTATATTAGACTATTAGTTAAGATGGAGAGGAAATATAGACAAAGGAGATATAAGAATTTGATCACTTTTTCCTGGAGAGAATATAAGAGCTAGTAAACAAGAATAACCATCCTTTGAAGTGATGAGGATCTCCTAATTTATAACTTTATAATGAAACTATTTATCTACCCCCCACATAAATCTTCATGCCCCATCACTTGTGACATTTCAATTTCCCTTAAAAGAGATAAATTAATTACCTCTCTTATCATTTGAGAGAGTAATTTTACATTTTAAAAACATTTTATTGTTACTTAAGTAGATAGGAAAAAATATCAAAAAGTACATTCTGAATTGAAAGTTAGAATATGGAGAGTGAGAGAGGAGATAAATGGAAGGAATTGATTGATCTATTGTTGATGAAGAATTTTTTTATTTTAGGAATGATGATCACAATCTCCTCCTTTTATAAGATGCACATATACTTCTTAGTGCCAAATGAGTGCTTGCAAACACTATTGTGAGACCTCTTGATGAAATCCTAAGATGAATATAGGAATAACTCATGATGATTCATTAAAAATGAGAGTGACGGTCACTCTCTTACTCATTAGCCTTTCAAAATTGACCTTAGTGATCATAAATCAGCTCCATGATGCACAAACCTTTTGATGATTAACCTTCATTCATTGAAACAGTCCCTCACATTACAAAGAGAAGACTGCATCTGAAGGGTATTATTAATAAGTGTCCACTAGTTGAAATGAAATGAGGTGAGTCCTTTATTATTTGCACAAGGTGATCTTGAGTTCTTATATACTTTGATTAGCTCACTTGATTTTATTATCAGAGAGAAGATGATGGATTTGAGATACAATATTTCCAACTTTCCTGATGGATTACAATGACCTCCTTTGATGGATTGATCATGCTACCAGGATCTTGATTGAGTTTTTGATAACCCTATGAAGACATCCAAATGGAATTGGGATAGTTATTTGTGGAAAATGCATTCATGATTCCACAAAATGCAAATTCACCTCGTTATCCTTTATTACTTCAAGAGTATTTAAATGAGACCAGACCTAGGATGCTTGTATACCTTTGTGGTCAAAAGATTATGATGAGTTCCTCATTTTAATTATGAATATGATCAAATCCTTTGATGAAATTGGTTTCCAATGAGGCCCTTTATACTTTTCAGATCCTTTCCAAATTCACATTGTCCCTGATTTTCACCTAGTGCACCATGATATGTTTTTTCTTGCTCATAGACATAATTGTGATTAGAATGATGCTTTAGGATCCTTGTGGAGGGTGGATTTATATTTTTTGAGCTATGATAAATCTTTACAACCCTATTAGGATGGAAAAGATAAGTGGAATGAGTATAAATGGAGACAACTGTAACTTTCTGCACTGAAAATTGAAACTTTCTATTTTTGGTAGGTTCGACCAAGAGCTGTTATTTTGGGAATTTTTGCTTTTTTGCTCAAATTTTTTCTTCTAAATATCCAATAACACTCAATTCAACTCCATTGATTATGATTTACCATTTTAGGAAGTTTTTATTTTATCATGTTTCTTTCTCTGAACCTGATATCTTAGGAAAATTACCTTTTTTGCATTGCTTGTTCCTCATTGTTTATGGATGTTATGAGTGATTGGAGCTTGCAATTTTTTAGATGTTTGTTATTTTTAGTAAGTTCCTACACTAAAAAATTAATTTTTTTATAATTTTCACTTACGAATTTCTGTTTGCAATGAAAATACACAGGCTCATTAGATTTGGATCATGTCTTGGATCTCGTGTTCCAATTTTCTCAGTGATCATGGAACTCTTACAAACTAAAAAAATAAACTTCTAGGGAAAGGGTTTCACATTTTTTATTGTTAAAAATCTAGAGTATCATCAAATTTTCAATAAAAATCTTCTTGAAGGAACCTGAGATGATGATATGCTGAGAAAATTTCACTGGAATCTAGTTTCAGACTTGGAAGTTATGAAGAAATCATTTTTTTTGTGTTCATGGCTGCCTTGGAAAATATTTTGAAGCATGTCTAGTGGTTTTTCATGAATTTTGAGGTTTCACAGCTTTATTAATTGAGGCAAGGTTGAAACTTGTGAATAAATGAGCTTGGAAACAAGTTATTTATGTTTTTGAGTTACCCAACAACTATTTTTGTTCAACGGGTGAGAAAGATACTTGTATTTTAAAACTAGGATTTTGATGTCTTAATTATGGGGAAAAAAATTGTCCCCTCTGGGATCCTCTTGGGAAAAATGGGGACAAAAAAATGCACCTCAAGCATATAATGACAAGTCTCACTGTGAGGTGTAAGATGGGAGAATGGAGAAAACATGCCTTAGCACCTGGGAGTTGGAAGTTGGTCATATGGAGAACCTAGAGGAGGGGCTAGGATGGGGTGAATTTTTGTGTCCAATTTTATCCCCTTGGAAATTAGTACAATGGGGAAAATAAAATGTGGCTCAAGCAGATCATGACACTGTGTCACCATGTGGTGCGAGGAGAGGGAGATGAGTTTAGCCTGATAAACACTCTGCTTGGGCTAAGCTGGGTCATATGGGGGACGAAAGAGGAGGGATGAGGTGGGGTGAATTTTTGTGTCCCTATGTCCCCTTGAGAAATGGAAAAGAGGGACATAAAATTGCACCATGAATACACAAGGTGACATGTGTCACCCAAAGTAAGGGAAACAATCCTAGAAGCATACCTATGTACATGTGAGGGTACAAACCACTTTCAAAGAATTTTCTCTTCAGATGGTACCCTTGAATGGATAACATTAGGTGATTATATTGTACGAATCCATTGACCATTGTCAAGAAGGAAATAGCCTCCTTTCTTCAATTCTTATTTATGAAATTCAAATTGCTTTCATGAATGTCTATGGGACTAGGAGGTGTCCTGTCAAAACGAGCTACCTGAGAAACCAAAAGGTCTTGTGAAAAATGTGATGATTCCAACATGTAGAGAATTCTTCAGATTGTAAATTCCTATTTATTGCCTCATCCAACTCCTTATGGAGGGGAATCACTTAGTGAAGTTAAAGGTATAATTTTCATACTCCATAGGGTACCTAAAAAACCCTTTTATTGCACAGTTTGTCCCTAAACCTCCAAATATTCCCTAAATACTTCCTCATCACTTATATTATTATCTAATAATATCCTATTTTTTCCACAACCTTCCCAAGTGGGTTTTCCTCAATTTTAGTTACCCTTTTTTGGTTTCCACTAGTATATCAAAAAGCTTGAAAATAGGCCCATTTTTTTCCTTAATTATTATTTTTTAATGAATGGTTCTCTCAAAAGAGATCCATGAATGAATCCTATTACATGAAACTTATAAATTTAAGAAAATCACATTACCACATTCTTCTAATAATTAATGATGGTGAAATAATAACTGAGTTGGTAGAAGGAATGTTTACCCAATTTAGTTTTCTAGGGCTTTTATGTAGGACTAGGTTGTTATGACAATTTTTTTGAATTTTTCATGCTAACATATTATAATTTGCATGAATAACTCCTTTTGCAATCTTTAAGGTATTCAGTTTTTAATACACGAGGGTTTAAAAAGTTTTCTTTTATATAAGATCAATTAAGCCTTCCCTATTAGAAGCTTTGGATTACCTATTTCAACCTACACTAATACAAGTAGGGAATTCACAAATATTAATAAATGAAACACATTTACCTCCTCATGTCTAATGTGGGGGAAAAGATATTAGAATTTATCTTTGGATTAGACAATTTTGAATTATGGGTCAATATGACATGCACGTTCTAGAATATTGCCTCTAGTGAACCCTTTCATGTTCCACATTTCTGATTTCCCATTTTTTACTTACACTTCCCCAAGGGTGCAAATTTTTATTAGATCCACATTTTAAATTATCAAATTTTGTTGTCCACATTCATGCTTATTAATATTTTTTTGCCATGAGAAGAATTGATTTAGAAGCATTTAGTCCATTCTTTTAGTCCTATATCATCATGAAACATTTGGGCACTGAAGGAAGAATAAAATTTAGCTTCATACCTATCTTGCACATCCATGGACATGAGCCAAGATATCAAGTATTAAGCTTGGAATCTTCCATTCCTTCCATAGCTTTTAAAATTTTTGCACATACTCCTTTAAAACTACCAAGAGTATCATCTTCACATTCATTTGGAGAATCTACATTTTGAAACTCGAGGAAACAATTTGAAGAAATTGATTCATCATCCCAAAGCTCATTGGATTTCATTTTTTATTCATTATGGGAGGTCTTGTTTTCAAAATAATCAATTACTTTTGTTTCAACCTTTACATTATTGATAGAAGCTTCCTCTTCAAATGGAAAAGAAAAAATAATCATTTTCATCATCACATTCATTAATCATTACCTCAAGATAGATATCATATTTCTCATTTCGATCTACTTCATCATGATGGAATTCTTGAGTCAAATGAGAAATAATAATTAGATTCATAAATATCTTGTAATTCCATGGCCTTATTAGGAGTTCAAGGATGAGCTATGGATCTTCTGTTTCTTCTGCAACTGTTAGTGTTTTCAAATATTCCATCGGATCATCACAAATTAATCTCTCTTCTTCATGGATGACATCTGCAATGAGAGGATTCAAAATTTATTTTTTTAACACAGACTATCATCAAGAGAATATTATTCTTAAAATGGGAATGAGAACATCTCTTCTTCATGGAAAAATTTATTGGTTTATTTTTTAAGTTTTGAAGTACTCATTTTGAATCACTTCATCTTCGTCGTGTCCTGCATCATTTGGAAATTCCAAACTGTTCTCTTGCAAGTAAAAATATTCCCACTTTTCATCATTAGAATTCCCAACCAGAAAGGAATTTTTTGTACTATTAAGATAGGAATTTTAGCCTCATCTTCAGATGTTATGAAATGATTTCCTCTCCCGATGTCCTAGTATCGGATATTAGTTCTTGGATGTTTTAACAAATCTTGACTTTTGTATCATGTATTCCATTTTTCCTATTAGAAGTAAGTTTTCCATTTGTCCCCTTAGCCAAAAATGATTTGTATAAGACCAATTCATTTGTATTTTACCTCCAAAGTCTTAACAGAAAATTCTACTTAGGAAAATTCAGAATGATGCTAGAATATATGCTACCAAAAATGGTCAACAACACCTTATTGTTCAGAAATTCGGTGAGATGAACCTATGTATCCTTGAGGTTCCCCACAATTGGTACTTTCTATGGACTCCATGGAGTAACTGAGATCCATTGGACCATGTAAAGGTAACTCCTAGAAAATTGGAAAATTTAATTGTCTTATATGGATAATTAAAAGTTTAAACAAAGTGTAGGTACTGTAACCCACTGATTCCATTCAATAGATTCCTACCTGTGCCAACTTAGGATGGCTATGGGAAGGGTAGTGAGAATGTAATGACGAAAGTCATTACGTAGTCACTATCTCTCCCATAAGGATCCTAAGGTGGAATTGGTAGTAGTCCTTTTGAATTAGATGGGTGATAAGTCATGGTTTTTAGGATTTTTCAACTACTAAATTTTATATGATTAAACAAGCGAAAAGGAATCCTGATAACTATATGGAGACGGTAGCGTGGTGAATGGGAGACGGGTTTCGTAGGCTAGTGTGCAGTCTCGAAGCTAGTTTGCAAAGCAATGCTTAAAAACTATGTCCATAGTAATGTAAATGTTGTTGCATTGTCTGTTCACCATTTCTTCTAATCAATAGTGTCTGGAGACGGAAGGAAGTTACATGAATACTTTTCCGGTTGACACTAAGGAGATGCACAGGATCTCATAACCCATAAAAAGGTTTTAACCAAAAGTATACAAAATATACATACTCATGAAGAGTGATTAAGGGGGATCATCTTGGGACGATCTAAATAACTCTTACAACTTGTTGGTCGTCAAATAGGACTTTTTAGAAGAGCAACAGTCAGGGGACAAGAAGTCCCTCCTCTTTAATGGGAGAGGTTCCCTTATTCAGAAACGAACTTATTTACAAATGTACAGAACATTGTTTTATGGTCAAACTTGGATATTACGAAAGTGTTTTCCACAAGGATCATCAATTACACAAGGACTGAGGAAAGGGAATAAGAAGATAAGCAGAATAGGACAACATGCAGAATTATAGATAGCAGAATAATTCTTCGTGTATGCGAAGCTTCAAAGAATTTAAGACAAGATCATTTGCGTTGGCTGAATGAGATTAAATTTAAAGACACAAAGTTCCATAAATAACCTTCTTCAGATTTATTAATCAAGGACACAAAGTTCCTTCTTGGTTATACAAGATCACTGTATTTGCAAAACTGAACAGTATGCAATCAGAGAGACTAACGAGTTAGGAACAAAATGATCTTCACAATATTAAAGGAAAACACAGAGATAACAAGAATTAGATAGACAAAGAATAGAAAGCCCTTTTGTATTGATTTCTTTAAGATCTATTTACACTTTCAGCAAATATTCCAAGTTCTTCCTCCCTTTTTGCAAAATGGCGTGGGAAGGCCATTATATAGCTTACAAGTCAGTTACTCTTCGTAACCGTTTCTTTTAACTAAAGAATAGTTAAGGATCGCCAATTGCAATACCTTAACTAATTACAAAGAATACGAAAAAGAATGGGAAGAAGAGAAAAGAAAGGAGAAGGAGACAGGTGGCCAGCTACTGGGAGGGACCCACTGTCTTCAGAATCCGCTGCCTGAATTTCTTCAATGCCTCAGCTATGTCCCTGCCACGTGGAACTGACGTGTTGGCTGCAGACTGAGTCCAAAATCCTAGACACTTCTCCATCTCTTTATCAAACTCGACGTGAGTATGATAATCTTTATTTGCTTCTTCAATGGCAGATTGAAGAGAACAAATTTCCTTCATCTTTTCCTTAGAGATGGAGCTTTCCTTGAATAGATTATCTTTGACAAAAGCTCTGAACTGAGCTTTGATTTCTTGCAAGGACAGGAAAACACCAGAGTTTTCATCCTGAAGATGACAATGTATATCCTTGAAAGCAGCAACAGCCAGTGTCTTAAAAGCTTCTCCCTTCTGCCAGCTGTTCTTCATTTCTCCCAAAGCTTCCTCCAAAACTCTGATCTTCCACTCCACGCTGTAGACCCAGGATTTTGATAGATTGTCCTTAGCATCATCGAAAATCTTATTCGCCAGTAAGATGTTCTCATCTGTCTGTCCCATAAGGCGAAGGTCTACTATACAACTGCTCCAGATTTTTAGTTCTTTATCCATGGTATTGATAGTGGAGGAGAGCTTCAGTTGCACATTACTCACCTTTTCCGTGGAGTTTGAAAGCTTCATCGATGAAGTTTAATCCTGCAACAAGCATGTCATCCACCATGGCTTCAATAGCTCTGCCATAGACTGAATACTTGTGCATATCTTTGATACTTTGCACTTCATCTTGGCTTAGAATTACAGGAGGTGGAAGAGTAGTCAATGGGGTAGGGTCCAAGACTTTATCCTTAGATAAAAGAGACTTGATGAAACCTGTGAGAATCTGGGCTTGTTCTTCCAACTGTTCAATAGTTTGCTGCCCTTTCTCTACCCTTCCAATGACTCTTGTGACTGTTTCCTGGAGGTTGTGAATTTCACCTTCAGGAGTAGATTCTCCCATAGGGATTCTTGAAAGCTCCAAGTCAGATGCCAGCAAGTCTGATTCTGATTTGTCTACTGTAGGCTTAGCAATCTCCAAGAATTGCTGACCTTGGGCATTAGACACTATTCTGGAAGTGGTTCTGGCTTTCTTGGCACGAGGAGTGGTGCCCAACAAGGCTGCAACAGCATCGAAATTTGGTCCCAAGCTTTGAGAGGAGGATTTTCTCTTCCTTTTGTCAACCAAAGGTTGCACCCAAGCAAAAGAGGAAGAAGAATCTGCAGGAGAAGCAAGGGGACCAAGAGACAGGGAGCTCATGACACTCAGGGTCTGCGCAGCTGTTGACTCAAGCTGAGATGTGAGTAGGGCACTGGAGGCAATAGCGGTAGAAGAATCAGTAGCACCTGGAAGTTCAGTGCTCTGGACTTCCTTGTCCTTATCTGCTGGATCTTCAGGAACATTTGCAGGAGTTGGCATCTCACTTTCTTCACTTTCACTGAGAACAATGATGTTCTCTGGCCCTATAGGCAACTCTGCCTGTTTTCTTGGAGGGTCATTCTCTGCAGGCTCCTTCTTTACCTCTTTGAGTTTCTTCTTATATACCTGAGTAGATGAAGAGGGAGTAGATTCAGCAGGTCCTTGTGTTGATGAGGCAGGAGGGGTTTGCATTGGTGTTTCAGACCTTGGAACTGATGCCTCTCTTATTGGTGTCGAATCATCCTTGGAGGAGGATTCTCCTGAGTGCCTCTTGAATTCTCGGATCTTCTTACTGAACCAGACCTTAGTCCTGACTAAGACTGGAGCAAGAATCTCAGCCAGATCATCCCTCTCTTTCCTGTTCCAATCCAGGTCCTCCAGAGGGGTGTGCTTAATCACATTTTCATACTCATACGAGTATAGGTCAGAATTGTCATCCTGGAGACCTTCAGGAACTTGGTACAGACCGAGTTCTTGAATCAATTGCAGGGAGAACCTGCCACAATGCCTTCTCCTGGCTTCAAAATCATCTGCACAGTCAGCCCAGTAGTCTTCTGTATCTGCCCTATGATGGTAGATTATCTTGATGTTCTGTTCAATAAACTTCTTCAAGTCAAAGCAGGTTCTTGGCTTGAAGAAATGAACAGTGATAGGGACCAGGGCTCTTTCTATGTTCTGCAGCATCCAGAGCTGTTTTGCATGTGTAGTTTCCCAGAGAGATGGGAAAGTGCAAGCCAGAAATTTTCTTGTCTCTGCAAGTTCTGTGCAACTTGTCTAATTGCCTGCATATTTCTATCAAGGCCATCTTATCATTGCAGAACACGGGAAGCCGTCAGAGGAGTGCTTTCATAGCCAGCAAGCCTGATATAGGAAAAATTTTCTGAATTGTATGAAATAAGCACCGTAGTGTGATATCAGATTCATGGCTACATCAGAAAATCTCTTAGCAGTATCACCTTCGAGTAGCCTGACCACGTACATGGTGAAAGCATCATTTACCCTTCTGAAATTGTGATTGCTGGTCTCTAAGGTGAACTGCTGGTAGTAGGCATATACTGGATCATCTTTGTGGGCATCAATGTAGGAAAAACCAAACCATTGCCTTGATGCTGCCAGAGTATACATCAGGTAAGAAGTCATGTAGAACTTCTTTGTTTTCTGTACATTAGATAGCTGCTCTGCCAAATTCATGCTGATGATCTCTGCCCAGTTGATATTTTTCATTCCCTCACACACCATGCTGATGAGCGGGCACATCCAGAAGTGAAATTCGTCGGTAGAGGGAAAACCCATAACCCGAGCCAGTAGAATTATAAAGTCAGAAAATTCTTCATTAAAATCTGCCCGGAAAAGAGTTTTCGACAGGTGAGAGGCTCCCTTCTTAGGGTTCTTCAGCCAGTACTTCGCCACCCGTGTCTTGTATTTATCGCTGTCTTGATTGAACAGAGCCTGTGCTTGATCCCGGGAAACGACTATGACATTATCCATCTCTGGGATTCTCAGTGCGGTACTAATGGTGGCAGCGTCCAACTTGGCGATGAG
Source organism: Taxus chinensis (assembly GCA_019776745.2). Taxonomy (NCBI): domain Eukaryota; kingdom Viridiplantae; phylum Streptophyta; class Pinopsida; order Cupressales; family Taxaceae; genus Taxus; species Taxus chinensis. The sequence goes on from CM034146.1 coordinate 541,480,836, forward strand.
TTCCCCGTGTATATTGGTTAATTCACTCGAATCAGGGTCAAAGTGAGCTCCGCACGAAATCACAGTATCAGCGCACTGTACTGAGATCGGGAAACCTCCAGCAAAAGCCAAACCACTATCGTGAATCATTTGTGCCATTGGTGAAGGGTTTGCATCTGCCACCCTCGCCCAAAAATCACCGAAGTCAAGATGCCGAGCTTCACTGTCCCCAATATTGGGAACGACAGATTCTAGTGGCGAAATTTGTTCCTGTCCCTGGAATTTGATCTTCATATTGATAGTAACAGAGCCGTAACCTAAACTCGGGAAGGAATTACAGAGAAAAGGGATACACGCGCAGGGAATTATATTGCAAGGGTTCGAGCAAAGGATATCATGCAAGCAGTGTGAAAAATGCAAAGGGGGGATGCCCGTTATATAGCCGAATAAGAGAGAGAAAAACAATGAATGCACATTTAATACACACCCACCAATTTAAATAAGCCGGATATTCAGGTAGAGCGGCAAAAACTAGCACGAATGGCACTTGGTTCATTAGGGACATGTGAGACGCGAATGCGTGAAACACGCGGCTCAGCCGATTCAGGCGAAGCGGGGAAAAGACGCACAAATACCTTTTGGGACACGCGGGACATGAGTGCGCGAAATACGCGATTTGGCTGGATCGGGTGAAAAGGTTATAATGGGTCTGGAAAATTTTGGGACATTTGGGATGAAAGTGCGTGAAGCACGCGGCTCAGCCAATTTGGGCGAAGCGGGGAAAAGACGCACAAATTCCTTTTGGGACACGTGGGACATGAGTGCGCGAAGTACGCGATTTGGCTGGATCGGGCGAAAAGGTTACAATGGGTCTGGAAAATTTTGGGACATTTGGGATGAAAGTGCACGAAGTACGCGGTTTGGGCGAATCAGCCGAAAATGGAACAACTTGCACATTTTGACTTTGGACATTTGGGACATGAAAGTGCGAAGTACGCGGTTCGGGCGTTTCAGCCGAAAATGGAACAACTTGCCTGATTAACTTTGGGACATTTGGGACGAAAAGTTCCGATGGGCCCGAAAATGGAACAACTTCGGGGAAATCGGCTGATCAGGGAACAGAGCGCACTTTTGAACTTGGGACAGTTGGGACAAAAATGTCCGACAGGCCCGAAAAACACACAAAATGACCCAAAAATGCAGATTTTTTCAATTTCATGACTTTTAACAATTTCAGCACAACAGAGAAGACACTTAAACTCAAAATTTTGAAAGTTCACTTTCTTAAGAGCGGGGAATTTTGGGTGGACAACACATATGAGGATATTCAAACTTTTTCTTATTTTGGAGCAGAGGTGGAGGAATTCCCTTTATGAGATTAAGAGTGGTTGAATACCGCACATGAGAAACTAGGTACATCATCATCATCTTCTTCTTCACCTTCTACATATTTAAAGAATCTTATTTGTGCATCATTCTCCACTTCTTCAATCTCTAGTACATTGGTGTTTTCACTTTCTTGTTCTATCTCTACAATTTCTTCATCTTCTTGAGTTCCATGTATTGTATTGAATGATGGAGCTTCTAAGGAAATCATTTGAGGTGTTCCTACAATATGATTCCTATTCATATTTTGATGGGATATAAACTTCCTTCTTCAACATTGTCAGGTCTTTAGCCAACTTCTACAAAAATGAATCAACTCTCTCATCCTTGGGATTCTGGTCCTTATCCTTTATTGAAGGATTCTTGATATTTCCTGACAAGATGAGGTAATCTTCCAATTCAATGGAAATATAATGAGCATGGTCCAAATCTCTTGGTTAAACTCTCGATATAATGAAACTAACCTCAAGAAACTGGGAAATAATGGAGAACCTTTCCAGATTATCTATAGTAGGATGGGAAATGGTGTAAATCCTGTTGATCAACTTGTTGAATTTTTCTACGAAGTCTCTCATGGAATTTTATTGTTATTTCTTCACTTGAGTTAATTGAGCAAGGATGGCACAAGAATATTTTATAGTCTTGAATATTTATTCAAAATGTATTTTCATACTACTCCAATCAACAATTACGTGTGATTTCAAATAGTAAAACTAGTATGCATCGACATTATGTAATGTTTCCATGAATATCTTTACTTTATAACCTTCATGTTTTAACCTAAGAATGTGATTAAGAAAATATTGAAATAAATAAATGCTAAATCTAAATATGTAACAACACAGTGAATAGATATGTACTAATATATATATTTAACAAAATCAAGTAAGCTAGAAAAATATGACACTCTAGTTGCAAAAGAGAGGGTAAGATACTTAGCTGATTCAAAATAATTTTGAAGTTGTGCCAATACGGAAAAATGATGAAACAGGAAGATAGACTGTTGTAACTGAGCCTAGAAAATTGTGTGAGCACTTGAAATGTTGGGACTAGGGCACCTAGAAAGGGTTAAGGGTGCCTAAGGCATTGTGGACCTCCTATGGGTGTCTGTGACTACTCAGAACCTTAGAAACTCAATTTCACATGGTCGCAAGATATTTTTTAGAATTAACCTTTAGGTACATGTATGTCATTGCTTGATCATTGAATTTTCTTGAAACTTACAAAGAGAAAGAACACCTACAAAACACTAAAACACATCAAATCCTAAAAATAAAAAATATGCAAATGGGGAGTTGGTTTTGAAGCTGGAAGTCACCCGACTAAGTGAACTTATGATCTGGGTGATGCACTATATTTTAGAATCCATATAATTCTATGTGCTTGTGAGTGTGTATAATTGTGCCGTAGTTGTTGACTATTTTTGTCCCCCAGGAAAAATTAGCCAACCAGAGCTCACATCAGGCCTAGGTGATAAAAAATAGGTAAAGATAAAGTTGAGTCTAAAATTCCCATACTTGGCCCCTATCAGGCCTTAGGCGAGGAATTCCCAAAAATTCTAAAATAGTGAGCCTCGGGGTAAAATTTTGCATCTTAGGTCTTACATAGGCCATGTGTAAAAAGAGCTCACCGAGTAGCTCAACAAACTACTTGATGAGCTAGTTGGGTTGTATTGTTGGGGTAAGATGACGAGTTAGAGCCAAGTTCCCCAAACTTGGCTATACAGAGGGGCATTGGTGGGTGATGCAAACCAAGTGACTTGACGACATATGAGGATATAGAGCCTTCACAGAGAAGAGGGGGAATGAAGGCCGAAATGTAATCAAATGGACTAAGCTTGCGTTGCATTGCAAAAGAGCTCGAATGGCTCGAAGTGCACAAATGAAATACAGGTGGGTAGATTTGATCTGAAGGAAATAAACATATTCTCATGTTGTGTGAATCTAACAAGCCATATATGAATCAGAACAATGAGCTCACACATGAGATCAAAACAATGAACAAGAGAGAACTCGGGGAAAGACTGTGAGACATCAAACCAGTTAGAAATGGCTCGACACGATGGATGATGGAGGAATGGAAATTGAGGGTTAATCCACATCTGAGAGATTATGGAATGGATCAACATGGTAGCATAGAGCTTGATAAATCTCAGTGAGATCAAGCCAACAAACAAAAGGAAGGTTGAGTCATAAGCTAGCTCAACCAAGGTGGGTACAACTTTATACATTGTAAGGAGCTCATGGGTTATAGAAAATATTGGCATAGGAGCTAGATCAAGTTCGACATAGTTATCATCAAAAAATTAACTCACCATCAGGCTAGGAAAACAAAATGGAAAGCCTGGGAATGGCTCACAGATGAGGTGAAAATAATGCAAGGCTCAGCCAAGAGCTCAACATAAGGAGACCACCATGGAACAAAAAAAAATCTCTACCAAGTATCAATGTGGGGCGCTCAACTTGAATTTGGTCAAATGGTGCAAAATGAAATAATGCACGGAAATTTTGAGCCATGGAACTCAACCTAGGAAACGATCCAGATGTGGAGCTTAGTGCACAAGGAGAGTTCGACAGTTGAGGGAGATGGCCCAACTCTCAAACACAGGTAAAAAAGCAAGGAGGCTGGCCTTGACATAAGTGATGGAGACCGAATTAAAATCAATGAGCTCACTATGAATTCATGAAATGCAAGACTTGGAGAGCTGAACCATGAAGCCAACGCATTGAGTCAAAATGTGAAACCGAGCACGTTTGGAACTCTGTAAACACATTGAGCTTGTAAAAGAGGGAAGAAGGTTTCAATGAAGGTCCCTACCAAGAAACAAATTTGAGAATCATTACAAAGACATGGTGAAGTGATCACATAGCTGAAGAAGTGGTGAGAAAAACCACTTTTCAAGAAAGGACTTGGTTTGGAATTCGGATAATGGCCCAACATCGTGTGAATCAAAAACTTCTGAAGTAAATAAAGTCCGAAGTCTAAATTTCGGACTTCAGACATGTGTGAATTCAGATTTTTGGCTTGCCCAGGTTGAGTCAACAACATCATGATCCCGAAAGGGAAAGATTCCAAAACATGAAGTCCAAATTTTAGACTTTGGGGTTTCGTGACTTCGGTGAAATAAAGAGGGCCCGATTCGGTGAGAGGTGTCGCCAAATCAAAAATAAAAAATGCCTGAGATCTCAAAAACATGGTGAGATCCAAGGTGTAAAGAGATGATCTTGGTAAGTGAGCCAAGTGTTGGGAAGTTTTGAAAGTAATTTGAGAGTTGGTTTTTGTGTGAGGTAGGTGAAAAGTGGAAAACATCCACGTGCCAGTCACTTCAAGCATCACGTTGTGTGGAGGATCCCACCCACATTCATTTGTGTATGGAGATCTCCGAAAAGAAATAAGGGCTCAAAGATGGTGATAGGAGCCAGTGTAAATGTAGAGCTCAATGGTTACAAAAGGTTGAGGCTTTTGTTGATGAATGACAATGTAAAATTCTGACCAGGGGGCTCACCCAAAAAACAAAGATTCCAATAAATGAAAGGTGGGGGTCTGACATGTTGTAGATGGCTCATTCATGAGCTCACAAAGAATGGTAAAGTGATAGGTAGTTTGAGGAATCCTAAAGCGGTAAACACAAATGAAAAAGAACTCACCTCAAACCTCGAAGAGCTGCTCGGTGAGCCAACTTGCCAATTCAATACCCAGAACCCCTAAAGCACTAGAAAACCCTCTCATTCAAATAATGATAACAATAGTTATAGGTATCAAAATCTCACGAAATTAAATCTGTCAGAAAACTGAGGGAGAGATATTTGTAGTAAAAGCATAATGAAGACATAAAATGAGATTTTAGGAGGTTTTAAAAACCCCAAAATTATAGAGCCCTAGAAACTTGAAGTAACATAAATTTCACCCTGAATGTCCGTTTTGCATAAAAAAAAGTCATTTGAATCATGGAAAGGGGCTCTACAACATGGAAACATTAGATTTTGGAATTTATAGGGTTAAAGACCTCTAAAATTTGAAAACAATGAACAGTGTCCCTTGGTAAGTGAATTCCATTAATGGAGGTAGGTGAATAAGTAGGTGTTATCATGAAAGATATAGGAGCTAGGCTACTCTGAGGTTTAATCACAACAAATTCCTTCAAGCACAAGGAAAAGACATTAATGGAGAAGATATTTTGCAAATGTACAAAACACTCATTGTAGGATAAACAATCATTTTTATGGGTTTGGCTGCAATTTTGGGGTCCTCTTTCTCTCTCTCCTCTCCTAAAAATTATTCTATAAATATTGTAAGGGGTTGTAAAAACAAAGGGTTAATCACCTTATGAAGCGAGCACCTCGAGTTAAAGGGATTTGAGGAGTGGAGTAGAAAGGTGCAGTATTTAGAGGGGGTGCTTTAGGTGATGGAGGAAACCAATGTTGGTCAAAGGGGAACTATGTTGGATGTCATTAATGTTTCTAAGAAAATTGTCTCTGCCTAGGTGAAGTCCAAACATAAGATTATGGAGCTGGAGCTTCAAGTCAAAAAATTGAGTGATAGGATGGAAGGTTTGAGGAAGGCACTAAAAGGAGGAGTTTCAATTTGCATATCAGTAGTTCTAAGGATGAGCCAGAGGAATAAATGAATGACAAGGGTACTAAGGGAGCTATGAACAAAGAAAGTATTGTTGGAAGTAGTGAAGTATTTCCTAAAAATTAACTGGGTTATTTGGACTGTTGGCAAACTTCTACTAACTGTTGTTTAGGGCTGGTTTCTTTTCTCTATTTTTCTCTCTGTCTTTTTTTGGTTTAAGTCATGTTCTTCGTTGTTTGAGTTAAGTATGTTTAACTCCTTTAAACGGACTTTTCTGTATCTATCTTGCTCGTTGGTACTTGTTCCTCCTTTTGTAAGGCCCGTGGGAGCTGATCCATGTTTTTACCTTATCTAATAAAAAAGGGTTGATCACCTTCTTCTCCCATGCACCCCATTTCTTCTTGGGGATTCAATCCTTCCTTAAAATCATGTAATGGCTTCATGCCTCTTCCTGTTGTAACTATGTACTTTGTAAATAATTTGGAGTAATAAAATGGTGTTTGTGATCCAGTTGTCAATCCTTAAATTGTTTCCATTACTTTCCCTTTCCTCTCATTGTGTCTGTAGGATTTGTGTGTATTTATTTTCCATTATAGGGTTTGGATGTGTTGTACTCTTTTCGGGAATGATGTATTGAATGTAATCTGGTTATGGTGTAGGAACACCCTTCCTAGTTTCATTCCTTCATTGTTTTATAGGCAGGGGAAGTGATTAACACTCCTTCTCTTGGTGTATCACTGATCTAGTGTAGTCTTTCCATTTTATGAAATCCTTCTATCCCTGTCCCCTTAGAAGTTATAGTTTAGGGTAGTAGTAGTTTGGCATGCACTTGGAGTAGTTAGTGGTAGGTAGGTTAGGAGTAGGAACCAGCCTTCTCCAGAGAGTTTTTTGATTCGCAAGATCCCACACTTCACGAAAACTACATGTTGTGCAATCACACTAAATTACCCATCTCAAACCATGAAATTTGGGGGGTGTTGTGATTTTACATCATCAGTTTTGGCATGCCCGGTGGGACACCAAGAAGTTAGAGTTATATTTTTAGAGTTGTTTTACTGCAAAACCTAGTCACATTGGAGCCATGTTAAAATACTTCAATTTCAGAAGATTCCTTACATTTTGAGATTTAAAAGTTGCACATTTAAGATTTCAGAGGCTTTTGCTACATGATCAAATTTTGAAATCACTTTTGGAGGCTTAAAATGTGTAAAATGGGCTCAAAATTTCACAAATGATAGATCGAGGAATAAACTTCAAAAGGGTATTTTCATATTTTTGAAAATTTGATTTTCAAAATTTCATAGATTTTTGAATTTGATGATTTCAGATTTTAGAATTTTAGGACTTTTGAAATTTTTCACTTTTCTGAATTTTGGGTTTCTGACTTTTGGGATTTCAGAGTTTCAGAGGTTTGGGAATTTCAGAGGTCTCCATTTCAGGATTATGGAGGTCGCATGTATTTCAGATTTCACATTTCTTTCACTTCAAATTTCAGACCTTTTATGGCATTTTGGGGTTTTGGATAATTATTACAGCCTGGTGATTTCAACTTCTGTAATATTTTTTTGAGCCCTTTCTGGTCAGGTCAACTCCCACAATCATCCTATTTAAACAAGTTTTTTATGCACTTGATGGGATTACTATCTTTAGAGACATGTGCAAGCATAAGTGGAAATTCCATTTGGGTCAAAACCTTTTCTCTAAAGTAGAAAAATTTCCATTTCTTCTCCATCCATATCCATTCATCTTCCCTTCCATGCCTTTCTTTTTTTTCTATACATGAAGTTGTGCAGCCATGAGTTCATTCCCACAGTGGAATTCACACATACAACACCACTATCAATCAGATCCACCTCCACACTTGCAACATGTATTCCCTGATTACTATCAATCACCTCCAACACCTTTCTATGATGAGGATCACTATGCATACCCTTGTGGACAAGAGCAGATCAATTTGGATATTCACCAAACTATGTAGATTTTCAGGGTCAAGAGTATGTAGACTTTGGAGGGTATCCTATGCCCAAATATATTTGCTTGCAAGAAAAGGATCATGACATGGAGGCCAAATTGGAATGGTTAAGGGCTGCATCTCATTTAAAATCATCCAATGTTGGATTCAGGATACCTTTCCCATGGTTTCCTCCTTTTTCGAGTTATCACACCCCACAAGAGAAAATTGATCTTATGGCTGAAATGACACCACACCTCGAGGCATGGATCCAAGACATAGAGGCATATGAGTATAATGTCAATCATTCATGTCAATGGGAAAATCCTACATTGCCATCTTGTAGTCCCCTTACCAATCCCCATCCAGTGTATTTTCAACCAAAGCCATAGTTTCCAAATTTCACACCTGTTGCTCCCATTGTGAATCCCAATTCTCCATCTTCTACTCTTCCACCTCATCTCAATTCTGCTGCCCTTTTCCCTTCTAAGAAAACATATCCTCCATAAGAGAAATAAATTAAACTTCCTCTTCCACCACCAATGAAACAAACATCAGTGGAGACCCCACCCACCACTCCTCCCATCATCCTGAACCCATGTCGGTAAAAGAATCAAGAAAACATTCAAGGAGAACAACAAGACGAGGATCCAAACAAAGAGAAGATGATGAAAATATTGGTGAATTTGGATCTAAGGTTCAGGATCACTAAAATCCCCTTGATGGTTAAACCTACATAGGAGGGTGAGGTCCAACCATAGGTGGTGGAGAATAGTCTTGTAGCTGAAACAAAGCAAGAAAAAGAGGATGATGAACAAAAGTCAACTTGTTCCAAATGTAGTGTCCACATTGGCACTATCCTTCATGGATTTTCTAACCCAACATAGCCTGCAGGTTCAAAAGAAGAAGCAGGGGAAAAATCAGCTCTAGATGTACAAGTAGATGAAAAAAAGCTCTCAAGTGTGCAAGGAATTGTAGTAGAATGTAGAAATCCCAATTTCCCTACATGCCTTGAGCTTTCTGCCTTGTTGGGAGATTGGATAGACATACCAAAGTTATCATTAGTTACAATTAACTAAGAAAAGCCTCGTATTGCAGAGAAAGACCTTTCAGATTCAAAATGATTGAATGAAAAACAGGTGATGGAGAGAATTTTAATCCTCTCTTCCCCTCCGTCCTTTAAAAGATTTGATTTTGAAGACAAATTTAAACTTTTAGACTCGATGTTTGAAGATGAGGTAATGCGTGGTGAGAAAATTACAAACCTAAAGGATGTCAAGGAGGAGGAAGAACCTCTGACAGAGTTTGAATGCCTATCTGACTTGGAGGAATGCTTCAGTGAGTAAGAACATATAAAGATCAAAACCTTTACTACCCCACCACCTATCCTTCAAAATTAAGAGCCTCTTGCCATGGAAGTTAACATTCAAGGGGAACTTACTGTCCATAGTAGCCTACTTGAAGTGGAAAAAATTATATCATATTCAGAGGGTGTTGATGAAGATGCAATCATTGAAGGTTTCTTGTTGTCTATTAAGGGGCCTAATCCTGCTAGTGAATCTGCCATGATCGAAGGGAAAAAAGAGAATGAGGATACCACCATCATTTCTATACCTTCCAATAAGGTGACACATCAGTTGTCTGTAGATGTGCAAGAAGAAGAATAACCAATTACAGATAGTCACCTTTTCCAAGAACGTCTGTATCAAGACTTTCTTATCAAAACTCAGAGAAGTGGGCACATTCGATGGTTCAAGCCATGCCCCATCAAGTATCTATCTTTGTTGAATCCAGAAACAAAGTTTCCACAACCGGTCATGTTCATATTCAAACATTAGGGTGAGCTTCACAGTATTAAGGATAAACCACAACAGTTGTAAGACCTCTAAGACTCTCATGCAATTCATTCTGAGGAGGTGTTTGTTTTATTTCAGGATGATCCCTTGATGATTCAGGAAGAAGGATTGTCCCCCATCAATGTTCCACTCATCCATACATCCATGTCTAGTTTCAAGTTATCACCATGGCTACTAGTTTAGAGAAGGGGAAGTTACTTTGCTTTTGGTTATTGTAGGCTAGTGTCAGGATTTGTTTGAAGTCTTCTCTGCTTCTGGTTAGTGTAGGGTAGGAGTAGGAATTGTTTTCAGCATCACAAGTTTTTAGGAAAACTCTACATGTCTACTTATGCATGTATGATTTTATATTTTATCCATAGTTGTGGTTTGTGTTTCCTCCAACATGGTACATGGTGTTTCAGTAGGCCTCCCGGAAGAATATCATTACATAAGAGGTTCATAATTATGGAAAATAGTTGTAAATCTTAAAAGAAAACAAATGTAGAGTAACTAAAATAAGGTTAAGGACAAGTTTTATTTTCATTCTTAAAATCCTTCAAGACCAACCACAAGTGGACTTTTAGTGCTCTCCAGTATTAGAAGGCAACCCTCAATGACATGTCGAAGAAGGGAACTTTCAGAAGAAAGAGAAAATTTAGTTTTAATAGATTTCCATGATGTCAAATTTTTAAAATTGTCTTATTCAAAACTCTACAATGTGCAATGCATGCCAAGAAATCATCAGTTGTGTGATTTATACTTGGCAGAATTAGGTTTTTGGAAAAAAATTTCTAGTCCCACAGACCAGGGTTACAGAGAGGAAATGGTGAAAATCTTCAATCAAGACAATTTTCTACTCTCACAAAGCTTATTTTTAATATTTCCTTATGAAAATTTAAAGTGCAGCAGGGTAGATCTAGGGTCAGAAAGTTTCAAGTAGTTGCAGGTGGCCTCTGTGTTTCAATTTAAAAGATTTGGGATCATCTTGCAAATATTTAGTGACTCTATGCCTAATGGAAATGCTAAGGTTACTGGTGCAAGAACGTCTAATAGGAACACATCCCCGTGAGTCACCAAATTGTTGACTATTTTTGTCCCCCAGGAAAAATTAGCCAACCCGGGCTCACATTGGGCCCAGGTGAGCAAACATGGATAAAGAAAAATTTGAGTCTAAAATTCCCATACTCAGCCCCTATAGGGCCTTGGGCATGAGGAATTCCAAAAAATTCTGAAACAGTGAGCCCTGGGGTAAAATTTTGCTTCTTAGGTCTCATATAGGGCATGTGCAAAAAGATCTCGCTGAGTAGCTCAACGAGCTAGTTGGGTTTCATGGTTGGGGTAAGACGACGAGTTGGAGCCAAGCTCCCCAAACTTGGCTATATGGAGGGGAATTAGTGGGTGATGTGTTATTAGCTAATTTTGACTTCACAAAATTAATAAAAAAGAAAATTTTGAAAATTTTAAAAGTGTTACTTTGCATGATATATCACTCTCATCGCAATCGTCTCATTTTTGTGATCATTCCGGTCTTCGTTTCATCCTTTTTGGGCAAGAACTCCTCCCGCCAGGTCTCAAACTATGTTAAATATTAATTAATTAATATTTAATTAATTAATTACTCTTTGTTTGATAAAATTAATTTTTAAATGATTATGGGGTTTTTAATTAAATAAATATTAATTAAAATTCATTCGACAAGATTTATTTTATTTTCCAGGGGAAAAATAAGCCTCCACTTCCCATTTTCAGGGATGCCAAATTGGCTTCCCAGACTTGGATTTCCCCTTTCCTGGCAAATTTATTTTAATTTCCCATTTGTGGGATTTCTTGAATCGATTTCCAAATCAACAATTGGAAAACGAGAAAAAAATCTCCCGTTTTCCCACATGGGGAAATAAAATGGGAATTGTCAGCCCATCTTGCCATTTCCGCTGGCAATTGGTTGTTTATTTCCCTACATCCCCCTGGCAATTAATGCCACTACCCGAGAGAGAGGGAAGTTGTTTTAATGAGACGAATAAGAAATGATTGTGAGGAAGCTTCCTAAATCCTCATAAAAACCCTTTTGTAAAACTTGTTGGAAGAAGTCGTGCCAAGTTTTCCAATTTCTTCTTATTTCTTCTAAAGGAATGTCTTTGAGTAATATTTTATCACATCCCTCAATAAATGCCCACATAGCCAAGATTGCAGAAAGCCATGTATTTACTAGGAGATAATTCCCACAATTTTTTTTTCAAAGAATATATATTCCAGCAAAAAGAAGGAGGCCAAAGAACACTCCAAGGTAATATTCAACGCAGGTCTTACCAAAAAGTTCCCATGCCTATAGAAGGAAAATAACAGATGAATAAAAAAAGAAGATAAATAAAGCTCTGCTCCACGCATTCATCAAGGAATAATAAAAAATAGTCTAAAGAAGTTTCAACACAAGATCAAGAAGATTTTCCAAACTGCCACAAGGGGGAGAAGCATATCATCACACATTGAAGAGAAACAATCCAAAATGTAGTAGAAGGAACAATAATTTTCAACACCGAGCTTGTAAATCAGGTAAAAGAAAAAGAAAAAAATGTTTTTCTCATCCCACGCATTGGAGCAACATAAATATTGGGAAATCAACATGTAAAACATTCCAAAGAAAGAAGGATAGAAGCTACACATCAACAATTTGAATAAGCTCCAAAATAACCAATAAGTCTCCACACAGCAGGGGTGTGAAGAAGCAGGAGGAACAAGTTTTGTTTTAATACATCAATGAAAAGCTAGCAGCAAAGCATTCCCACGCATAGCCAGAGAGAGGGAGAATATTCCAAGACAACAACAAAGTAGATTCCCATGCATTCCACATAATATTCCACGCAAGCCAAGGAAAATCTATGCAAGAATAAGACAGAGAGTTATAATCCAATGTAGGTCAAAGAATATTCCACAAGGGAGTCTTCATGCATTGAATGGAACAAATTTAAAAAAGGGAAACAAGTTTTTATGCAGCAAGGAGGAAGGACACGGTAGTTTGAAGATCCCATGCATTGGGACAACATAAAAAAATATACCAGAAAAGAACTCCTTCAACGCATGCATAAGAGAAGTAAGAATTTTCCATGCTAATGAAAGAACTATCATTACCATGCATTGCCCAAGGGAAAGCCATAACCAGGTGTGAAAGATAAAGCTAAGTGTGGTTCACACAAGAGGTAAAACATAGGCCAAAAGACCATCATGTTGCGTAGCAGGAAGAAGCTATTTTTAATGCCCAAGGATCGTCACGCATTCACCCAGGAATAAAATATTAAAAAAATAGTCCAGAAGTGTTCATGCATTTATAGAACAATTGAGCAAGTATACTCACGCATTGATCAGAAGATCACAAGGAAGGAGGAAGGCCTAAAGTACACATTCATTAAAATCAAGTGAGTTTTGCACATACCAAGGTGTTTCACCTGATTCTTAGACGTTTATTTGAAAGTGACGAAACAGATAGGGTAATGGGCGTAGGAGGAGTACCTGTTGAAATGCTAGTTGTTGGGTTGTTGTGTGCATGTTAAATCTTGAATCCATAGCTGATCATGAGAGCTTCCTTTTGTCTAGGAGGAACTACCTAAAATGGAACACAAGACCACCAGAAAGAGTTAAAAAATATGTGCAGTGAACTGCCTAGCGTGTGCTATATCTGGGAAGTGTGATACTTCCTAGACGACTATCAGTCCACTGTTTAAAACAATTTAATGCTGTTAATGAAGTAAATCCTATTGTAATTGAAATGATTTAGGTATCTCATTAAAAACACAATAAAAAAGATTTAATCTAATAGGCTAGGTTAAAATAAGATCTGAAGGTCAAGTAGTTGGTTCTGGTTCTCTGCAAGTCTAACAGAGGTCTCAGGTAGGTCACAGGTGATTAAGGGTGATGTGAGAATAGGTGGGTAGGTCATTGTTATGGATTATATTAGTAAATATAGAGACCAACTCCGGTTAAGGGTGACCGATGCCGGTTGGAGAGAACCGGTGTCGGTTACTGTGGAATACTAGGAATACCACAGAATGAGCTTTGGATCTCCCTTATGATTATACAAAGGACTTGGTTGGTTGGAATGAGACATTAGGTTGTTTGGGTGGGATATGGAGGGGTGAGTATTAAATGAGGTCAATGGGTGGCTAGGAGAACAAAAAATGAAGATACAATGATTAAATGAATGAACCAGAGGAGTAAATTGTTCTACTTACTTGAAATCTGGTTCTGGGTACCTGTGAGTGATGAATGAAGGTGTTGGTAAGAGGTTGAATGCTGTTGGGGATCACCAAAGATTGGAAAGCTCCTGCATGGGCTGCATGTGCATTCCTTTTTGCTTAGTTGGATCAAATTTGTGCTGGGTGGTCATTGGATGGTTGCCGGGTGAATGCTGGATGTATATGCAAGAGAAAATGCTTGATCTATTTCCTTGCATGTGTGTTCTTACGAAAATTGGTTCTTAAAAGATGTGATATCTCTCAGGGATGTGCCAACATTTTTTCCAACATCCAAAATAAGGTTGTTTTGGGGATTAAAAGGTGACTGACGGTGGTTCCAACTTAACCGGTGGCGGTTAAGGGTGACCGGCGTTGGTTAGGGTGGGATTTCCTAGGTTTACTAAACTAGGTAGATCTCCTTGATTTTCTGGGATCTCATTTCGTTAATTCATGGATTAGATTGGAAGCTTCTTGTAAGCATGTAGGAATGTGGTTAGAGGGAATGTAGGCATTGATTTTTAGGGTTTGGGTAAGACTTAGTTAGTTATGGAAACTTACTAAGAATAGGTATTAGGGTGAGGTGGCTTGATGAGGTGTATAGGTGAGGTGTAAGTGTGGGCATTATCTAAATTAATATATTTAAATAATAAATATGGTGAGGATAATGAATTAATTTAATTTAATTAATTAAATTAATATTATAGTGAGGTGAAGGGGGCCATGGCTAGGTGGATGTGTCCAAGGTGTTTATTTGTCGAGGGACTAAAGGGGAGTGCGACCTAATTTTAGTGTCTACAGAAGGAGACTTTTCTCTGATGAATTAAATAAAAATTGGGAGATTAGAAATCAGGTGATTTTGTTTATTTAAAATAAATAAATAAATTAAAAAAAATCGTTGTCGACAAAGTCGAAATTCAAGCCTAGTCTCGGTGTGATGTATTATTAAAAAAATTTGTAACCGGGACTGGTTTTTATTATTATTATTTTTAAAATAATAATAATAGTAATAATTAAACAATTCATACTATTCTTGCATTGACAGGGGTTTAAGAGGCTGAGACCTGACCCTTCTTGCATTGTTTTACGTGCCTGAGTCATTTTTCTCTAAAATTCATAATGGCCATAAAATCTAATAAATGTGCAGGAAGATCAAGGAAGCTAGTGGAGAAATGGAAAAAATATGCACTCAAGTATGAATTCCAAGGAATCATCCCTCCCAGTTCCATTAAGTTAGCATATGACAATATCACTGATACAAATTTGGGTCACATCAATGTGTAATAATTTTGTGAATGGGTGAAAACTGAAGGCAAAACCATATTCTCGGATAGGATTTACCATAGTGACCTACCCCAAGCAACAACATTTAATGTCTCGGTGTAGTGTCTGGAGTTGGTTATCACTTGCATAGAGAATTATGATCCGGAGAGATGAGGAAATTTTAAAGATAATCACGAGCCTTTCCTCTTAATCACATCGAAGCACATTGAGGAATTGTTCGGCATACCTGACTTTGCTAAGAATGTGGATATCACTCGACAGTAAGCACAATAATTTTTGGATGAAGAACCCCTCAGGTGGATCAAGATGGTTAATAACAATTGGTTAGTGACCAAGAGGCCTCGAATTGACCGGATTCCTAAAGAAATGTACCGTATTGAGTTCATGGAAGAATTCGGGGACATGATTACTCTCCAAAGTAAAGTTTTCAGTTTACCCTCTGCTAGGATTTTCCACCCATGGATGTATCAGTTTATCTATATCATCCTTACCAAGAAATATTTTGTGGATTGGGCCACCATTATCAATGATACCCTTCATAAACAAATGATCAAAGTTAAGATGACTGGATGCTTCTACATGACATAATATCTGACTGATGTAGTGGCAAGAAGAAAGCTATTTTATGGACTTGAAACAAGAGGAGTCATGGATCCATCAAATAGTGTTTTCCATTATTACCCACAACTAAGTTTCAAAAATAGCTCTCACCATTTCAGAAGGGTCAATGATGCATTTACTTTCTGAATGATTCGGAACCTGAATAGGAATACAGAGGAAATATTTTCCAAAGAAGTCATGAATGTCATTTCCCAATGGGGAACATGGTTTATTCAATTTTCATATTTTTTCTACATTTGCGTAAGTGGCTTTGTGGGTACCCCATGGAAACTTCCTAAGTACGTCAATGAAAAATGGGCATTAATGGAGCTTACGCAGAAACTATTACAAGTTCATTGTCTTCTCAGTGACAAGCATCATTCAGGAATTCATTTCCCAATCCAAATTGGGGAATACCAATGTCCAAATCTCTTCAGTGGACAACTCATGGAAAAAGAGTTTTCCCTCATCACAATTCATCCATATGTGAAGAGAGACAAGTTTGATATCAATGGATATATGTAGAAGATTCTTGGAGCAAAGTATCAACATTATCCTACCATGGAATATTTTTGGGCTGCCTGTTCAGATGAACATGAAATTATAAGACGAGAGTTTTCTCACCTAACCCTTTCTCAGATCAAGGCATTTCGCATCAAGAGCCCTCCAGATTCATTCATAAATGATGATGAAGATGTTAATGATCCTTCATATGATGCAGTTTCTTTTACGCCATTGCCTAAAATTGGCTGGACCAAGAGAGATGAATTTTCTATTGATAGCAAGAATTAACCGATCCTTAGAAGAAGCATATCTTGGTATGAAAGAGAACTTGCCAAGTTACAGTCAATTCAAGATCATACTTCAGGATCACAAAAATTGCCAACTTGAGGATGTCTTCATTCAACCAAATCCCCTTCTCAATTAACCCCCTTGCCATCAAATCATACAGAATCAGTAAGAAAGGAGAGGTTGCCAAAATCCCCTTCATCGAATAGTGTATCACGAGGAAAAAAACCTAAGGGTCCTAGCCCCAATGAGGGAAGAGAGTGTGTATCGGGATTTTCTACTTCAAGTAGAGATTCTTCTACTCACATTGTTAATAGTTCTCAAAAGCTAGTGACAAACAATCCTCATTCATGCCTTGCACAAACATCCACTTAGGTGCGGGTAGTCTAAATATCAAACACTTTAGAGCCTAAAGTTCATGAAGAGATTTCCCAAAATCTCCCAAATGAGCAGGAGGTGGATATCGAGGTTATTTATCATGAAATCAAGGTCATGGAAATGGTTCTTGTAGAATCTCATGATGTTGAGAACAATGAGAATGTTTCTTTGAGCTCCAGGATTTTGTATGTAGAAATAGTGAATGATACTCCTTTCTAGGTTGATTCTGAGGTCAAGAAAAGGAAGAGGCTTGTCAAGTAAATTGACATTGATTTTGATGCCCTTTTCAAACTTTCTAATGATTTCATTCCCAAGAAGCATAAAGTACTTTCTTGAATAATGGTGAATAGTGATGAAAACAAATTTGCGGATCTTTCCATCCCACAAGTTGACAAGGAGCATGATGCCATGACATTTTCTGATTATGAAGTTTCCAGACTTGGAATTGGAAGGTCCACATTAGAAAGTGACATGGCAATGGATCGAGATTCCATTGATATCATGCTCAAGAGACTTGAAAAATATAAGTCTCAGAACTCTCAGCTCAAGGCTGAAAAGAATCAATTGGTGGAATATGTTCAACATCTAATAAATCCCATATCATCCACTTTCCCATTACCGGATGTAGTGGCTGCTCTTGATGAAGAAACTCTCAATTTATCAAAATAAATAAACACATTGGGCCATGTCACTAAAACTTGGCTTTTAGAGATTCCCGTTTCAAGCCAAGAGATGATCAAAACAACGGTTAAGTTCCATGAAGATGTCTGTGCATATCTTGATCTAGTTCTTTCTTTTAAGGATTTTTTTTTTCTAACATATCAAATTTGGATGAGATATTTTCCAGTTTACAGGAGATGATGAGTATGGAATCCTCAGTTTTAGCCATTGAAATAATTCTCGAATTTAAACATCAAGGGACACGTTTTATTTGGTGTTTGCATCTCAAATCAAGGAAGATGCTTCTTGAGGATTCTATGATCCATTATGAGAGCATATGCAATGAAGCCTTCACTTCTCTAGCCTTGATTCAAGAATTCATAGCTGAGATCCTTTGTAACCCCATAAATGAGCATAATTGAAGGTGTTCATCAGAACATGTGGAAGAGAAATTTTCACAATTTTTTAAGGACATGTACATTCCCGCCAATAATTTCTTGTCAGTCTTAATGGATTGTTGCATCAAATTAAAGAACTTGTTTGAGAAGCTCAATCAAAGATGGTTAATTTAAATGATATGCCAAGTAGGATTCTTGAATTTCACATATTTTGTGAGGCTATTCTTTGACCAAATGAACCTCAAGAAGAATAAAATATGTTTGAAACATTGGGAAGGTTTAGATTCTTTCAATTAGCAAAAGTGGTAGATCCTGATTTCACTGACGGTTCAGGGAGATAGTTTTCTTGGTAACTAACGAAGTGGGAGAGTCCATTCCTCATACATTTGAGATAGGAAGACCCCATTTCAATGGATAAGGCATTGGTTATTATTGTATGTTTTAAAAAATGGGATTTTAAAAATGAATGTTGTTATTTAGGTTGCTTTTGGAAAATTGTGGATAACTTAAGTGATTTCTATTTGTAGTTGATTTTAATAAAGTTGGTTAAAAAAAGGTCAAAGGTCACTTAAGTGCCTTATTTAATGTTCATGTAAAACCCTAACTACTTTGTAACCAAATTTTGGGTTATAAAAGGAAGTCAGGGGCTCATTTGGAAAGGGTGACTTTGAGAGAAGAGAAGTAAATACTATTGTGTGCAAGATTTGTTTCACTAAGAAACTTTGTGTTATTTTGTGAAAACATTTTGGAGTTAATGAAATACGAACTTTGTGTCTCATTCATTGTCTCTTGTAACATTTGATGTTCTTATGTTTATTAGATGTTAGATGTTTAAATCTTGAATGCAAATATTTTCTTTGTTAGATGTTAGATGTTTAAATCTTATTGTCAACATTATTAAGTTGTTGTTCTTGTTCACAGTGATCAAGCTCTGTTATTTACTTTCTAATATGTGTTCCCTTTTACTCACTCTCATTTAGCTGATGCAAACTCTGTTTTATTTGTGTTATTTATTATTTGTTCTTCTCCATGCAATATTAGGCTCTACTCTTACCTAACTCTTGCATGTTCCTTCCATTCATTCATTCCCATTCCTTTCCTTCATTCCATTTCATCTCCCTCATTCACTTTTCTTTCCATTGATGTTCCAAAACACCCCTCCACATATAATTTTGAATTTACAGATGTAAATACAGTTTTGGTTTTCAATAAAGGAATCCTTACCTTCATTGAGGGGGGAATTCATTCCCACACTATTGCATGTCATTTTCATGCATAAAAATCCATATGCTAATAATTTTTGGCAAATCTACTCAGGATTCTAGAATCGTTAACCTGTGCTTGGTTAAATCTTTATGACTATCCCCTCTACACAAGCTCTAGCTCTTAAACCAAACCTTGCGCCTGACAAATATTTTCAAGGAGACATTATTGTTAACCTTCGAACAGTAGCTTGGGAAAACCATGAAAGTTTGTAACAATTTTTTGTTGTTGAGAGAGCCATTGATAGAGAAATATGTATTGAATACCTTAGAAGAAGAGTACCTGCACTTGTGGCCAAAAGACCTCCTGGACACATGTTGATCATTATTCATTAATGTAACCCTCTTCCACCAAGGTAATAATTTGTATGACTATTACAGGTAACCCACCTATCTTGAAACCAAATATTATTTTCGTGGATACCCAAGAAGATATATCATCAGATATAAGTCAAGTTATTTGGAAAAATTGCACAAGCAACTATCATTTTCATCTCATCACATCAATACTAGATAACAAGGAAGATCAAGCCATGAGAGTTGCTAGAGTCATTCAGGCACAAATAACTCAAGAAAGAGAGTGAATAGAAAAGGCTAGAGCTGATCAAAACATGCTAGTGATCCCTTCACAGTAAAGATTTTAAACTGGCATCAAAGAGGTTTACTCGAGGAGAAAAAGTTAAAGGTCGATCTGATCCCATTTTTGAATTTCAAGGAAAGTTTGGTTTCAAGTTATCTCCTCCAAAGAAGAACACACCTCATTGATCTAAAAGCCTTGCATCAAGTCCTAAAAGAGCAAGCAAGGAAGGAATCACTACCAGTCAAGCACTTGTCCTTATGTTGTTTTGCCTTCGCATACCACCTTTCCCAAAATGGTAGTCAACGTACCATGGGGAGATGCCATAGGCCCATTGGCCTTACCAGCTCAACATGACCTCCTAAGAGGATCAAGGAAGATTCTTCCCAAGTTCGATGGAGATGGGAAGATGTCACTAGATGACCACATTTCTGCCTTCTTCGCTGTATGTACTATTTTGTCAGTAGAATATGAAGATGTTTCTATTCACCTCTTCATCAAAACATTGCATGATGTTGCTACAGATTGGTTTCATCATCTGGAAAATGGATGAATTACAAATTGTAATGATATGAAAACTAGGTTTGAATATCGATTCAAGATAGCAGAAGATGAACATGCTCTTCTTGCCCAATTATCTTAGGTGAAGAAAGAGCCAACAGAACCCATGAGGAATTTCATGGCTAAGATCAACAAAATGGTGAACAAAGTTCCTATTGGGATTCGTCCAAAGATTGATGGACAAAAATGTTTCTTTATTAATGCACAGCAACTAGAAGTGTGCTATCAGCTAAGAAGGGCTAGAGTGGCTACTTTGGAACTTGCTCAATCCTTGGCCATAGAAATTGAGGATGAATTAATCATGGTAGAAAAATTCAAGAAAACTTCCCTCAAGGGAAAGAGTCAAGAAACCCCCAATGCTTAAGAATTTATACTCACTAAGTTGGCTAATGATGCATTGGATTTGAAAAAGCAAGTTGCTCAAAATATTAAACCTGCTCCTTACAAATACATCCCAAGAAAAGGCTACATTCCTAATAAAGCAAGAATTACGGGTGCTCCGACAAGGCTTTCTATTGAAGCAACTCCTACAACTAACTAAAAATGTGATGTCATTGAAGAAAGTGATGATTAAGTTGAAGTCATCGAGGTTGATGAGCAAGAGATAGATTCTGGAACATCTGAACCTGAAGTTGAAGATCCTGATGGAGAAAGTAATAGTCATTTCTTTGAGTACCATTCAGAAGAAGAAGATGAATACGAAGAAATTATAGAAGATATGAATAGTCAATCCTTCATTTTCTTCACACTCTCTCAAAAAAAGGAGAAGAATACCACCAAGGTAGGAGATAAAGAGGTTTCCAAGGAACTTCTAAAAGAATCCAAGACAAATGAGACTCCTAAAGAGTCCCAGGCGACTGAGGTTTTCAAGGTCAAAACTATCCTAAAGAAAGGAGGGCCTTTATCAAGTCAATCAGTTGATAAATCAGCTACGAAGAAAGTTTCTTCTTCCACATCCATATTAACCAAGCCTGAAGCAAAGGTTAAAAGTGTGCCATCATCAAGTTCAAAAGAACTAGTGTCTGAGACCTCAAGTACGACTACATTTACCAAATTTGATATTATTGATCATATCAATAAAACATAAATTTCCATGTCACAGGAAAAGTACTTGAAATCCAATAAGGATCAACTCAATAAATTGGTCCAGTTTATCAAAGGCAACTCTAGTGATCATTCCTCAAAAGGAATTTTGAAAAACTCCCAAATATGGTAAGACTCAAAATATTATGGCAGACACTACACCTTCAAACAAAAAGGTTGAACCTTTCTTTGTGTCCTTTTTGATCAACGGATGCAAATTAAGTAATTGCATTATATATTCTAGAGTCTCGAATAATGTAATGCCTGTAAAATTAGCACATGCTCTTGGGTTAACCTATACAAGAACATTTAGATCCTATTACTCAATGGAAACGAGATGAGTTCCTTTGATCGGGAAGATTAAAGACACTCAAATGGTTTTAGCCCAATTTCCTCATAAGCGAGTTAGGTAACCATTCTAGTTGCTAACATTCCTACTTCATATGGTATGTTGTTGAGCAAGAAATTTTATAGAGATTTAGGTGGTGAGATTCAAATGGATTGGTCTCACGCCATGATCCCTATCAATGGAGAAATGAAGAAGCTAATGCCAAAAACTCAGGCAAAATTCATGGTGACGAAAACTAATGATCCTCGTGCACAAGTCTTGTTTCAAAACTCAAGTATGGGTAATTATATGATGAATACAAATGTTCATGCACTTGAGGTCACTTGCCAAGACTCTAATGAGATATGGAATCCTGAGTTCGATGGAAGTTGTTGCTCAATAGGTTCTGGTGCAGGGGTAGTGCTCATGTCTCCGAATGGTAAAATATTTCCTTTTTCTTACAAACTCCAATTTTCAAATACTAACAATAGTGTAGAGTATGAGACATTAATCCTTTTCCTTCAAGCTGTAGAAGAGAAAGGGATCAGAAATTTTAAAGTCTTTGGAGATGTGGAGTTGATTATGAAACAAGTTAAAAATCAGTTCCAAGTAAGGAATGATCGTTTGAGACACTACAAAAATAAAGTGTGGGACGTAATAGAAGTCTTCGATGCTTTTTCCATAAAATCCATCCCTCATGAAAAGAATGAAAAAGTAGATTCTCTAGTAGTCTTAGCTTTGTTAATAATTCCTCAATCAGAGTTTGATCAAGACAAATACACCATCGAAATGGTTTTCAGGCCAAGTGTTCTTGACAATGCAGAAAATTGGCAAGTATTCAATGATGATCAGCAAATTATTGCTTTCTTAAAAAAAGTGATAATTTTGAACAATTGCACAGTGAAGGAAGTGATTTTTCATTTTGCGAATCAATGACATCACCCATTCAAGGAGTTGAGAACAAAGATCCTAGTGATGGAATCATTCAACTCAAAGGAAATAAAATTCCAAAAGGATTGGTTTAACTTGAAGAACTTTTTGATAAACATGACAGGTTTATCAAAGAGAAAGGGCAAGTAGGACCTACAGATTCTGTTGACTATGAGCAAGTTAACATTGGTAACAAGGATAAACCTCTGTTGGTCAACATTGGTAAGTGTTTCTCACTTGAGGAGCGTAAGAAATTCATAAGCCTCCTTACCAAATATTTTGACATTTTGGCTTACTCATATGAAGACTTGAAGTCTTTCCAACCTAGGGAAATGGAGCATATCATACCCTTGAAACATGGTGTAACTCCATTCAGGCATAAGCAAAGACAATATAATCCCAAGATAACGGGCACAATATTCCATGAAGTTCAAAAGTTTTTAGACGTGTGGATAGTGTTTCCTATTTGACATTCGACTTGGATAGTGTTTTCTCCCGAAAACTACTCTGTGTTTTCATAGCCAAATTCAAAATTTTTGAGCTCATGCCCTTCATTGGTGTCTAAGCCAAATTAGAGATTCAAGCAAAATTCGTGCCCTAGAGCTGTTTAAATCTCATTTTTTCTCATTTTGAAAAATTCCCCATTCACCGGTCTGTGCACGTAATATCCTCTTTGCAACCTTAATTTCTGATCAAAATTGTTCACTTGTTCTATGGCCTGGGTCGTCAAACCATTTTTTTTCCTCCATGCCTCTGGTTAGCGAAGGAAAATTAAAAAATTAGACTCAAAATGGTGAATTTTTATTCCTCTGTGTATTTTTTCCCGCAGTCGGGATGACAAGTGTCTTTTTCCCATCAAATTTTGGCCCCAATGAATGCATGTATGTGGTTAGATCCTATTGGAAGGGGAGGAA
Organism: Taxus chinensis; assembly: GCA_019776745.2. NCBI lineage: Eukaryota > Viridiplantae > Streptophyta > Pinopsida > Cupressales > Taxaceae > Taxus > Taxus chinensis. The sequence continues at coordinate 541,504,552 of CM034146.1, forward strand.
TGGGATTTTTGGTGAGCTTAACACTTTTGGTTGCTTTTGGAAAAAATGGTAAATTTTCCCTGCGGACCTGAAAATCTGAATCGCCATTGAAAAGTCTAGCCTCAACAGACAGCTCCACGTGTCGCAACAATGAAACTCTAGGGGCATATTCCAAGGGATAGTCTTCAATTAAGTAGATGATTCCATGTGTATCAGGTACAAAATAAAGGTAAAATCAACTAAGGATGGAAGGCTCAGTGGACGGCTCCACGTGTCGTAATGACATAACTCCATGATAGGACAGAAAAGGTCAATTACCAAACCAGTGCTAGATTGCCACGTGGTCGAAGGCATTGAAAATTCAAAGCGGACGAGCGGGCCATCGGGGAACTTTTGGAAATTTAACCAAATTTCCAAAAGTGAAGTAAATTTCTAAAATGCTCTGTGGCTCCGCCAAGGTCTCGGGTCAAAGGCATTGAAATGTCAAAGCAGAAGAGCAGGCAGGTGGAGGAATTTGTGTTTTTGAGTCTTTTTGTAAAAAAGGTGAAAAGTTAAAAAATTATCCATAACCTTGATCAGGTTATAAAGGAAAAAGTGAAAGGTGAAGCCCACCGTTGAAAAGTTAAAGCAGGAGAGCGGGCCGACAAAGGAAATTGAGGTTTTGAGCCTTTTTCCCAAAAAGGTTAAAATGTTGAGAAAAGGGGCGTGACCCCATTTCCAATCAGAAGCAGCCACATGTCTAAGTTAAAAATTCAAAGCAGGGGTGCAAGCCAATTTGTTCCAAATTGCCAAATCTCTAAAAAATCAAAAAATGCAAAGGGCTTCCCCCCTAACTGATCCAATCACTTCCTGCCACATGGACGGCCCAATTTCAGAGTTAGAGGAGCAAATCTAACGAACTATATTTAAATTGGAAAATCAAATGTAATGGTTTCTTTGCAAGATCTAGTTTTAACCTACCATGAGCGTTTTATTCAAAACAAAGGAATTCAAAAAGGCATTGAGGATTTGTGAAGTTGTAACGGTTTCTTGCAAATAATATAATGGCTTTTCGACATCATTCCAAAGGGGGCGATTGATTTTAAAAAAAACCAGAGTGCTTTGTACCTGGAAAAGAGAGAAAATGCCATTCTTCTTCTGTTTTCTGATCTTCCTTGAATTTCTTCCATTCTCAAGCTATGTACAAACTCTTCTCGAGCTTCAATTAGAAAAGAAGGAATTTTTTCCTCCTTGATTGAGGAATTAATTGGTACTTTACGACCAATGAGTTTCATTAGGTCTTGTATCTTCTCCTGTGGATTTATTTTTCTTCTGATTATAAATGCATGTAAATGAAGTTTCTAATTAATGTGTGTGGGCATATGATATTCTACCAACAACATTAGTTTTTCCTACCTCCATTCTCACTCTCTTTTCCCTTCTTAGACAAAGTTCTTCTCTAGTGAGAAATTGCTAGCTTTGCCACAAGGACAGTGGAGTACCCTTGTTGGATCTCTGGTCAAAAGACCACCATTGAAATCCACTTTTTCACGCATGCACATACAAAAGTTACACCGTTCAAGTAGAGGGACTTAGATTTCCATAACATTGGCTTGGAACCCACCAATTTTTCCACAAGACAAATTTTCTCGCCAACAATTTTTGGCACCCACTGTGGGGTAGATTTTGCAGCATCTGCACCTAAAAATGACCTCAAGGTCATAAAATACAAAAAAGATTCTAGAAGAAAAGTTTTTGGAGATTGAATAATCACACAAACTACATGGATGTAAATCATGGCTATTCTGGGAAATCCTCCTATTCAAAGACCTGATTTACTATTTCACATCCAAGAAGACATTGCTTCTGATATGAGGGAAGCTATTTGGCATAAGAGACAAAGTGTCAATCAATACTTCATTTCCATTAGTATTATGGACCTGAAAGAGGAACATTTTGTCAAACTGGAAAGGCAGAGACAAATTCTAGCACCCCAGAGGAGAGCATAAAATTTCAAGCTAGCTAATAGAAGATATACCCGAAAACTGAGGCAAGGAGGAAAAATTGATCCCACATTTGAAGAACTTAAAAGAGAGGCAGTTGTTGAGGAGGAGATAAGGGCTCAACTTGAAGAAATAGAAAGACTCCAAATTGAAGGAGAAGAAAGATCAGTAGTAGAAGCATCCTTAGCAAGACTGGAGGATAGAAATAGGAATAGAATAGGTGATTGAGAGTGTGAGGAAGGTAGGCCCAACATACCATGGGGAAGAAATACCGGTCCACTGGCTCTTGCTCAACCACTCCGTGAGCTCCCAAGAGGATCAAGAAAAAACTTCCCAAAATTCAAAGGGGATGGTTCTTAGCTCTTAGAAGAACATGTAGTAGCATTCATCACTGCTTGTGGAGTGTTGGGAGATGAAGCTGAATATGTTTCAGTTAGACTCTTTGTGGAGTCACTCTAATAAAAGGTAGATGAATGGTTCTACATGTTGCCCCCAAGATCTATCACATGCTGGGAAGATATAAGAAGTGTGTTTGAATATAGGTTTAAGAGCACAGAAGATTGTCAGGACCTGCTATTCTAATTGGTTTAGATGAAGAAGGAGACCTTTGAATCAATGAGATATCCTATAGTAAGGTATGATAGGTTAACAAGGAGGATCCCAAAATATGTGTTACCCTCTGAAAACAACTTGAAAATATTCTTCATCAGTGCTTTGCCACTAGAAGTTGGTTTCTTCCTCAGAAGAGCCCAACCAAGAACCTTGAGGGACATTAAAGACTTTTCTATTGAGACTGATGATGATCTAATTCTTTCTAGAAAAGTGAAAGGACCAAATGGGAAGCAAAAAGGTCAGAGTTCAAATCCAGTCACCACTGATCCAATATTCCAAAAAATGGCAAATGACCCAGTTGCTTTGAAGAAGCAGCTGTCACAAATCACAACGATGAATGCTCCAAGGAGATCAAATCCTCCTGATAGACCAAGAATTGCTCCACCTCCTTATAGGCTTGCTCTCAAAGCACCACTATTTAATGCTATTTGTGACACTAGAGAATCAGAAGAAGGAACAAACATTGTTGAAACAGAAGAAGAAAGCATGGACGACTACGAAAACTATCTTGAAATTGAAGAGGTTGGAATGCACAATGGCCTAATTGAATACATTGATGACGAGGAGGAAGGTGATGAAGGAGCTCCAAGTTTTTCATGTGTTGGTTTCACTTGTGCACAATCCAAGAATGGTGTTTCAGCCTCAACAGTTGAAACTGAGAGTAGGAAGAACAAAGAGGATAGCTCTTCAAAGCCTCCATAAAACAAGATCATCAGCAGAGGATCACCATTACCACCTTCCATAGAATCAGCCAAAGAGAAACCAGATTCATTAGTTTTCAAGAATCACACTGTTGTGCTAAGTAAGTCATATGATTCTCCTCTCAACCCAAAAGTTGTTAAGAGAAATTCTCTTCTTAATATTGTTTCTGCAAGAACATATAAATTTCAATCAAGGGGTACACCCTCACCTCCTTCCAAGCCAATTTCTATATTTGAAAAGGATAACCCAACACCAAAATTAACAAAACCTCTGCCATTTAATTCCTCATCCATTATTGGAACCTCTTCCTCAGCTACCATAGCTCCATTTGACTTTGTGGAGCATGTAAGAAAAACCAAAGTTCAGCTCTCTAAGATTGAATACCTACAAACACATCCTACCCAATTTGACAGATTCATCAAGGCAGTACAGGGTGGTAACCCTACACCCCAGATATCTAATTCTAAAGGCTTACTTCCCACACCATCCATGGAAAAACATGCTATCCCTCAGTGCCTTCAACACCAATAGAGCTGAGCCTTTTTACCTATCACTTCTCATCAAAGGCTTCTAGTTGAACAATTGCATCATAGAATATGGAGCCTCAGATAATGTGATGCCAACAAAAGTCACAAATGCTCTTGGCCTCACTTTGACCCGGGTAAATAGTACATGCTATTCAATGGAATCCAAACAAGTTCCATTAGTGGAAAGGATTAAGGATGCTCAGGTTGCACTAGCTAATTACCTTGACAAGAAGATACTCTTGACCATTTTGGTGGTAGATATCCCAACATATTTTGGTATGATTTTGAGTAGAATTTTTTACAGAGACTAGGTGGAGAAATAAAAATGAATTGGTCATCCACAACTATCCCAGTGAAAGGATAAATGAAGAAGTTACTTCCAGTCAGGAAAATGAAATTCACAGTAAGGAAATTTGATGATCCAAGAGCTAACATCCTCTTTCAAGATTGTGGGCTAGGAAACTACTTCCTTACATCACAAAAGGAAGATGACTTGCCACTGCTCATGGAGGAAGAAGAAGATCAGATTTAGACAATGGAGTTTGATGGCAGTCATTCCAGAGCAGGTTTAGGAGCTGGTGTAGTATTATACTCTCCCTCCAATGAGATATACCCTTTTTCCTATAAGCTGAAATTTGATAATACAAACAATAATGTAGAGTATGAAGTGTTGCTCTTAGGCGTGAATGTAGCAAAGGACATGGGGATCAAAAAGATGAGATGCAAAGGTGATGCTTAGATTGTGGTGAAGCAGGTCTACCAACAATATCAGATAAAAAATACAAGGCTCAAGCACTATAGAAATAGAGTGTGAGATTGCATTGAATCCTTTGATGCATTCTCCATTGAAGCTATCCCTAGGGAGCAGAATGAAAAGGATGATTCTCTAGTAGTGTTAGCTACCTTAGTGATACCTCATCCTTCTTTTGGAAAAGATAAGGTGACCATTGAGATGGTTTTTCAGACCTGGTGTACCAGAAAATACAAATCACTTGCAGGTCTTCAATGATGACAATCAGATCCTATCCTTCTTAGAACAAAGGGATAACTTCAATAATATGTTCTTTGAAGGAAGTGAAAACCCACTTCATGAATCAATTCCCAAAGAAGAGAAGGAAATAATTGAGGGAATTGATGAAGAGGGGGTAATTAAACTGAAAGGAAATAAAATCCCCAAAGGCCTAGTCTCTTTGGAAGATCTCTTTGATAAGCATGACATGCTCATCCAAGAGAAAGAAAAATAGTCTTCTCGGTGCCCATCTGATTTTGATCAAGAAAACATTGGCACTTCAGAGGATCCAAGGATGGTTAACATTGGTAAATGTTTCTCACTAGAAGAGAAGAGAAAGTTTTTCGCTCTGCTAAAAAAGTACTCAGATGTCTTAGCCTACTCCTATGATGAACTCAAGTCTTTTTAGCCAAAGGAAATGCATCATTCCATTCCTTTGAAGCAAGGAGCCAAGCCCTTCAGGCAAAAACAAAGGTCCTACAATCCAAAGATTTCTGATGTTATCAAAGAAGAGGTGACAAATATGCTCAATGATAGAATCATTTTCCCTATTCACCATTCAACATGGGTGGCTAACATTGTGCCAATAAGGAAGAAGAATGGGGAAATAAGGATTTGTGTAGACATCTAAAATATGAATCAAGCATCTCTCAAGGACAACTACCCTCTTCCAATCATGGATCATATTTTGCAAGCAATCACTGGATCTGAGACGCTTTCTTTGCTTGATGGATTCTTAGGGTATAAACAAATCAAGGTGGCAGAAGAGGATTGCAACAAAATAGCCTTCACAACACCATGGGGCACTTTTTCCTATAGCAGAATGCCTTTTGGCTTGATCAATGTTGGGGCCACTTTCCAGAGAGCAATAGACTTGGCTTTCAAATATTTGAAATATTGCATTATCATTTACCTTGATGACCTCACGGTTTTCTCAAAGAGGAAGGGAGACCATATCAGTTATTTGGAGCAAGTCATTGCAAGGTGTACGAAACATGTCATTCCTCTAAATCCAAAGAAGTGTATTTTTGGAGTCACAGAAGGTAAGTTGTCAGGACACATTGTGAAAAAACATGGAGCACACATTGATCATGAGAGGGTCATAGCTATCCAAGCATTAGCCTTACCAACCAGCAAAAAGGGAGTTCATTCATTCTTTGGAAAGGTAAATTTCCTTCGTCGTTTTGTGCCCGAGTTTTCTGAACTGACTAAGCATATAACTTCCATGATGAAGCCTCAAGTAAATTTCAAGTGGAATAAGGAGGGAAAAAATACATTTGAGAATATCAAGAAACCCATTGCCAAAGCTCCAACTCTTGTATCTCCATATTTCAACAAGGAGTTCATCATGTATTGCTATGCATCAAAACATACACTCTTTTTTGTTCTTTTGCAGAAAAATGATGAAGGCTTGGAAGCACCCATTGCTTTCATGAGCTGTCCTTTGAAAAATCATGAGTTAAAGTAAAAATAACTGGAGAAGCATGCCTACACAGTGGTTAAAACTGTTAAAATTTTTAGATTCTACATTCTCAATTCCCATACATTGGTGATGGTCCCTGGAAGTGCAATCAAGTCCATTTTGACTCAACAAGATCATGGGGCTAAGAGAGGAAGTTGGATTGCAAAGACCCAAGAGTATGACTTAGAGATTAGGCCCTCTAATCTAGTAAGAGGAAATGGTTTGTGCAAGATGATTGCTGAAGATGAAGCTCTCAAAGCTCAGCAGGGAGAAAAGGATGATGTTTGCCCAACCTATTCAGAAGACAGTCCACAAGTTCTCTTTGTCACCACTACTGATGAGTGGTATGTGGATATTTATTACTACCTCACTTATGGAGAATGTCCTCCTCATCTTAACTACAAAAAAAGAAGGAAACTCAAGCTAAAGGAAGCCAATTTTGTGATTTAGAATCATGCACTTTACAAGAGAGGCCTAGACGGTTGTTTCCTCAGGTGTGTAGATAAGGATCAATAAGAAAAGTTACTCTGGGAATATCATGAGCAAGCTTGTGGTGGACATTTCTCAACAATGGTCACTGCGCATAAGATTCTCAAGGGGGGATATTATTGGCTCTCCATCTTTGTAGATACTCAAGACTGGGTTTCCAAATGTAAAGCATGCCAACAATTTGTTGGAAAGCCACAACTAGATGCATTGCCACTCAGGCCTGTGGTGATTGAGGAACCATTTCAGCAATGGGGGCTAGATTTTATTGGTGTTTTGAATCCTCATTCTAGTGCAGGGTATACTTATGCACTCACTGCAACTGATTACTTCACTAAATGAGTGGAGGCCATTCCAACCAAGCAAGTCAGCTCTGAAACAGTCTGCAACTTCATCAAGGATAATATCATTGTACGCTTTATGGTACCACAGAAGATTGTTGTAGACAATGCTACTACCCAAAGGGAAATGGTCAAATGAGGATGAGAATCAAAGGAACTAGCATAAGAAGTTGTATGATGCATTGTGGGCTGATAGGATCACTCCTAAGAAGGAAATAGGTATGTCACCTTTCCAAATGTTATATGGAATTGAGGCAGAGATTCCTCTCACAATTGAGATGCTAGCTCTCAAGCTGTTGTAAGAAATAGAAGATGGTCAATACAAAGACTCCATTGACAAGAGGATCCTCTTCCTGGAGAAGCTAGAGGAAAATAGATGCCAAGTGGTGGATAGAATTAAAGAACATCAGTTGAAAGTGAATAATTTTTTTGACAAGAAGACTAAAGAAAGGAACTTCAAAATTGGAGATTTGTTACTACTGTGGGACAAGAGAAGAGAACCAAAGGGGAGCCATGAAAAGTTTTCCTCATTGTGGCTGGGCCCATTCCAAATTCATGGATCTTGTGGTGAGAATGTTTTTCTCCTCTCTTACTTGGATGGAATGCCATTGGAATTTCCTCAAAGTGGGCAATACTTGAAACTGTATCATTAGTGAAAGAGAGTTGTCCCCCCGCTCTGTACCATAGGTGATTTCTGCAGGTGTGCTTTTCCCTTTTTTGTTGCATGGTTTTGGTTTTAGTTTTGTTTGGTTTTGGTTGTGTGTGGTTTGGCTTGTGTGTTTCCTTCTTCTTCCATTCTTTCTTAGAATTTTACATGACTCTGCAAGGCCCAATGGATAAGGCACTGGTCAACATAAAATGTTTTGAAACTTGATATTCTTGATCCTTACGTCATGCCCTAGCAATGCCTAGTTCACACCATGTCCCCAAGCTAGAGCCGACTGTTGTCTCCCAAAAACTACTCTGTATTTTCATAGCCAAATTCAAATTTTTTGAGCTCATTCCCTTTGTTGGTGTCTAAGAAAAATTAGAGATTCAAGAAATTAGCAAAAGTCATGCCCTAGAGCTATTTAAACCTTTGTTTTTCTCATTTTGAAAAATTCCCCATTCCCCGTTCTGTACATGTAACATCCTCTTTGCAACCTTCAGTTCTGATCAAAATTGTTCACTTGTTCTACGACCTAGGTTGTTAAATAATTATTTTGCCTCCATGCCTCTGGTTAGTGGAGGAAATTCAAAAATTGGACTCAAAATGGTGAATTTCTCTTCTTCTGTGTATTTTTCCCCGCAGTCGGGATGACGGGTGTATTTTTCCCGTCAAATTTTGGCCCCAATGAATGTAGGTATGTGGTCAAATCCTATTGGAAGGGGAGGAACATGATTTTTGGTGAACTTAACACTTTTGGTTGCTTTTGGAAAAAATGGTAAAATTTTTCCTGCAGACCCAAAAATCTGAATTGCCGATGAAAAGTCTAACCTCAGTGGATGGCTCCATGTGTCACAATGGCACAACTCCAGGGGAAGATTCCAAGGAACAATATTCAATTAAGCAGATGACTCCACGTGTCCCAGGTACAAAATAAATGTAAAATTAACTAAGTATGGAAGACTCAGCGGATGGCTCCACGTGTCACAATGGCGTAACTCCATGATAAGGTAGAAAAGGTCAATTACCAAATTAGCGCCAGATCACCATGTGGTTGAAGGCATTGAAAAGTCAAAGCGGACGAGCGGGCCATTGAGGCACTTTTGGAAATTTAACCAAATTTCCAGAAGTGAAGTAAAAGTTCTAAAATGCTCTGCGGTTCTGCTAATGTCTCAGGTGGAAGACATTGAAAAGTCAAAGTGGAGGAAGAGCGGGCCAGCGGAGGAATTTGTGTTTTTGAGCCTTTTTGTAAAAAAAGGTGAAAAGTGAAAAAATTATCCGCAGCTCCGATCAAGCTATAAAGGAAAAATTCAAAGGTGAAGATTGTCATTGAAAAGTTAAAGTGGGAGAGCGGGCCAGCAGAGGAAATTGAGGTTTTGAGCCTTTTTCCCAAAAAGTTTGTTTAGAAAGGATTCGTGACCCCATTTCCAACTAAAATGTTGAGAAAAGGGGCACGACATTTCCAATCAGAAGCAACCACGTGTCTAAGTTGAAAATTCGAAGCAGGGGTGTGGGCCAATTTGTTCCAAATTACCAAATATCTAAAAAATCACAAAATGTAAAGGGCTTTCCCCGTAACCGCTCCAATCCCTTCCTGCCACGTGGATGACCTGATTTTAGAGTTAGAGGAGAAAATTTAACGGTCTATATTTAAACTGGAAAATCAAATGTAATGGTTTCTTTGCAAGATCTAGTTTTAACCTACCATGAGCATTTTATTCAAAACAAAGGAATTCAAAAAGGCGTTGAGGATTTGTGAAGTTGTAACGGTTTCTTGCAAATAATATAATGGCTTTTCGACGTCATTCCAAAGGGGGCGATTGATTTTAAAAAAAACCAGAGTGCTCTGTACCTGGAAAAGAGAGAAAATGCCATTCTTCTTCTGTTTTCTGATCTTCCTTGAATTTCTTCCATTCTCAAGCTATGTACAAACTCTTCTCGAGCTTCAATTAGAAAAGAAGGAATTTTTTCCTCCTTGATTGGGGAATTAATTGGTACTTTACGACCAATGAGTTTCATTAGGTCTTGTATCTTCTCCCGTGGATTTATTTTTCTTCTGATTATAAATGCATGTAAATGAAGTTTCTAATTAATGTGTGTGGGCATATGATATTCTACCAACAACATTAGTTTTTCCTACCTCCATTCTCACTCCCTTTTCCCTTCTTAGACAAAGTTCTTCTCTAGTGAGAAATTGTTAGCTTTGCCACAAGGACAGTGGAGTGCCCTTGTTGGATCTCTGGTCAAAAGAACACCATTGAAATCCACTTTTCCATGCATGCACATACGGAAGCTATACCATTCAAGTAGAGGGACATAGATTCCGATAGTGTTGGCCTAAAACCCACCAATTTGTCCAGAAGACAAATTTTCTTGCCAACAGATAGCTAATATTGTGCCGGTTCGCAAGAAAAATGGAGAATTTAGGATTTGTGTAGATTTCCGCAATCTTAATCAAGCTTCCTTTAAAGATAATTATCCACTACCAGTCATGGACCATATTCTGTAGGTAGTAACTGTATCAGAAATGATATTCATGCTAGATGGTTTCTATGGTTATAATAAGATTGAAGTGGCTAGAGAAGACCAACATAAAACCCACGTTCACCATACCCTGGGGTACGTTTGCATATAGAAGAATGCCTTTTGGTTTGATCAATGCCGACGCTAATTTTCAAAGGGCTATGGATATGGCATTTGCAGATTATGAAGACAAGATCATCATGATATACCTAGATGACTTGACAATGTTCTCAAAGAAATGGGGAGATCAGTTAAGAGATTTAGAGAAAATATTACAAAAGTGCAGACTTCATAAGATTTCTTTAAATCCAACAAAGTCCATGTTCAGAGTTACGGAAGGGAAACTCATAGGTCATATTGTTTCTAAGGAGGGAACTAAAATCGATCCTGAGCATTTTTAAGCGATCAAGAATCTTTCCCTGCCTACAAGTAGGCCTGGAGTCCACTCATTCTTTGGGAAGGTTAATTTTTTGAGAAGGTTCGTGCCAAATTTCACTGGGTTGACCAAAGAAATCGCTGATATGATGAAAGGAAAAGAATCCTTCAAATGGTCGAAGGAAGGTAGAGAAGCATTTGAACAAATCAAGGCTGTTATTGCAAAAGCCCCTACATTGGTGTGTGCCAATTTTAAAAATGATTTTATAATCTATTGTTATGCTTCATTGCACACAATCTCTGCCATCCTTACCAAACATAATCGAGAGGTAATCGAATCCCCTATTGCATTCATGAGTTATGGATTCAAGAAACATGAACTCAATTACACTCCCCTTGAGAGGTATGTGTATGCGGTGGTGAGAGCCTTGAAACATTTCAAGTACTATGTGTTAAATTCTCACACCAAAGTCTTAGTACCAGACACCGTAGTTAAATCGATGTTAACACAACAAGAACCAGGATCTAAAAGAGTTAAGTAATTATGTCTCTAAGATTCAGTAGTATGATTTGGATATCAAGCCTACTAAGTTAGTTCATGGAAGAGGACTCTTCCAACTCATTGCGAAGAATGGGCCACAAGATGAATCTGAAGAAGAACCAGTTAAAGAAGGTTTACCACTGGTAGTTTTCGTCAGAACCACATATGAATGGTATTCTGATATAGCCTAATTTCTCACATATGGTGACTGTCCTGAGAATTTGATAGCTAAGGAAAAGATATCTATCAAATTAAGAGCTGTTAGGTATGTCATTTGGGAAAACATTTTGTTTAAGAAAGGAGTTGATGACATGTTCCTCAGATGTGTCGATAAGGAACAACAACCCAGGTTGCTTGAAGCTTTTCACAATCATACATGTGGTGGTCATTTCTCTGGCCCAGTAACAACTCATAAAATTTTGTGATCACATTATTATTGGCCTACTATGTTTTCCGATGCTTAGAAATGGGTGACAAAATGCAAAGTTTGTCAACAATTTGTTGGAAGACCAAAATTGGCAGCTTTTCCTTTGAATCCAGTTGTCATTGAAGATCCCTTTCAACAATGGGGTTTAGATTTCATCAAGGTTTTGAATCTAAACTCTAGTTCTGGTCATACTCACATGCTCACTACAACTGACTACTTTACAAAGTGGGTAGAAGCTATACCAGTGAAACAAACATCTACTGCGGTAATCTATGACTTCATCAAAGAAAATATATTGGTTCATTATGGAATTCCACACAATATCGTGAAAGACAATGCCTCAAATTTTTCTTTTGTAGAGATGATAGATTTTTGTTATTTGTATGGGATATATTTATCTCGTCTGTCAGATTACTACCCTCAGGGAAATGGTCAAGCAGAATCCAGTAACAAAAACATCATTTACTATCGTGTGTAAGTTAGTCAAAGAAAATCAAAGAACTTCGCACAAAAAGTTATATGATGCATTGTGGGATAACCACATAACTCCCAAAAGAGCAATCAAGATGTCCCCCATTCCAACTCTTGTATGGAACTGATGCTCAAATTCACATCACATTGGAGTTACCAACATTACAATTGGCTCAGGCAGTTTACGATGAATTCTTCGCCAATGTGTTAGATAAAAGGATCATGTTCATAAGCAAGTTTGAAGAGTAGAGAAGTCAAGTGGAAAATAGGATTGAGGAACATCAATCCAAGGTAAAGAAATTTCTCAACAGGAAAAATAGGGAGAGACAATTTCAAATCAATGAATTAGTTCTTCTCTAGGACAAGAGACGTGAACCAAAAGGAAAACACAGGAAGTTTGATTCATTGTGGCTAGGCCCATTCAATATCAAACACTTTTACAGAGATAACACCTATTATTTGGCGTATCATGAAGGAACTCATTTTCCATTTCCTTACTGCGGGCAATATCTCAAGCACTATCAAAATTGAAAATGGGTTGTCCCCCGTATGTACATAGGTAATTAGGATTTTGGTTTTTTTTTTTCCCCGTCTTTCAATCTCCTCTCTTGTATCATCCCATTTTTTGTGCCCCATCATTTTGAGATCATGCTCATCAATATTTTGGTTTGGGTCCATTGCTAGGTCCATGAAGTCCTTGTCCCCAATTAGAGCTAGTTGTTATCAGCTAATTTTGACTTCACAAAATTAATAAAAATGAAAATTTTGAAATTTTATAAAGTGTTACTTTGCATGATCTATCTCTCTCATCACGATCTTCTCATTTCTGTGATCATTCCGGTCTTCATTTCATCCTTTTCAGGCGAGAACTCCTCCCTCCATGTCCCAAACTGCATTAAATATTAATTAATTAATTAATTACTCTTTTTTGATAAAATTAATTTTTAAATGATTATGGGGTTTTTAATTAAATAAATATTAATTAAAATTCATTTGACAAGATTTATTTTAATTTCCGAGGAAAAAATAAGCCTCCGCTTCCCATTTTCGGGGATGCCAAATTGGCTTCCTGGACCTGGATTTCCCCTTTCCTGGAAAATTTATTTTTAATTTCCCACTTGTGGGATTTCTTCCAATAATTTCCAAATCAACAAATTGGCAAACGGGTAAAAAATCTCCCAATTTCCCACATGGGGAAATAAAATGAGAATTGTCAACCTGCCTTGCCATTTCCATTGGCAATTGGTTGTCTATTTCCCCACTTCCCCCTGGAAATTAATGCCACTACCCGGGAGAGAGGGAAGTTGTTTTAACGGGACGAATAAGAAACAATTGTGAGGAAAGCTTCCTAAATGCTCATAAAATCCTTCCATAAAAATTGTTGGAAGAAGTCGTGTGAAGCTTTCCAATTTCTTCTTATTTCTTCTGAAGGAATGTCTTAGAGTAATATTTTATCACATCCCTCAATAAATGCCCACATAGCCAAGATTGTAGAAAGCCACACATTTACCAGGAGATAGTTCCCACAAAGTTTTTTCAAAGAATATACATTCTAGCAAAGAGAAGAACGAGGCCAAAGAATACTCCAAGCCAATATTCAATGCAAGTCTTACCAAAAATGTCCCACACCTGTAGGAGGAAAATAACAAATGAATAAAAAAAGAAGATAAATAAAGCTTTGATCCACACATTCATAAAGTAATAAGACAAAATAGTCTAAATAATTTTCAACACAGGCTCAAGAAGATTTTCCATGCTGCTACAAGGGGGAGAAGGATATCATTACACATTGAAGAGAAACAGTCCAAAATGCAGTAGAAGGAACAACAATTTTCAACACCGAGCTTGAAAATCAGGAAAAAGAAAAAGACAAAAACGTTTTTCTCCTCCCACACATTGAAACAACATAAATATTGGGAAATTAACATGTAAAATAGTCCAAAGAAAGAAGGATAGAAGCTACGCATAAACAGTTTGAATAAGCTCAAAAATAATCAATAAATCTCCACGCAGCAGGGGTGTGAAGAAGCAGGAGGACCAAGTTTTGTTTTAATGCATCAATGAAAAGCTATTAACAAAGCATTCCCACGCATAACCAGAGAGAGGGAGAATAGTCTAAGACAACATCAAAGGATATTCCCATGCACTCCACATAAATTTCCACACTAGCCTAGGAAAATATGTGTAAGAATAAGACAGAGAGTTAGAATCCAACACAGGTCAAAGGATACTCCACAAGGGAGTCTTCACGCATTGAATGGAAAAAATATAGCAAAGAGAAAAAAAAATTTCATGCAGCAAGGAGGAAGGACAGAGCAGTTTGAAGATCCCACCCACTAGGACAACATAAAAAAAATATAGCAGCAAAAAAAATCCTTCCACACATGCATAAGAGAGATAAGAATTTTCCATGCTAATCAAAGAACAATCATTACCATGCATTGCCCAAGGGAAATCCATAACCAGGTGCGAGAGATAAAGAAAAGCGTGGTTCACATCAGAGGTAAAACACAAGCCAAAAGACCATCACGATGTGTAGTAGGAAGAAGCCATTTTTAATGCCCACGGATTGTCACACATTTAGCTAGGAATGAAATATTAAAAAAATAGTCTAGAAGTGTTCACGCGTTTGTAGAACAAATGAGCAAGTATACCCACACATCGATCAGAAGATCGCAAGGAAGGAGGAAGGCCCAAAGTACGCATTCATTAAAATCAGGTGAGTTTTGCACATACCAAGGAGACTTTTCTATGGCGAATTAAATAAAAATTGGGATATTAGAAATTGGGTGATTTTGTTTATTTAAAATAAATAAATAAATTAAAAAAATCGTTGTTTCCATAGTCAAAATTCAAGCCTAGTCTCAGTGTGATGTATTATTAATTTTTTTTTTTAACCGGGACTTGTTGTTATTATTATTATTTTTAAAATAATAATAATAATAATAATAATAGTAATAATTAAACAAGTCATAATATTCTTACATTAACAGGGGTTTCAGATACTGAGACTTGACCCCGTTTGCATTGTTTTGCATGCCTAAGTCATTTTTCTGTAAAATTCATAACGGTCGAAAAATCTAATAAATCTACATGAAGATCGAGAAAGCCAGTGGAGAAATCAAACAAATCTGCACTCAAGTATGAATTCCGAGGAATCATCCCTCCTAGTTCCATTTAGTTGGCATATAAAAATATCACTGATACGAATCTAGGTCACATCAATGTGCAACAATTCTACGAACGGGTGAAAACTGAAGGCAAAACCATATTCTCGGATAGGCTTTACCATAGTGGTCTATCCCAAATAACAACATTTCCTGTCTCGGTGTAGTGTCTGGAGCTGGTTATCACTTGCACAGAGCATTATGATCCCAAGAGATGAGGAATTTTTAAATATAATCACGAGACTTTCCTCTTAATCACACCAAACCACATTGAGGAATTGCTTGGCATACTTGACTTTCCTAAGAATGCGGATATCACTCGAAAATCAAAATAAGAATTTTGGGATGAAGAACCCAACAAGTGGAGAAAGATGGTTAGTAACAACTGGTTAGTGAGCAAGAGGCCTCAAATTGACTGGATTCCTAAATAATTGTACCGCATTGAGTTCCTAGAAGAAATTGGGGACATGATTACTCTCCTAAGTTGAGTTTTCGGTTTACCCTCTGCCAATTTTCTACCCATGGATGTATCAATTTATCTGTATCATCCTTACCAAGAAAGAGTTTGTGGATTGGCTCACCATTATCAATGATACCCTTCATAAACAATTGATCGAAGTTAAGATGATTGGATGCTTCTACATGACATCGTATCTGACTTATGCAGTGGCAAGAAGAAAGCTATTTTATGGAATCGAAACAAGAGGAGTCATGGGTCCATCAAATAGTGTTTTCCATTACTACCCGCAACTAAGTTTCAAAAATAGCTCTCACCATTTCAGAAGGATCAACGATGCATTTAATTTCCGCGTGATTTAGAACCTTAATAGGAATATAGAGGAAAGATTTTCCAAAGAAGCCATGAATGTTGTTTCCCAATGGGGAACATGGTTTATTCAATTTTCATATTTTTTCTACATTCACATAAGCGGCTTTGTAGGTACTCCACGGAAACTTCCTAAGTACGTTAGTGACAAATGGGCATTAATGGAGCTTGCACGACAACTATTCCAAGTTCACTATCTTCTTAGTGACAAGCATCGTTCAGGAATTCATTTCCCAATAAAAATCAGGGAATACCAATGTCCAAATCTCTTCAATGCACAACTCATGGAAAAAGAGTTTTCCCTCATCACAATTCATCCATATGTGAAGAGAGCCAAGTTTGATATCAATAGATATATGCAGGAGATTCTTGGAGCAAAGTATCAACATAATCCTACCATGGAATACTTTTGGGCTGCCTGTTTAGAAGAGCATGAAATAATAAGACAAGGGTTTTCTCACCTAACCCTTGTTTAGATCAAGGCCTTTCACATCAAGAGCCCTCTAGATTCATTCAGAAATGATGATGAAGATGTTATTGTTCCTTCATATGATGTAGTTTCTTTTACCCCACTCAAATTGACTGGACCAAGAGAGATGAATTTTTTCTTGATAGCAAGAATCAACCAATCTTTGAAAGAAGCATATCTTGGTATGAAAGAGAAGTTACCAAGTTATAGTCAATTCAAGATCATACTTCAGGATCACAAAAATTTCCAACTGGAGGAGGTCTTAATTCAACCAAATCTCCTTCTCAATTAACCCCCATGCCATCCAAACATACGTAATTAGCAAGAAAGGAGTGGTTGCCAAAATATCCTTCACCGAATAATGTGTCACGAGGAGAAAAACCTAAGGGTCCTAGCCCCAGTGAGGGAAGAGAACGTGTATTAGGATTTTCTACTTCAAGTAGAGATTCTTCTACTCACATTGTTAATAGTTCTCAAAAGCTAGCGACAAATGATCCTCAACCATGCCTTGCAAAAATGTCCACTCAGATGTAGGTAGTCTAAATATCGAACAATTCGGAGCCTACAGTTCATGAAGAGATTTCCCAAAATCTCTCAAATGAGCAGGAGGTGGATATCGAGGTTATTTCTCCTGAAATCGAGGTCGTGGAAAGGGTTCTTGTAGAATCTCATGATGTTGAGAACAATGAGAATGTTGCTTTGAGCTCCAGACTTTTATATGCAGAAATATTGAATGATACTCCTTTCTGGGTTGATTTTGAGGTCAAGAAAAGGAAGAGGGTTGTCAAGGAAATTAACATTGATTTGATGCCCTTTTCAAAATTTCTAATGAGATCATTCCCAAGAAGCCTAAATTGTTTTCTCAAATAATGGTGGATAGTGATGGAAACAGATTTATGGATCTTGCCATCCCACAGGTTGACAAGGAGCATGATGCCATGACATTTGCTGATTATGGGGTTTCCAGAATTGAACTTGGAAGGTCCACATTGGAAAGTGACATGGCAATGGCTCAAGATTCCATTGATATCATGCTCAAGAGACTTGAGAAATATAAGTCTCATAACTCTCAGCTCAAGGATGAAAAGAATCAATTGGTGGAATATGTTCAACATCTAATAAATCCGATATCATTCACTTTCCCAGTACCAGATGTAGTGGCTGCTCCTGATGAAGAAACTCTTCATTTATCAAAAGAAATAAACACATTGGGCCATGTCACTAAACCTTGGCTTTTAGAGATTCTCATTTTAGGCTAAGAGATGATCAAAACAATGGTTAAGTTCCATGAAGATGTCAGTGCGTATCTTGATCTAGTTATTTCTTTCAAGGAAACTTTTGTTTCTACCATATCAAATTTAGATGAGATATTACCCAGTTTACAGGAGATGATGAGTATGGAATCCTCAGTTATAGTCATTGAAAGAATTCTTGAATTTGAACATCAAGGGACACGTTTACTTTGGTGTCTATATCTCAAATCAAGGAAGACGCTTCTCGAGGATTCTATGATCCATTATGAGAGCATATGTAATGAAGCCTTCACTTCGCTCGCCTTAATTCAAGAATTCATAGCTGAGATCCCTTGCAACCTCATAAATGATCATAATCAAAGGTGTTCATCGAAACACGTGGAAGAGTAATTTTCACAATTTTTTAAGGACATGTACACTCCCGCCAATAATTTCTCATCAGTCTCAATAGAGTGTTGCATCAAATTAAAGAACTTGTTTGAGAACACTTAATCAAAGATGGTTAATTTAAATGATATGCCAAGTAGGATTATTGAATTGCACATATTTTGTGAGGCTATTATTCGACCAAATGAACCTCGAGAAGAAGAAAAGATGTTTGAAACATTGGGAAGGTTTAGATCCTTTCAATTAGTGAAAGCGACAGATCCTAATTTCACCGACGGTTCAGGGAGATAGTTTTCTTGGTATCTAACGAAGTGGGAGAGTCCATTCCTCATACGTTTGAGATAAGAAGACCTCATTTGTAATGCCTTGATTTTTGTAAGTTATCATGGTGATTACTTTTCATAATGTTGTAACTGCTGAAATGAAGAAAAACATGTTAAGATATATTTTTGATCTTAAAGGAATGTGTTTCTA
Source organism: Taxus chinensis (assembly GCA_019776745.2). Classification (NCBI taxonomy): domain Eukaryota; kingdom Viridiplantae; phylum Streptophyta; class Pinopsida; order Cupressales; family Taxaceae; genus Taxus; species Taxus chinensis. The sequence goes on from CM034146.1 coordinate 541,523,211, forward strand.
ATCAGGACCCTTGTATGCTGTAATTTGTTTACTTGGGACAACATTTATTATTGCTTGTATTTTGTTGATGTGACAACATATTTGTCGTATGCTTGATGAACTCTATTTGCTGATTGACAGCACACCTTGAATCAATTCCATTGATCCAAGGAATGCTATGGCCTTCTTGTAATCGCTTTGTCGATTTACTTTTAAACCAGATTGAAGGTTGATATAAATGTTGCAGCACTTGATTTCATGTATGAATAGCTGACACGTAGATGCCAATGAAAAAGGTTCGATTCTCGAACCATACACTGTTGTAACGCTAGAATACATAAGGTGATAAAGGCCTGGATGCGGGTGTCTTAGGTATGTGGAACATGGGACGAAATGTCTTGCTTAATGTTAATATAACTATCAGGCGGAAAGATTTGATATGGAAATTGATTAATTAAGTATTAAGGGACTAAGACCCTAACCTACCCCTAAGTTCTACCTTATACCCTAACTACTATCCTATATGGATTTTTAAATTTTATAAGGGTGAAACTAGATCTAAATCCTATTAACCTATGAACTAGGTGAATGACCTAGATATGGACACTATTAAAAATCCTAAACTAATCCTAACCTAAGAAAGGGGACGCACAGACCCATGTGGATGGAAAGGATAAGGAGGGAAGGTAAGAATTTAATGGGGCAGTAAGTGAGGTCCTTGCTTGGATAGCGCCAAGTTTGGCGAGAACAGGGAAAATTTAGCCAAGTAGGAGGACATGCAGCCAGACATGATAGAGTCCCTTCCATTGAAGGTTAGGTATCTCCTCGACCCAGCCAGGAGCATGGAGGAAAGAAATCCCATGTAGAGTCAGCCAAGGTAGAGTCACCACAGAGGAGACAAGGTGACCGAGTTTTAGGACATAAAGAGAGGTCTTGGAGCCCTAGGCTTAGGGCTAAGCATGTAGAGAGACCTAGAGGCCGTCAGACCACAGCTGTAAATCACATCAGGGAGATCCTAAAGCTTTGACCATCACATTATTCTAGTGACATAGGTGGATTTCAGGTAGAGGCATGGTTGGTGAGCTTGAGCAGATGCTTCAAGCTCTTTCCTTGTTCTAGCAACACAAAATCTCATGTTGCGATCCATTTACCAAGGGATAGAGCTGGTGTCTGGTGGAGGATAGAGGAGAAGAAGCTCCATGTTGATTCTAAGACAGTTACCTGGGAGCTCTTTGAGGAGTGTTTCAAGAATAGATACTTGTCATGTAGGTTCATACAGTAATGGATAGATGAGTAACATGACCTTTGACAGACATCTCTCACAGTGGCTGAGTATGATAATAGATTTCTAGATCTACTCCAGTATGTTGGTTATATGCAGGATGAGCAGGTGTGGATTCACAGGTTCATCTGGGGCTTGAATCTAGACATTAGAGGTTTAGTTTGGATCCATTGTCCACAGACATTAGCTAAGGCCGTCGAGAAGGCCTATATAGCAGAGGAGAATCGGAGAAAGACCCAGCAGGATAGAGACCAAGTCCAGAGCCGCATACAGTAGATGTAGGAAAACAGATCGAGGGGATCAGTACCTCTTCCTTGTGCTGGACAGGGTTTAACATAGTCATCTTTTAGACCCCAACAGTAGTAGCAACAGCAATCCCGCCCACCTTATAGACCTCCTCAAAGGTTTGATGCATAGAGAGGTCGGAGTATGGGGCCTCTTCTTAGGGGTCCCATCAGGACACAGGGTGCCCAGAGAGCTCACTCAGTAGGAGCTCACCAGTAGAGACCTCAGTAAACCATAGCTATATCATTAGGATCCACACCATAGACCTCTAGAGTACTGACTGGACCTGCTACACAGGGGAGAGGATCAGGTGGTTGTTTTGGTTGTGGTGTTATTGGACATTTTTGGAGAGACTACCCACAAAACCCTAACAACAAGGGTAAGACATAGATCTCAGAGCCTACTATTGGTGATATGGGGCATAGTCATAGGATGTATGCAGTAGTCGAGAACCACCAGGTAGAGCATCAGAGTATAATTATTGAGGTTTCAGGTAGCATTGGTGGTATTCCTACCTCCATCTTGTTTGATTCTGGTTCTTCTGATTCTTTCATTGCACCATCTTTAGTAGAGCGATGTAGGCTGGTGGCAGTTAGACATGGTCATAGTTAGGATGTTGAGATGGCTTATGGAGCTAAGATATCTATAGAATCCTTAGTTAAGGAGTGTTTGGTGGATTTGGGACCTTTCACCACTACCTCGGATCTCTGTATCCTTCCTTTGGGCTCTTATGGAGTCATCTTGGGTATGGATTGGTTATCTACACACACAACTAGAGTGGATTGTTACCACAAGGTTATATCTTGTGCAGATGATTTGGGAGTTAAGTGCACCAGACATAGACAAGAATGAATTTTGTATTGCTTTGGTTTAAGCATCTACATTTTATTGCTGTTCACATTTCTCATCAGTATTTGATTGCTTGGAATCAAATGAGTTGCATGAACTGAAAGGAAAGTAATTCGGTTTATATTTCAGTCAAATTTTATCCTTGAAAATTATAACTAATGAAAGGGAATGAAATTGATAGCATTTATGTTATTACAGCAGTATACATATTTGTGTTCCTAGTTCTTACTGATGTTGTATCCTTTGACTGATTGGGATGGTAATTAGATGATTCAGTTGTTATGTTGTTTATTCTTTTTGATACTTAATTCTTGAATGATGTTCATAGTAACGTTTCATAAAAGAAAGGTTATTTTATTGAGACAGTTAATTAAAAGCACCTCATTTTAATGATAAGTGCTTAATATGCTCAGTTCAATGAACTGACCCGTGCAAGTAATTTTAAAGATGGAACTTGAGTATAAACGAAGACATGGTTGTTTTCAGATACTTTTTTTGATTGACTGAAGATGGATTGTAATTGATAGTTATTACTCCTCTACGAGGAATTGAGAAAAGAAGAAATTACATTCTTCTATCTTATGTGTTGTAATGTTGTTTAGTATAAACAAAGTCCAGTCATTTGGACTGACAAATGTATAGATTATAAAACAGATGGATGAATACAAATACAAGTGTGATATTTTAATGACTGTATCAGTTTGATATTGTTGAATAAGTTTGAGAATATAACATTATTCCTTGATTTGGAATTATTCAAATGATCATGGATGGATTTAAAAGGAAATGACATCTATTCTTACCTAAATGCAACTTTTACGTTGAAATGTGCAATTAGTTCATACTTGGGTTAAGATGAATTTTTAATTGACATTAAAAAGGATTTAGGAAAAACATGATCTCTTAATTGAAAGGTATTCGGGATTAGCTTGAAAGCTAAGGAATATCAAATAATTTAGGAACAATCGAACCTCGTATTCGGACTCCGTTAATAGTCTCAAATGTTAAAAATTTAGAAAATAAGGATATGGGGAAAACATATCTATGGTTAATAGACCTTAACTATGTAAGGTTAAGGAGGATAAATGAATAAATTCATTTAGAATTAGACCTCGTTTAAATGACGTATAATAAGATGGAATTCTGAATTTTGTTTACAATTGTGGAAAAACTTGGTGAAGTTTAATAGGTTAAACTAATTAAGCTTATCGGTAATGGGCTGCTTAGTCCAAGGATTAAGAAGAGAACCAAGTAGAGAAAATGCAACCCTTCGGTACGAAGGAGGAGATGCGTAATAAGCTAGAAGACGGATTAAGTCTCTCTTAGCTACATACAACTGTAACAAGAATGAGGATAAAGGATCAGCATGGCTGCTGAAAGTTGATCTTAAATATTAAGATCATAACAAAATCACACTTGAGTTGGATGTGTACTCCCGAATTAAATCATCAAGATTACATAATCTAGATAGTAAGTTCTTGGCTGTGGATAGGAATGTGATCACGTATATGGAGTGACTCCAGAGGACTAAAGGTAACTAGACACACGGAGTCGTCTAGGGACGACACCGAATGTCTGTGTATCTTTAGTTACCATGAGTAACTTCCTATACTCGTTCATATTGCTAGTTGGGGTTAGAGTTTGACCTTAATGGGAATGACTGGTAGAGACCAGGAAAGACCATTCTAGATAACAGATGAAGTGAGGTGAAGGATGTATTCCATTGGTGTGTATCACATCTAGGAATATGATCATGGAAAGCATGTGAAAATCTTTGGCCAAAGTATCGCAAGTGCTGGTTGCGTTGTCCTAATCACCTAGTTTGAGATGCAGGATGTCAGATGAATATCAGTAACAGATATTCAGATAGGCTTCTTAAATGGATCACTTCGATAATCAGAAATGGTAAGAGAACCTTCTATATACATTATACTATGCATGAATTAACATGAAGGATCAGTAAGCCACCGAGTCATGAAATGAGAGATCGCTGAAACTTCGAGCCATAAAATGGGAGATCGGTAGTTCTTCGAGTCATTTGAGAGTTGGAATCTAAATGATAGTATCGAGAAGTGCGGCAAGTCGTTTGAGAGTTGGTGGTTGGGTGAGGTGTCACTCACTTTGAGCATCACGTTGTCTCGAGGAGCCCACCCACATGCATCCGTGTATGGAGATATCCAAAAAGTAAGAATGGCTAGGGGGCTCGCCCCAACGAGGATAAATGTAAGGCAGGGGTCCGACATGCTGTAGATGACTTAGTCATGAGCTTGCTAAGAATAGTAAAGTGATAGGTAGTTTGAGGAAGCCAAAAAGAGGTAAATGTGAATGCAAAAGAAGAAATCACCTCAAAGCTCACTGAGTAGCTCGACAAGCTGCTCGGTGAGCCAATACCCAAAACCCCTAAAGTAATAGAAATCCCTTGCATTTAAATAATGATAACAAGAGTTCCAGGTATTGAAATATCACAAAATTACAGATGTCGAAAATATGAGGGAGAGATCTTTGTAGTAGAAGCATAATGAAGACATAAAATGATATTTTAGGAGTTATTTTAAACCCCGAAATTACAGATCCTGAGAAACCTGAAGTAGCATAACTTTCACCATCAATGTTCGTTTTTCACAAACAACCAATCAGTGGAATCGTGGAAAGGGGCTCTATAACATGGAAATGTTAGATTTTGGGATTTAGGGGGTTTTGGAGCTCCAAAATTTAGGAACAATGAATAGTTCCCTTGGGTAGGTGAAGGCTATTAATGGAGGTCGGTGAAAAAGTATGGGTCATCATGAAAGCTACATAAGCTAGGCTACTCTTAGGTTCAATCACAAAAAATTCCTTCAAGCACAAGGCAAAGACATTAATGGAGAAGAGATTTTGCAAATCTCTGAAAAATTCATTGTATTAATGGAGAAGAGATTTTGGAGAAGACATTAATGATAACGAGAGTTCTAGGTATCAAAATCCCACGAAATTAAAGTCATTTGAAAGATGAGGGAGAGATATTTGCAGTGGAAGCATAATGAAGACATAAAATGAGATTTTAGGAGATTTTTAAAACCCCAAATTTATAGAGCCTCAGAAACCTTAAGTAGCATAACTTTCACCATAAATGTTCATTTTGCACAAACAACCAATCATTCAAATCGTAGAAAGGGGCTCTACAACATGGAAACATCAAATTTTGGAATTTCTAGGGTTATAGACCTCTAAAATTTGGGAACAATGAACAGTACCACTTGGTAGGTGAAGGCCATTAATGGAGGTAGGTGAAAAAGAAGGGGTCATCATGAAAGCTACAGGAGCTAGGCTACTCCCAGGTTCAATCACATCAAATTCCTTTAAGCACAAGGAAAATACATTAATGGAGAAGATATTTTGCAAATGTCCAAAACACTCATTGTACGATAAATAATCATTTTTATGGGTTTGGCTACAATTTTAGGGTCCTCTTTCTCTCTCCTCTCCTCAAAATTCTTCTATAAATATTGTAAGGGGTTGTACAAAAAAAAGGTTGATTGCTTTCTTCTCCCATGAACCCCATTTCTTCTTAGGGCTTCAAGCCTTCCTTCAAATCATGTAATGGCTTTAGGTCTCCTCTTGTTGTAACTATGCACTGTGCAAATACTTTGGAGTAATAAATTGTGTTTGTGATTCAGTTGTCAATCCTTACATTATTTCCATTACTTTTCCTTGTGTCTCATTGTGTTTGCAAGATCTATGTGTATTTCTTGCCCATTACAGGGTTTGTATGTGTTGTTCCCTTTTTCGGGAATGATGTATTGAATGTAATTTGGAAGCACCCTTCTTATTTTCATTCCTTCATTATTTTGTAGGCAAGGGAAGTGATTATCACTCCTTCTCTTGGTGTATCATCGATCTAGTGTAGGATTTCCATTTTATACAATCCTTCTATCCCTGTCCTCATGGAAGTTGTATTTTAGGGTAGTAGTAGTTTGGCCTGCACTTGGAGTAGCTAGTGGCATGTAGGTTAGGAGCAGGAACCAACCTTCTCTAGAGAGTCGTTTGATTCATAAGGTCCCACACTTCACGACAACTCCATGTTGTGTGATCACGCCGAATGCCCCATCTCAAATTGGGTAATTCAGGGGGTGCTATGATTTTTCATCAATAGGTAGCTCTTGTATAAGACACACTTAAATAACAAGCAATAGATAGATGTGTGCATGGAAAAATGAAATTCCCCTCCTATGAAGTGTATGCATAATAATGCAGTCCCTTTTCCCTTGAATGAATGATATATGGATGCTTTGATGTTCTTGTAATGGTTTTGGTTGCAAATTTAGGTGGTGATAATATATGCTTAGTGCTTGGTCCTTTATTATTGCTACATAAATTTGTATTTATATGATTCCTTTGCTTTAATTTTGTAATTAAAAAAGGTTGGGGTGCTCAAAGGGGATGGGGGCACCTTGGTACTGGCGTACTAGCTGGGCGTTGGTGTCTAGACTTAGAAACACTGAATTGTTGAACGTCAGATTGGGTGAGAAGGTGTGTAAGACCAAGAAGGAAAATAAAAAGAAATAAAAGAGGCTAAAGATAGTGGTCAATTAGTACTTTTCTTTCTTAGGAATCATATGAATAGTGGTATATGATCATGACTCAGAATATACCCAAAGTGCATGATTTTTTGTCTACATTTTCCCCCACTTTATGTTGTTGAGTGAATGCTTGATAATATAAAGTAGATAAGAGATGTGTACCTAAGAACCATGTAGATCGATGGTGAAAAACATGTAGAGGAGACAAGAACAAGTGTGTAGTGATAAAAAATGAAGCGTGGAAGCTAGAGAAGAGGAAGTGAAAAAATGATGACCATAGGGATGAAAGTGTATGTGAATATGTAACATCCCCATTTTAAGATACTAGAACAAGGGAATTTTTTTTTTTATACAACGTTCCCTGTTATGAATTATATAATTCAAACACACGTTCAAGTTTTAATAATTGTTCTCTGTCCAACTAATGTAGTTTGGATCACACAATTTCCTTTTTAAAACCAATGTTCTCTGTTCACATACTTGCAATATGGAACACACATTCAATGCCATTTAATCATATAACAGTTACCATATGCTGCTGTAAATGACTCGAAGAACTACCGATCTCCCATTTTATGGCTCGGAATGTCAGCGATCTCTCATTTCATGACTCGGCGACTTACCGATCCTTCATGTAAATCCGTGCATTGTATAATGAATATACAGGGTTCTCTTACCGTTTCCGGTTATCGAAGTGATCCATTTAAGAAGCCTATCTAAATATCTGTTACTGATATTCATCTGACATTTTGTATCTTAAACTAGGTGATTAGGACAACGCAACCAACACTTGCGATACTTTGGCCAAAGATTTTCACATGCTTTGCATGATCATATTCCTAGGTGTGGTACACATCATTGGAATATGTCCTTCACCTCACTTCGCCTGTTATCTAGAATGGTCTTTCTTGGTCTCTTCCAGTCCTTCCGTTTAAGGTCAAGCTCCAATCCCCAACTAGCAATATGAACGAGTATAAGAAGTTACTCATGGTAACTAAAGATACGCAGACATACGACGTCGTCCCTAGACGACTCCGTGTGTCTAGTTACCTTTAGTCCTCCGGAGTCACTCCGTATACGTGATCACATTCCTATCCCCAGCCAATAACTTCGTATCCAACTTATGTAAACTTGATGATTTAATTCGGGAGGGCATTGTAATATGTCAGCTATAACATTGTGTCGTCACGAAGGCCCCGCCTTCATGAAGACACCATATTGTAGCTGGCGTATGTCAATGTCCTACGGATCCTCCCATCGAGAGTACACATCCAGCTCAAGTGTGATTTGGTTATGATCTTAATATTTAAGATCAACTTTCAGCAGCCATGCTGATCCTTTATTCTCGTTCTTGTTACAGTGGTATGTAGCTAAGAGAGACTTAATCCGTCTTCTAGCTTACTACGCATCTCCTCCTTCGTACCGAAGGGTTGCATTTTCTTTACTTGGTTCCTTTCTTAATCTTTGGACTAATCAGCCCATTATCGATAAACTTAATAAGTTTAACCTATTAAACTTAACCAAGTTTTCCACAACTGTAAACAAATTCAGAATTCCATCTTATTAGACGTCATTTAAACGAGGTCTAATTTTAAATGAATTTATTCATTTATCCTCCTTAACCTTACATAGTTAAGGTCTGTTAACAATAGATATGTTTTCCCATATCCTTATTTTCTGAATTTTAAACATTCGAGGCTATTAACGGAGTCCGAATATAAGGTTCGGCTGCTTCTAAGTTATTTGATATTCCTTAGCTTTCAAGCTAATCCCGAATATCTTTCAATGTAAGAGATCATGTTTACCTAAATCCTTTTTGATGTCAATTTAAAATTCATCTTAACCCAAGTATGAACTAATTGCACATTTCAACGTAAAAGTTGTATTTAGGTAAAGAATAGATGTTATTCCCTTTTAAATCCATCCATTAACATTTGAATAATTCCAAATCAAGGAATAATGTTTTATTCTCAAACTTATTCAACAATATCAAACTGATACAGTCATAAAAAAAATATCACACTCGTACTTGTATTCATCCATCGGCCTTACAATCTATACATTTGCCAGTCCAAATGACTAGACTTTGTTTATATTAAACAACATTACAACTCATAAGTTAGAAGAATGTAATTTCTTCTTTTCCTCATTTCCTCGTAGAGGAGTAATAGTTATCAATTACAATCCATCTTCAGTTAATCAAAGAAGTATCAGAAAACAACCATGTCTTCGTTTATACTCAAGTTCCATCTGCAAAATTTCTTGCACGGGTCAGTTCATTGAATTGAGCATATTAAACACTTGTCATTAAAATGAAGTGCTTTTAATTAACTGTCTCAATAAAAGAACCCTGCTTTTATGAAACGTTAATATGAACATCATTCAAGAATTAAATACCAAAAAGGATGAACAGCATATCAACTTAATCATCTAATTACCATCCCAATCGGTCAAAGGATTACTGTCCTCTTTCCGAATACTTATAACAAGAAGTAATTTCCTTCAAACATTTCCAGATTACAAACATCTGTAAGAACTGAAAATACAATTATGCAATTGCTGTTCTAACATAATGCTATCAATTCCTTTCCCCTACATTAGTTAGAGGAAGATTCACAATTAGATTTTAAATAAAACTTCCAGCAGAACCATTTTCCTTTCCTTTCATACTACTTGTCTAATCTCAAACAATTCAAACGCTGAAGAGAAAAGTAAACAACAATTTAAATACAAATGCTTAACCCAAGCAGTACGAAATTCATTCCATAACAATTATAGATTTCCAACTGTATGAGAGAAAATGATCATTAATTCAATTATCCATTCACACTCTCTTTCCTTTCCTCATAACTGTACTAGAAATTTTTAATCCAAACGTGGTATCAATCAATGATAATAGTCCAAAGAGAAATAAACGAAAATCAATAATCGAATAAAAGGAAGAAGGATCATATTACCATCTTTTCACTGTTTAACCAAATATCCACTATTTAGCACAGACATAATCCAACAGTATGATTCATTCCGCATAGTATATTTCAATATGCAAAAACTACTATTTACCCTTCCAAAAGTTGACTAGAGTTCATGGCAACTGGTCCGTAAGCATCGATACCAAAAGAACTTCTAACACAATCATTTCTTTTTTTTAAAATAATTCACTCTACAGACATTTACGTCTATATAACATGTAAGAGTGTACAACAACATCAACAAATCACACTTTCGTCATAATAATGAGAGAATTCTGTTTCCAACAGCAAAGTAAGAAATCCATTCATATTCTACTCCAATGAAAACAATGAAAGGTTCTCAATCCTTAAAATTATATATATATATATATATATATATATATACATATCCTTGAGTTCAGCAGGACACAGAGTAGGATTTGTATACTCTACCCAGTCTATTCTATAGACTGAATTTTTTTTTGTTCCCATTTAGATCAGAACTTCCTTCCAAACAGTCCTATATGAATACCAAGAACCAACAGGCAGAACACCATATCTAATTAGAACAACAAAGTAAGATGCTACTATGACCTTACTGTCCCAGGGAGCCCGTATTCTATGCAATGAAAAACATCTAGGAGATATAACTCGCACAATAGTTTACCAACATCACCACGAATTTGTTCTTTCCAAACGTTTCCACACACTGAACTCAGAAATACAATATTCGCATAACAATACATTTGTCAATTCAAACCCGTATAGGGTAATAGATGCGTATGCAAAACACAGTCAAAAAACAATCTCATACAGCAAGCACAACCCCCCCTTTATTTCACTTATTTGCAAGAAATACCAAAGCCGTGTTCCTTTTTATTATGACAGTTCGAACCAGGCATACAAAATCACCTTATCTTTCCATTTTTACAAGAACGCACAAAACTTAGAATTAATACACACATAGCTAATGTATTATTCAGCACAAACTCAACTCATATTGAGTAAAGATCAATTACCCAACATTGCCAAACGACTCACACATCAAGAGCAGACTTATTTCATTCACCTAATTCGCAAAAGAAATTACCCAAGTCGTACTCAGCAAAGGAAAAACGACTCAGTCCAGAGATCATTTCATTCAAAACAACAACATCATTTAACTAAATCACCCCTCATAAGAGTAGGGTTGTTTTAATGAGACGTTTAAAACAAAAGCAAACGGTTTAAGGAGAAGGGCTTAACATGCCTGTATATTTTTTTTGAAACTCGAAGAAAACCGCGCCCACAGGAGCTATTTCTCTCCACGGCGTCCGTAGCAGGGCTTTCCCAACAGTCCACTAACTTCCTCAAGCTCAAAAATAGCCGTGGCTATTCCAACAACAGCAATAATAACCAAAAATAACAGCAGGTTCGACAGAACCATGGAAAAAAATGCAGAGCAACTAAAAACGCGATTGCACACAATGACAAACAAATTTTTCCTCTACCCTCTTTCCAAGGCGAGCTGGTCGCTAAGACCAAGGTCATTGAATGCATTGAATGCAGTGCTTTTTTCCTCATTCCTCACGCCACCACTAACTCAGGTTGGCGAGTTTTCTTTTTCAAATTTTGCATGTAATTCCCTTTTTAGCCACTTAGCTAGTTGGATGACTCCAACTTTTTCTTGTTCCCCCCGCCAAACTTGGCACTGAAATTTGTAAGGACTTCATTTACTGTCCCATTAAATTTCCTACCTTCCCTTCTTATCCTTTCCATCCACATGGGTCTATGCGTCCCCTTCCTTAGGTTAGGATTAGTTTAGGATTTTAATAGTCCATATCTAGGTCATTCCGCCTAGTTCATAGGTTAATGGAATTTATATCTATTTTCTCCCTTATGAAATCTAAAATCCATATAGGATAGTAGTTAGGGTATAAGATAAAACTTAGGGGTTGGTTAGGGTTTAATCCCCCTAATATTTAATTAACTAGTTTCCATATCAAGTCTTTCTGCCTGACAGTCATGTTCAACATTAAGTAGGGCATTTAGGTCCTAAGTTCCGCATACCTGTGCCACTTGCATCCAGGCCCTTATCGCCTTAAGCGGTCTAGTGTTACAACGGTGTGTGGTTCGAGAATCGAACCTTTTTCGTTGGTATCTACGTACCAGATATTCATACCAGAAATTAGGTGCTGCAACATTTATATCAACCTTCAATTTGGTTTAAAAGTAAATCGACAAGCAATCATAAGAAGGCCACAGCATACCTTGGATCAATGGAATTGATTCAAGGTGTGCGGTCAATCAGCAATTAGAGTTCATCAAGCATATGACAAGTCTGTTGTCTCATCAGCAATCACACAAGCAATAATAACTTTTGTCCCAAGTAACCAAATTACAACAAACAAGGGTCCAGATTAACAACACATTCCTTTAAGATCAAAGATATATCTTAACATGTTTATCTTCATTTCAGCAGTTACAATATTATGAAAAGTAATTACCATGATAACTTACAAAAAATCAAGGCGTTACAGAATATGTCACATTGTACATGTTTTCGATGTCACTCGATGCTTGATGATGTGAACTGTTCTTTCCTATAATGATAAACCCACAAAACAAAAGAGAAAACGTGTAGTCAAATATGTGTATATGAAAAATTCTATCAAAAAATATAAAAAGTGTGTAAGAAAGTATGTAAAAATATGAAAAGGAACATGTGCATCTTATCTGTGATGAGTGAAAGAGATAGAAATGATCCTGAAGATGTTGTAGAAGGAGTTATTTGGGTGATCTCATGTCAGCTACAATTTTTTTGGGTGATCTCACACCAGCTGCAGAAGAAGTACATAATAAGTATAGGGAGAAAGGTCTAGCGTTATTCTCCAACCTTTGACTGATTCTTGAAGAGTAAATTTCACTGCAGATGGTGTGTGAAAATCTGATCCATTTCGATCCAGTTTAATCTAGAAGAAGGTAAAATACATGCATGTTGAGTGGTGAAGGGCTATGCCTGTCCTATAAAAGCATTTGTGTAAATTTTCGTGAATTGTTCCAAACTAAGAAAAACTATGTAACTTACCCTTGGTCATAGGTGCCCATGAAGGGTCAAGGGATCCCAGGCGCTACTGTATATGTCTGGGTGCTAGTGATTTTGTTGTGTTGAGGACCCAAGTCATATTCTTGGCCATTACTGAGACTGAAGACTGAGTTATATCGGTACTAGATTGTGCCTATCTTATAAAAGCCATTGTGTAAACTATTGTGAACTGTGCCAAATTGAGAAAAACTATGTAACTTCCCCCTAGTCATAAGCACTTAGGAAGGGTTAGGGGATCCTAGGTGCTATTGTCTATGTCTGGTGCACTTAACTCCCAAATCATCTGCACAAGATATAACCTTGTGGTAACAATCCACTCTAGTTGTGTGTGTAGACAACCAATCCATACCCAAGATGACTCCATAAGAGCCCAAAGGAAGGATACAGAGATCCGAGGTAGTGGTGAAAGGTCCCAAATCCACCAAACACTCCTTAAATAAGGATTCTATAGATATCTTGGCTCCATAAGCCATCTCAACATCCTAACTATGACCATGTCTAACTGCCACCAGCCTACATCGCTCTACTAAAGATGGTGCAATGAAAGAATCAGAAGAACCAGAATCAAACAAGATGGAGGTAGGAATACCACCAATGCTACCTGCAACCTTAATAATTATACTCTGATGCTCTACCTGGTGGTTCTCGACTACTGCATACATCCTATGACTATGCCCCATATCACCAATAGTAGGCTCTGAGATCTATGCCTTACCCTTGTTGTTAGGGTTTTGTGGGTAGTCTCTCCAAAAATGTCCAATAACACCACAACCAAAACAACCACCTGATCCTCTCCCCTGTGTAGTAGGTCCAGTCAGTACTCTAGAGGTCTATGGTGTGGATCCTAATGATATAGCTATGGTTTACTGAGGTCTCTACTGGTGAGCTCCTACGGAGTGAGCTCTCTGGGCACCCTGTGTCCTGATGGGACCCCTAGGAAGAGGCCCCATACTCCGACCTCTCTATGCATCAAACCTTTGAGGAGGTCTATAAGGTGGGCGGGATTGCTGTTGCTACTACTGTTGGGGTCTAAAAGATGACTATGTTAAACCCTGTCCAACACAAGGAAGAGGTACTAATCCCCTCGATCTGTTTTCCTACATCTACTGTATGCGGCTCTGGACTTGGTCTCTATCCTGCTGGGTCTTTCTCCGATTCTCCTCTGCTATATAGGCCTTCTCGACGGCCTTAGCTAATGTCTGTGGACAATGGATCCAAACTAAACCTCTAATGTCTAGATTCAAGCCCCAGATGAACCTGTGAATCCACACCTGCTCATCCTGCATATAACCAACATACTGGAGTAGATCTAGAAATCTATTATCATACTCAGCCACTGTGAGAGATGTCTTTCGAAGGTCATGTTACTCATCTATCCATTACTGTATGAACCTACATGACAAGTATCTATTCTTGAAACACTCCTCAAAGAGCTCCCAGGTAACTGTCTCAGAATCAACATGGAGCTTCTTCTCCTCTATCCTCCACCAGACACCAGCTCTATCCCTTGGTAAATGGATTGCAACATGAGCTTTTGTGTTGCTAGAACAAGGAAAGAGCTTGAAGCATCTGCTCAAGCTCACCAACCATGCCTCTACCTGAAATCCACCTATGTCACTAGAATAATGTGATGGTCAAAGCTTTAGGATCTCCCTGATGTGATTTACAGCTGTGGTCTGACGGCCTCTAGGTCTCTCTACATGCTTAGCCCTAAGCCTAGGGCTCCAAGACCTCTCTTTATGTCCTAAAACTCGGTCACCTTGTCTCCTCTGTGGTGACTCTACCTTGGCTGACTCTACATGGGATTTCTTTCCTCCATGCTCCTGGCTGGGTCGAGGAGATACCTGACCTTCAATGGAAGGGACTCTATCATGTCTGGCTACATGTCCTCCTACTGATTCTCCACGTAGAGCGGAATTAACATCCTGAAGAGTTTGCAAAATCTGGGGTAGGATGGCTACTACAACATGATTTGGTGGTGGTAAGTCAGGATCTATGTGAAAATTCCCCTTGTCCCGTCTGCACCTCTTACATAGACCAAGGCAAGAGTTAGTTCATTTTTCTAAGTTTTATTCTATTTCCATGTTTACTAAAATATATAATTTCTAACTAAGTTGTTTTCTAGATTTAAAAGTGTGCTAGGTTTAAGTTTCATGTCTCAAGTTTTCTAGTGTGCCCAATGGTCCAATATTTTTAACCACTTCTATGATACCAAGTGTAACGCCTACCAAAACAACCCACTTGAGACCCAAGAAACAACCTAGGATTAGTCAGGAAAACTTATGGAATAATTTTTTTTGTTTAAAAGAGTATACAACTAGGCTACAAGGAAACACTTGTCACTAACAGGTTCCAGAACAATTCTAATCTACTAGAGTATAATTTTATTTTATTAATAATTATTATAGGTCATAAGGTCCAAAATTTAGGGTTATAAGTTTCAATTAGGTTCAGAGGGAAATTCCTCACCATACCCACTCTCTAACAGGCTTAAAATTTCAACTTGATTTTTCTCACACTTAACACATTCCAAAATTTCCTAAATCACTCCCATTGGATAGAAAATTTCCTCACCTTTCCATTGATATAAATAATTCCTCTTAACTCCTCATATGTTTTAAGTTAATGGCCAGTGGGCCTTGGGGTGAAAAGTTTCCCCTAAGAGCGAGCTTACGGACCCAAGGGTGAAAATTTGCTCAAAGGGAAGGTTAGTGGGCTGCGGGGAGACCTTTGGAAAAAATTTCCCATGCGGGGAAAAAATCACATTTGCACCCGCGCTCCCGTGGGTCCACAATTCCATAAGGGACACATGGCACTCCTTAAGCCAGCACGGGGAAAAGCAAAGCAGCATAAGATATTTTATAAATTCTCCCACGCGGGGTGAAGAGTCAGCTTTGCACCTGCACTCCCGTGTGTCTACAAAGGACACATGGCATCTCCTCAACCAACATGGGGAAGGTGGGGTGGTAGGAAGAAAATTTTCTTAACGCCCCGAAGGGCTAAGAGGGTACATAGACCCGCGCCTCCGCCGGCACTTCGTGATGCCACATGGCAGCCCCTGATTGGCTACAGGCCGATGGAATAGTGGGGAAAAATTGAAAATTTTCCATAAAAATTATGAGATGTGAAAAACAAAAAAGGAACCCATTCCTCCATCGATGCCTCATGACGCCATGTGGCATCACTTGATTGGTTGTTGGCCGGTGGGGAAGATTTGGAAAATATTTCAAAAAATTTCCGAAAGCGCTAAGTTAAAAAGGGGATCCACCCCTCCATTGACACCTCATGGTGCCATGTGGCAGCCTCTAATTAGTTGTGGGTTAGTGGGGCAGTGGGAAAAATTTAGAAAATTTTCCCAAAAATTTTCCTAAGTGCTTAAGGGAAAAATTCGGGCCGCGGGCCCGCCAAGGAAATTTTTCCCAAAATTTTGATGCCAAGGAAGAAAAAATTCAAAGGGTCATAACTTTTGATAGAGATCTTGGTTTTGGGCAAACAAGGACTTTCTAGAAATATCTCGACGTTATCTTTACTTAGGGACCATTAATTTCTAATTTTGACAAAGTTTAAGGGGTCAATTTTAAGAAAATGGCCCTCTGACTTTTACAATGCAAACTGGTAAATTTTAACTTGTGAGAAAGGAAGGATTCAAGGTTCAATTTGTCTGATTGACTTGCAATTTGAACATTTACATTTCTTGACAACAAAATGACTATAAAATAGGTTGAGCCCAATTTTGCTAACTTTTGAAATATTTCCTCTAAGTGTTTTTGTCTATTTGAATTCCTTTAGGTCCTACTACCTCAATGCAATCATTTAATTTTTTATTTTATTGTTACAGGTTCAAACTGTGCATTTTTGGTTTAAATAATTGCCACTTTGAAATTACTAATAACAAGGATCAAATTTTGATGGGTCTATTTGCCACTTTCTTCTTCCTAGTATTTAGAATACATTCCAATTTCAATCCAACACATTAGTTGATTCAATCAACCATTCAAGACCAAAATGCAATATTGATTTCAAATTTCTCACATTTCAAAGAGACAAAATATTATATTTCTCTCACACGCATTTCTTCCTTTCAAACAGATATTTCAATACATTGATATGATCAGATTCAATACAACAATGGAATTTGAGAAAATCATTACATTCATTTATTGATTCCAAAAAACAAATTACAACTTCTTTCTTTTATTTCTTCCAAAATCATTTATTGTATACATGATAGAATAATACATTTTCTTTTTACGTGCTTCACATTTCCACTTTTCAAACAGATATTTCATAAATTATGCTAAACAAAAATTTCTAATGGAAGAATATCATATGAACAAGGTAAACACTTCCAATAATTCCAATGAAACTCATACAACCTCCTTTCCATTTGATTTCAAAATACATTATACAAAATAGTATCGTTCTTTCACATTCTTTCTAAACATAATACAGAGTATAACTCTTTTGTATTTCAAATTTCACTTGCAAAACTATACAATATCTTTCCATTACAAACATTTACAATATCATCTAATTCAAGTGGGGAGGTTACAATGAGATTTCATTTGACAAGGGACTTTCAACAGTCTTTTCTCAGCTCCAAAACAACAACATGCATTCTTTCCATTCATCCAATTTGATCACAATAGGAGTAGGGGAAAGGCAACGCTCTCCACCCAACAAAGACATCCAATGAAAAGGAGAAGCTATCCTTCTTCATTGGCCCCTAAGCCCCAACCACAATGCAATATAAGGTGTGATCCAACTCATGGCAACAACAGGCTTCCACAAAACATACACACAATATTTTCACAAGAAACACAGTCCCAAATAGAATGTAGTTTACAAATACATTAAAACATGACAAACAATACAAATGCTTCATCAAGAAAGCCAAAGGAGAAAGAAGCTATGGGGGATGCTTATTATGCCTCCCAAGGGGAAAAATGGGTATCACCACCTGAGTACAACCCACCAAATATATATGGGTTAAGATGAATTTTTAATTGACATTAAAAAAGATTTAGGAAAAACATGATCTCTTAATTGAAAGTTATTCGGGATTAGCTTGAAAGCTAAGGAATATCAAATAATTTAGGAATAGCCGAACCTCGTATTCGGACTCCGTTAATAGTCTCGAATGTTAAAAATTTAGAAAATAAGGATATGGGGAAAACATATCTATGGTTAATAGACCTTAACTATGTAAGGTTAAGGAGGATAAATGAATCAATTCATTTAGAATTAGACCTCGTTTAAATGACGTCTAATAAGATGGAATTCTGAATTTTGTTTACAGTTGTGGAAAAACTTGGTGAAGTTTAATAGGTTAAACTGATTAAGCTTATCGGTAATGGGCTGTTTAGTCCAAGGATTAAGAAGAGAACCAAGTAGAGAAAATGCAACCCTTCGGTACGAAGGAGGAGATGCGTAATAAGCTAGAAGATGGATTAAGTCTCTCTTAGCTACATACAACTGTAACAAGAACGAGGATAAAGGATCAGCATGGCTGCTGAAAGTTGATATTAAATATTAAGATCATAACCAAATCACACTTGAGCTGGATGTGTACTCCCGAATTAAATCATCAAGATTACATAAGCTAGATAGTAAGTTCTTGGCTGGGGATAGGAATGTGATCACGTATACGTAGTGACTCCGAAGGACTAAAGGTAACTAGACACACGGAGTCGTCTAGGGATGACACCGAATATCTGCGTATCTTTAGTTACCATGAGTAACTTCCTATACTCGTTCATATTGCTAGTTGGGGTTAGAGTTTGACCTTAATGGGAAGAACTGGTAGAGACCAGGAAAGACCATTCTAGATAACAGATGAAGCGAGGTGAAGGACGTATTCCATTGGTGTATATCACATCCAGGAATATGATCATGTAAAGCATGTGAAAATATTTGGCCAAAGTATCGCAAGTGTTGGTTACGTTGTCCTAATCACCTAGTTTAAGATGTAGGATGTCAGATGAATATCAGTAACAGATATTCAGATAGACTTCTTAAATGGATCACTTCGATAACTGAAAACGGTAAGAGAACCTTCTATATACATTATACTATGCATGAATTAACATGAAGGATCGATAAGTCGCCGAGTCATGAAATGAGAGATCGCTGAAACTCCGAGCCATAAAATGGGAGATCAGTAGTTCTTCGAGTCATTTACAACAGCATATGGAATCTGTTATATGATTGAATGACACTGAATGTGTGTTCCATATTACAAATATGTGATCAGAGAACATTAGTTTTAAAAGGAAATTGTGTGATCCAAACTGCATTATTTGGATAGAGAACAATTATTAAAACTTGAATGTGTGTTTGAATTATATAATTCATAATAGGGAACGTTGTATTAAAAAAAAAAATTCTTGTTCTTGTATCTTAAAATGGGGATGTTACATCTTGGTATCAGAGCTAAAGGTTGCAGCTCTTGGACCTAATGAGTCCATAATATTAATAAGGTTTACATTTTCTTATTGAACAGAAAATGGTCAGAACAAGAGGGAATGCTGCGAACAACCCCGTTACTGGGTGGAGAAGCAGCTACTGCTCAAAAGATGGATGAAATCCTTGCTGCCCTACTAGATATGAGAGATGTTTGACTGTTCTGGAACATAATTCAATGGGCAATGAAGAGGAGGAAGAAGAAGCTGATATAAATGATCAGCCACCTCCTGTGGACAACACAAATGGAGGGAATCCGGGTGTTGATAATAGTAATGTGAATGCTCCTAATCATCCTGAAAATAAAAGGGCAAGATTAGCAGCTGAACTTACAAATGACATAAAGAGAATAAGTCCTCCAAAGTTTGATGGAACAACCCTTGGGGACGGAGCTGAGAATTGGCTCAGTGAAATGGAGAAATACTTTGCAATAAGAAACTTCTCCGAGGAGACCAAAGCGATATGGGGAGCATATCAGCTTTCCCATGAAGCATCATCATGGTGGGACAACCGTAAGGTTGAGCTGAATATTGTCGAATCAGACATAACTTGGGATCAATTTAAGGGTTACTTTAGGCAACGATGACTGCCTCAACTCTATTTTGATAGGAAAATGATTGAATTTCAGAATTGGTCGCAAGGAAGGCTGACAGTGACAGAATATTGGGAAGGGTTTACTAAACTCCTTAAGTATGTGCCACAGTACCAAGCTGACAAGAAGTTTAGAATACGAAAGTTCATAATGGGACTGAATCCCATCATTGGTGACAAAGTGGATGTCCACGGCCCAACCACCATGGAAGGAGTTGTCGAAAAGGAAATAAGACAAGAACAGAAATTGAGAGCAATTTCTGCTCATAGGGAAGAGATAAGGAAGAAGATTCCCAATTCTTCTTCATCTCTCACACCCAAAAGGGGGCCTTGGAAAAGGTTTGGTGTGAATTTTTTTGTTGTTGTAGATAACAACAAGAAATTTGTAATGAACAAACCTATAAATAGTGTGCGGAACAGCTTCGCAAAAGTTAGTGGCAATGGAAAAAAGTCCTATAGAAGCTAAATGATAACTTCAAAGCTGGTAACAAATTTGAGCCTAGGAAAGGGCCAGTTGGAGGATGCTTCAACTATGGAAAGGACCACTACGTGAGTCACTGTCCTCTGAAGAAATATGACCGCGATCAGCAGCATAGGATACACGCTGCAGTGACTAACAGACAAGCTGAAAAGTAAGTTACACCTATAGAAGTTCCGGGTAAGTTATTTGGTACACATGTAGTCATAATTTTTGATACTGGAGCTACTGAATGCTTTATTTCTACTAAACTTGCATTGAAATTAAAAAGAAAGGCTGAACAAATGGATAAAACATGGACAGTGCATTATGGGAATAATGTTGTCCATACAGTCAAAATGTGCCTTTTTGGGGCAATTCTTGACTTGTCTAGTTTCTCCACCGAAGTTGACCTATATGTCACTCCTTTAGGATCATATGATATCATTATTGGAGTTAACTAGTTGGCAGAACATAAGGCAAAGGTCGACTATTATGAAAAACAAATTTGTTATTTTGATGACTTGCAGAAAGCAACAGTCATTCAAGGTGTAAAACATGAAGTTGCAGTTAGGAAACTGACAGCTATGTAACTAAAAAGGGCTAAAAATAGAGGCTGTACCTTGTATGCAGTAAAAATGACAGAAAATGCTGAGGAAGATAATGATTTTATGGAAAGATATCCATTGTTAAGGGGTTTCAGTGATGTGTTTCCGGAGGAATTACCAGGTCTTCTACCGAAACGAGAGTTTGACTTTGCAATAGAAATCAAGCCAGGAACTGAACCCATATCTAAGGCACCTTATAGAATGACCACCCTCAAGTTGGTAGAGTTAAAGGATCAATTACAGGAAATTTTGACTAAGGGGCTGATAAGACCGAGCGTCTCACCATGGGGAGTGACGGTAATTTTTGTAAAGAAGAAGGATGGCACATTGAGGCTGTGCATTGATTACATAATGCTGAACAAGGCAACTATTAAGAATCGATACCCACTTCCTAGGATTGATGATCTGTTCGACCAGATGCGAGGAGCATCAGTCTATTCAAAAATAGATCTTCGATCTGGGTATCATCAGCTGAGAATAAAGGAAGAAGATATTCATAAAACAGCTTTTAGAACAAGGTACGAGCATTATGAATTCACGATGTTACCTTTTGGGTTTACCAATGCACCTGCTGCCTTCATGAATTTGATGAACAATATTTTTCAAGAATACCTAGACAAGTTTGTGCTTGTATTCTTAGACGACATTCTTATATACTCTAAAAATGTTGAAGAGCACCAAGAACATTTAAGGATAGTGCTGGAAGTTTTAAGAAAGAAGAAGTTGTATAGTAAACTGTCTAAATGTTCCTTTTTTGATGCAGAGGTGCATTATTTGGGACACGTTATAAGCAAGAATGGAATAGCCGTAGACCCTTCAAAGATTACAGCTATAACTGAGTGGCCTGCGCCTAAGAACGTGCATGAAGTGAGAAGCTTCATGGGCTTGGCAGGATATTATAGAAAGTTCGTTAAAAACTTTTCAAAAATTGCTGCCCCAATCACTTCCTTGCAAAAGAAGGATAAGAAATTTGTCTGGACGGACAAATGTGAATCTGCCTTTAAAAATTTTAAGGAACAGCTAACTACAACACTTATTTTAACTGTACCTAATCCAAATGGAAATTTTATGGTTGTAACGGATGCATCAGGAGAAGGCCTCGGAGGTATTCTGTTACAAAATAACCATGTCATAGCTTATAAAAGCAGAAAGCTTAAGTTACATGAACATAATTATGCTCCACACGACCTAGAGCTCGCTGCCATTGTTCATGCACTTCAAATGTGGAGGCATTACCTTTTAGGCAAACCTTTTGAGTTAAAAACTGACCATCTGGGGTTGAAGTATATTTTTACTTAGCCAAATCTAAATGCAAGGTAGCGAAGATGGTTAGAATTTCTATCTCAGCATGATTGTGATATAAGCTACATCAAAGGCAAGGAAAATAGAGTGGCAGATGCTCTGAGTCGAAGGAAGAATATCTCTGCTCTTATAACGTTATGAACTCAGTTTAAGGATGAGGTGAAAGATGCCTTGGAATCAGATCCTTATTTCCAGCAAGTCAAAACAACACTTGCTGCAGATCCAAAGGATGTCAGGTATAAAGGATTTCGTTTCGATAATGAAGGAATTCTGAGGTTCGAAAATAGGGTATATACACCTTTGGCAAATGACTTAAGAAGGAAATTGTTAACTGAGTTTCATAATTCACCTTTTTCTGGACACCCTGGCATTATGAAAATGCTTGCTGATCTTAAGTAGCAATACTTCTGGAAGGAAATGAAAAAGGATGTGGTGGAATTTATAACACACTACTTAGAATGTTAGCGTGTTAAGTCGGAACATATGCATCCCGCTGGATTATTGTATCCCCACAACATTCCACAGTACAAATGGCAAGTGATAATGATGGATTTCGTTCAAGGATTGCCTATGTCAAGAAATAAGCATGATATTATCCTGGTTGTCGTCAACAAATTAACCAAAGTGGCACACTTCATTGCTGGTAATTTGAAAGACGATGCACCAGTGTTAGCAAGAAGATTTGTACATGAAATTTTCAGATTACATGGAATACCCAAATTAATCATATCAGACAGAGATCCGAGGATGACATCAAGGTTTTGGAAAACGCTTAATGCGGCCTTGGGAACTAAATTAAAGTTCAGCTCTGCATATCATCCGGAGACGGATGGACTGACCGAGAGAGTTAATCAAGTTTTAGAGGACATGTTAAGAATGTATTGCATGGACCAGTAGTATAAATAGGAGGAATACCTTCCACTGGTAGAATTTGCCTATAATAATACATACCATGCCTCTTTAAAAATGGCACCCTTTGAAGCATTGTATGGAAGAAAATGCAGAACCCCTGTCAGCTGGGACAACGTAGAGGACAGAGAGGTAATTGGGTCAGAAATCCTTACGGAAATGGAACAACAAATCAAAATGATTCGGGAACATCTTAAGGAGGCTGCCAATAGGCAAAAGAGTTATGCAGACTTAAAGCGGGTTGATAGGAATTATAAACTGGGAGAGAAGGTCTTTCTTCGGGTTAAGCCAAAAAAGAGCTCAATAACTTTTGGCAAGGCTGCCAAGTTGTCGCCACGATACGTGGGACCTTTTGAAATTGTTGAAATAATCAACCCTGTAGCTTATTGTCTAGCATTACCTCCTACTTTATCACAAATGCATGATTTTTTTCATATTTCTTTGCTTAAGAAATACGTAACAGATTTATCACATGTGCTGAATTGGAATTCCTTACAGGTCCAAGACCCAAGAATAATCGTGGTTAAGCCCATTTGAGTGCTGGGAACTCGCCAGTTGTACTTAAGAAAATGCGAAGTGAATCAATGTAAGGTCCAGTGGGACCATTTTAGCGAAGAAAGTGCAACTTGGGAAAATCTCGAAGAAATGAGATCTACTTTTCCATACTTGTTTGATCGAAATTGAAATTCAAAAAACTGATAATTCTACCAAATTTAGACAATTAGTGGTCTATTTTACAGTTGTCTTAAAACACTGTTTTAAAGAGTGAATCTGTTTTTGGTATGAAATTGTGAATGGAAGGACAATAACTGAATTTTGTCCTAGAAACTCCTTGAATTGGTTAATTTGATCATCGGGACGATGATTCTTTAATAAGGGAGGAATGTAACGCCTTGATTTTTGTAAGTTATCATGGTGATTACTTTTCATATTGTTGTAACTACTGAAATGAAGACAAACATGTTAAGATATATTTTTAATCTTAAAGGAATGTGTTGCTAATTAGGACCCTTGTATGCTGTAATTTGTTTACTTGGGACAGCAGTTATTATTGCTTGTATGTTGCTGATGTGACAACAAATTTGTCGTATGCTTGATGAACTCTATTCACTGATTGACAGCACACCTTGAATCAATTCCATTGATCCAAGGAATGCTGTGGCCTTCTTGTAATCACTTTGTCGATTTAATTCTAAACCAGACTGAAGGTTGATATAAATGTTACAGCACCTGATTTCAGGTATGAATATCTGGCACGTAGATGCCAATGAAAAAGGTTTGATTCTCAAACCATACACTGTTGTAACGCTAGAATACGTAAGGCGATAAAGGCCTAGATGCGGGTGTCTCAGGTATGTGGAACGTGGGATGAAATGTCCCGCTTAATGTTAATATAACTATCAGGCAGAAAGATTTGATATGGAAATTGATTAATTAAGTATTAGGGGACTAAGACCCTAACCTACCCCTAAGTTCTACCTTATACCCTAACTACTATCCTATATGGATTTTTAAATTTTATAAGGGTGAAAATAGATCTAAATCCTATTAACCTATGAACTAGGTGAATGACCTAGATATGGACACTATTAAAAATCCTAAACTAATCCTAACCTAAGGAAGGGGATGCAAAGACCCATGTGGATGGAAAGGATAAGGAGGGAAGGTAAGAATTTAATGGGACAGTAAGTGACATCCTTGCTTGGACAGCGCCAAGTTTGGCGAGAACAGGGAAAATTTAGAGGCATCCAGTTAGCCATGAGACTAAATTTTGATTTCATACAAAATTTGAAATTTGGAACTCCCCAACCCGAGTCGGTGGTGGCGTGAGGAAAAAGGAAAAAGGCAGTGCCTTCAATGCATTAATTTCCTTGGTCTTCGTGACCAGCTCACCTTGGAAAGAGGAAAGAGGAAAAGGAAAGTTGTTGTTGCTGTGCGCATTTGGATTTTATTGCTCTGCATTTGGTTTCTTCACGGTTCTGTCGAACCAGTTGTGTTTGATTATTATCTCTATTTCTTTGGAAAAAATAAGGCTATTCTTGAGCATGTGAAAGTGTGTGGCTAGTTGGAAAGCCCAGCTGAGGACGTCGTGGAAGGAAACAATTCCAGTAGGCGCAGTTTTCTTCGAGCTTCAAGGAAGATTAACAGGCATGTTAAGCCCTTCTCTTTAAACTGCTTGCTTTTGCTTAATCATCTCATTAAAACAACCCTGCTCTTCTGATGAGGGGGTTTTGGATTATTCGATTTTGCTGTCATGATTGAGGTTATTTTGGGTTGAGTCATTTTCTTTGTTGGATGCGACTTGGGTATTTCTTTGCCAATGGGTAAGTTGAATAAATCTGTTCTTACTGTACGAGTCTGCATTGATAGTATTGAGTAATTGTTTCTATTACCCTTATGTATTTGAGTTGGTGAATGTACCAACGATGTGAATGTTGTTTTATGGGTTCTGCGCATCCTTGTGAAATAGGAGAATGAGATTTTCAGGTTGAAATGTCTGTTGAGAAAGAACTCGAAATGGGTATTTCTTTGCAAATGGGTACATTGAATGAAATTGTACATGCTGTGTGAGTTTGTTTTGACATTGTTGAACAATCGTTCTACTGCAAATATGGGGTTGAGTGGTGGAACGTAATAGCTATGCGTGTAATATTTCTGAGTGCTGTACTTTTCTTTTTTGTAAAAAAAAATGGAAGGATGAAATGATTCGTATGATTTCTGGTATGCACTGTCTTTCTAAAATGAACTCGACTTGAGTAATTCTTATTGTGTTTTGAAGAAAATGGATGTTTTCTTATTGAAATAATTTAATGAACGATTTTTTCTCTTCCTGTTGCTTGAACTCTGGAAATATTAGCAATAGAGCTTCACTGTAGATTACGGATTGGACTTGCTATAGGTAACAGTAAAGTGCAAATTGTTATTTATGAACTGTGTGCGTTAATGGGTTTAGAAGGCCGTGCAAATATTTGTCAAAGTGGCTGTATAACTATTCCTCTGGTTATAATACAGTGTAAGAAGTATGAATTCTTCTAGTACAGTAAGAGCATAGTATGCATCTTTACATTGTTTGCTCTATGGTGGATACGATGTTTTACCTACTTGTTTTTGGTATTTGTATGTGCCTGATTTAAAGGAAGTATTGATATGGATGATAAATTCTTCCTTGTTTTCATTAAAATCAGAATATGAATGGTTTATTCCTTGCTGTTGAAAAGTGAATTATCTCATTATTAGAATGAAAATGTGACTTGTTGTGGTTGCTGTACATTCTATATGTTGTAAAGACGTAAATGTTTGTAGAATGAATTATTTAAAAGAGAATTATAATAATTAGAATGAGTCATACTATTGGATTGTGTCTGTTCTAAATAGCGGATATTTGGTTAGACAATGAGAAGAGGTAATATGATCCATCTTCCTTGTATTCGGTTATTGATTTCTTAAGTTTCACTCTAAATTGTTATCATTGATTGGTGTCTCGTTTGGATTAAATTTTCAGTACAGTCATGAGGAAAGGAAAAGGAGTGTGGATGGATAACTTGGAATAATGATCATTTATTCTCTCCTACAGTTGGAAATATGTAATCGTTAAAGAATGAATTTTGTATTGCTTTGGTTTAAGCATCTACATTTTATTGCTGTTCACTTTTCTCATCAGTATTTGATTGCTTGGAATCAAATGAGTTGCATGAACAGAAAGGAAAGTAATTCAGTTTATATTTCAGTCAAATTTTATCCTTGAAAATTATAACTAATGAAAGGGAATGAAATTGATAGCATTTATGTTATTACAGCAGTATACATATTTGTGTTCCTAGTTCTTACTGATGTTGTAATCTGGAACTGTTGAAGGAAATTACTTCTTGTAATGAATATTTGGGAAAGAGGGCAGTAATCCTTTGACTGATTGGGATGATAATTAGATGATTCAGTTGAACTATGCTATTCATTCTTTTTGATACTTAATTCTTGAATGATGTTCATAGTAACGTTTCATAAAAGTAGGGTTCTTTTATTGAGACAGTTAATTAAAAGCACCTCATTTTAATGATAAGTGCTTAATATGCTCAGTTCAATGAATTAACCCGTGCAAGTAATTTTGTAGATGGAACTTGAGTATAAACGAAGACATGGTTGTTTTCTGATACTTCTTTTGATTTACTGAAGATGGATTGTAATTGAGAGTTATTACTCCTCTATGAGGAATTGAGAAAAGAAGAAATTACATTCTTCTATCTTATGTGTTGTAATGTTGTTTAATATAAACAAAGTCCAGTTATTTGGACTGGAAAATGTATAGATTATAAAACGGATGGATGAATACAAATACAACTGTGATATTTTAATGACTGTATCAGTTTGATATTGTTGAATAAGTTGGGAATATAACATTATTCCTTGATTTGGAATTATTCAAATGATCATGGATGGATTTAAAAGGAAATGACATCTATTCTTACCTAAATGTAACTTTTACGTTGAAATGTGCAATTAGTTCATACTTGGGTTAAGATGAATTTTTAATTGACATTAAAAAAGATTTAGGAAAAACATGATCTCTTAATTAAAAGGTATTCGGGATTAGCTTGAAAGCTAAGGAATATCAAATAATTTAGGAACAACCGAACCTCGTATTCGGACTCCGTTAATAGTCTCGAATGTTAAAAATTTAGAAAATAAGGATATGGGGAAAACATATCTATGGTTAATAGACCTTAACTATGTAAGGTTAAGGAGGATAAACGAATCAATTCATTTAGAATTAGACCTCGTTTAAATGACGTCTAATAAGATGGAATTCTGAATTTTTTTTACAGTTGTGGAAAAACTTGGTGAA
Source organism: Taxus chinensis (assembly GCA_019776745.2). Taxonomy (NCBI): domain Eukaryota; kingdom Viridiplantae; phylum Streptophyta; class Pinopsida; order Cupressales; family Taxaceae; genus Taxus; species Taxus chinensis. The sequence goes on from CM034146.1 coordinate 541,551,370, forward strand.
GTTTAATAGGTTAAACTAATTAAGCTTATCAGTAATGGGCTGCTTAGTCCAAGGATTAAAAAGAGAACCAAGTAGAGAAAATGCAACCCTTCGGTACGAAGGAGGAGATGCGTAATAAGCTAGAAGACGGATTAAGTCTCTCTTAGCTACATAAAACTGTAACAAGAACAAGGATAAAGGATCAACATGGCTACTGAAAGTTGATCTTAAATATTAAGATCATAACCAAATCACACTTGAGCTGGATGTGTACTCCCGAATTAAATCATCAAGATTACATAAGCTGGATACTAAGTTCTTGGCTGGGGATAGGAATGTGATCACGTATACGAAGTGACTCCGGAGGACTAAAGGTAACTAGACACATGGAGTCTTCTAGGGGTGACACCGAATGTTTGCATATCTTTAGCTATCATGAGTAATTTCCTATACTCGTTCATATTGCTAGTTGGGGTTAGAGTTTGACCTTAATGGGAAGGACTGGTAGAGACCAGGAAAGACCATTATAGATAACAGATAAAGTGAGGTGAAGGATGTATTCCATTGGTCTGTATCACATCCAGGAATATGATCATGCAAAGCATGTGAAAATCTTTGGCCAAAGTATCACAAGTGCTGGTTGCGTTGTCCTAATCACCTAGTTTAAGATGCAGGATGTCAGATGAATATCAGTAACAGATATTCAGATAGGATTCTTAAATGGATCACTTCGATAACTGGAAACAGTAAGAGAACCTTGTATATACATTATACTATGCATGAATTAACATGAAGGATCGGTAAGTCACCGAGTCATGAAATGAGAGATCGCTGAAACTCCGAGCCATAAAATGGGAGATCGGTAGTTCTTCGAGTCATTTACAGTAGCATATGGAATCTATTATATGATTGAATGGCACTGAATGTGTGTTCCATATTACAAATATGTGAATAGAGAACATTAGTTTTACAAGGAAATTGTGTGATCCAAACTGCATTATTTGGACAGAGAACAATTATTAAAACTTGAATGTGTGTTTGAATTATATAATTCATAACAGGGAACGTTGTATAAAAATAAAAAAATAAAAAAATTCTTGTTCTAGTATCTTAAAATGGGGATGTTACAAGGTGACACAAGCATTGCTCCTCTCTAGTACCTTGTCTGCTTATTGAACCATCAATAAAACAATTGCCAAGCCTCATTTTCATTTATGTCATCTTTCTTGGTGATGCTATGGAGAGGTGGATATTCTTCATGTAAGCAATAAATACCCAATTCAGCCTCTTCCATTTGCTTATATGGATCAAAAGCATGCCTTTTATGAGCCCACTCATCCAATGTTAAATCAGGGATGTTTCCAACCTTAGCATATGCTTATTGAGTGCTTGGACAATATTCTTCATCAAAGGTTGAGAAATTTTTATTGATTGGACTTGGTACATGAGGATCAATATGGAAGTTTGCAATAGGTTCGGACCGGATTGTAGCCTTGGCTCCATACCTTGTTCTGAAAAGCATGTGTGACCAATCAGCTGATAGGTACCTACTAATTTTAGCTATGAAGTCTTGAGACAAACATAGAGCAAAGAGCAGTGGAAGATTAATACTTGACACATCTTGCAATACTACGACATTCGAGCATGCATGAAATGTAAGTCTCAAACCTTTGATCACACTGATAGGTGTCACTACTGTTCCGTTTAATTACACTATTTTATGATTTTTTATGGATGTGTGGATCATTATAGGGTGAAAGATACCAAAATATACCCCACAGTGGGTGCCAAAAAATATTGAAAAATATTTTTTCAAGGATAAAAGATGGCGTTTCTTGTCAACTCTCTAGGACTAGGTCTTTCCTCTTAGGAAGGGGAAGCTTCCATTTATTGAAAACTAAAAATATTATACATTAATGTTATTTTTTTGGTTATTGAAGACTGAGGATAATACAAGAACACTCTAATAAATATGTGGAAATAGTTTTTAGAGGAAAAGAGTGTGAGGTAAGAGCAAGGGAATGGAAATGGGGAATGGGTTTTGGGTAATAAATAGAAATGTTGATTTTATTAACCACAAAACAATAGTAGTTCCAAATTCAACAAGAAGACAACAATATGAAAAGTAAGAAAAAAGGAACAATTAGCAAAAATTTTAACTACATCATATTCATCAAAATATTCTTTCTTTCCCTGATTATGCAGGATTACAAAAATCTATTGGAGTGGAAGTTGAGAAAGAGAGGAATACAATAAACAAGAAAATGGAGGAAATACATATTACTATAGGGGGAGTAAAAACTAATAATTGTGAATGTAGACAACATTACAATTTATACTTTAAATAATGGCTCCTCAATGAGGAAATGGAATGTTAGAGAGAGAAGAGGAGAGAGAAACTTTTCTCAAATGAAGACTACCAGAGTAAACACTAATAATTGTGAATGTAGACAACATTACAATTTATACTTTAAATAATGGCTCCTCAATGAAGAAATGAAATGTTAGAGAGAGAAGAGGAGAGAGAAAATTTTCTCAAATGAAGACTACCAAGGATGAAGTTTATTTCCCTTCATTATGGAGATGAATTTTGCAACCGAGTAGGACCTTCCTCAACTACATCTCTAATCAAATCATAACTTATCTGTGATTCAGAAATGATGCTCCATTATGTTTACTGGGTGTCTTTGTCTGTCTTAAAATATCTTCATCTCTGAGAGAAATGGTAGCAAAAAGTAACTCCTTATCACGAACATTATCTCTTGTCCCTCACATGATAAAAAAATCACTTTACAATCATGATAAAGAATGCACTCACACCATGCATGCCTCAAACTTGATAACAATTAGACCTCTTGGATTGAATAATATCATAGATCCTTGAGAATACTTGATAGAAACATAATAATCCTATGAAATGGAAAAACTCCCTCCTTGTAAAATGACACCAAGGAATGATTGAATGGATAGTGCCCTCCTGAAAAATATGAGCACTTCCTATCATGCCTCTTTAATGGAGATCAAGAATATACTGCAACCATGGTTCCCATCATGAATATATTTGAATCATCCAATCATATGTTTTGTAATAAAAATATTCACGTGTTTAATGAATCAAGCTTCAAGACATGTTTTCCTTCTCCCATCCTTCACTTTGAGATCATCTAAATTCATGTGCTCCATGGTGTTGTCTCTAATTTCTAAGTGCTTAGACACTAGAATTGAAATGGGATCGTATCCACAGTAGTGGAACTTAATTTTTTATTATTATGGTTTCACTAGCCTTAGAATGTTGTGTGAATGTAATAATGCAAACGAAACTGAATTCTAAGGAAGTTTCCAAAAATCTAAAAATTTGAATGGGTTTTAATACTACGAAAAGTTGAATTTGTATTTTGGGAAAAACGGGATAAAATTAAATCCAACTTGGATGTGAATTAATTCATTGGAATTTGTTTTACAAGATAAGTAGAGTCTTTGAATTTGGTGAAATTCCTGGTCATAATCAAAAAATTAGAAAACAAGTTTTGTTTGAAGGAAAAGCTTGCAAAATAACATTAATAGTGAAGGGAAAATTTTCAAATCTTCATTATGGGATCAATTCTTATCCAAAATGGAGTGGTTTTTGATTTTCTAGGAAGGTATCGGTGAGGAGAGTTGATGTTCCAAATTTGATGGAATTCGCTAGCGGGGTTTGAGAGAAAAAGCCAAATCATTTTTTTGTGTATGCGGTTTTAGAATAGTTTTGAGGATGGGTAGTATTTTTACTCACAATTTGATAAATTATTCATCATATGACATGATAAATGGCTCAAAATGGAGGTCTTGGTGTAGGAAACTTGTTGGCAATTTTTTGGAACCTTCCTCTATGTGGATTTTATACAATCTTCAACTCAAATTTCAATATTTTGGGTAAAACATGTTTACAATAGCTGAATATTTCATGTGTTTATAGAAAATAAACTAGTAATTTATATGCCATGAATCAAGGATAAATGGAAAGTCTCTCTCAAGAGGATTTTATTTCTAAAAATAGGAGGGATTTGGACTCTGGAATCATAAGTTGTGGGAAAAACAACCCTTTGGAGACCCAGCGCATAAAATGTGGTTTTGAGAGCATGAAGGAATAAATAACCAGCTTGAAAGGTGGTTTAATAGAGTCACTTTATGTTTTGAATTGTTTTTGTGCATTAGAGGGAAAGTGGAAGTTTAAACATCATGTGTACATTGGTAGAAAATACACTTTGCATGTATTTTCTAGTCTTTTTTTTACAAATGCATGAGAAAAATGTTCCTCCACCAGCATGAGGTGGAACATTTTGGTTTAATTTCACCACCAAAGTGTGCCTTGGTGCAAAGAGGCTCTTATTTTGCACCAAGGTGGAAAATGTGGGCCCCACTTGCATAAAACATTCACTTTTTAATTTTTTCCTCATGTTTCTTCATTGGGTTTGAATGGTCCAACCATATGGAGACTTTTTTTTTTCAAGCGGGTATGAAAAGTTCAAAGTTCAAAGTGTAAACCCACCTCAAAATTATGCCAACATCCCAAAGTGTGCCAAGGTGCACATGGTGACATCATCCACACAACTCAAGAATATAATAAGGAGGGTTCTTCACACCCTGAAGTCCATAATTAACCAAATTTGATCTTATAATATATGATTTTTCATGAAAATGGGAAAAGGAATCCACATATTTAGAAAGACTTAAAATGAGTCCTTCAATGATTTTTCCTCATACCTCCATTTTTGCCTAGGAAGGCACTCCAGTGAGTTAAGTTGCTAGAAGTGATTACAATAAGAATGGAAAAAACTATCACTTGGGTCATGAAGGGAGTTAAATGGAATTCCATTTTACTTTTTTTAGGTTCCCAACTCTGCTTGAGGTTCCTAAAACCTTCAGTACAAAATCCTTGTCCAAAAAAGCTACCATGTTTTAGTGTCATAAATTCTTAGTCTTATTATGCTCCCAAAAATTTATATTACCCATTCCATCATGTAGTTTAATCTACAATATTTTTGATTACTAGGATATGAGATCCCAACACCACCCATGGTTACTGAAACATTCACCAGAAGTTGATTTTTCAATAATGCACATATACTCATTTTCTTTAAAATTACCTAGAGATAAAACTTTCCCAAGACCACTCTAAATCCAGTATAATATCTTTTAAATAATATTATCACAGAGAACACTCAAAGACATTTATATTGACTAAAATTTGGGCTCTTGGGATGCTTGAGGATCCTAAAACCTTTCCCATTATTTGACTCTTGAAAAGAGGCAATTTGGCAATTTTGACTAGTTTTGACAAGTTTGACCAAAAAGGGGAAAATATTTCAGTAAGGTTGTAAAATAAAATTCTTAAACATTTTACATGCCAACATGGCTATAATAAGAAGTAAATTCCATGTGATTCTAATCCCCACTTTGGACATATTATTCTACATATTACTATCAACTTTTTTACTAAACATGTATTATTTCGAATGGACTCCACTCTTAGCTCAAATGACATGCATTTAGGTCTTGGTTGGTTACGTTCTCTTAGGGTTGTCACAGCTATCATACATCAAGTTGTCATAATTGAAGGTATTCCCTTTGAGGATCCTCTTCTTAATATTCCTAGTCACACTTCTATCATTCATATTCCTACTTCCAGGTCTCTAAATATGTATTTTAATTCACATATTATTTATACTATCTCTCTCCCTTATAAGTATCTATATAGGAATTCTACTTCACATATTATTTCTCATGGATATCACCCTTCTAGGTCTCTAACTAGGCCTTCTACTTCACATGTTATCTCTAGTGGCTCTTTCCCTTATAAGATTATGCATAATTATTTTATGATCACATTATTTCTAGTGGATATCACTCTTTTATTATTCCTAGTAAGTTTACTCCGGCATATACTACTTCTCGTGGATCTAGTCTACCTTTTTCTCCTCTCAAGACTTCTATGGCATGTACTCTTGCTTCTACCCCATTAACACATGAGTATAATTACTTGGCACAATTGAGGCTCGAGTCTCCCTTTTCTTCAAGATATGTTTTTCCTCCTCATGAGGGTCTCATTGGGTAGCTCTTATCCTACCCCTTTCCCTATACTTAACTACATTAGAAAAAACAAAAACATTCAAATATTTGTAAAATACAAAACATGACCTATACACAGATTATTTGTTAGCACTACATTACATACGATGTTTGTCACTATAGTTTGATAGATAACATATATATTTTTGTGTAATACTTACACACATACATTCATGAGGTATATTTATCTTAATACGAGACACATAGATCATTAAACGATGATATGATCTAGCTTAGTTCCTTAAATTACTCTCATAGGTACATCCCTACACACTATACATGTGTTATTGTTTCATTATAGTTCTTTTCTACTTCCTTGTTACACTTGATTACATATATTATGTATATGTTATCTTTTGATCTAACAGGACTAACATGTATCTTATGCAAAATTGACATGTCTTAATCTATGTGCTTATTTACTATTTGTTATGATTTTTTTGGCAATATTGGCACCATTTTTTTCTATACATGTTTGTTACTTGTTTGCACTACTACTTTTCCACTTTATTATACGTGGCTTGAGTGCCTTGATTGTATTGTGACACCATAGAAGTCCCATGTTTATGGATTTATGTATTTCTTGGATGAAATTATTTCTCTTATATGCAACCTCAATGGCTTGATTATGTTGTGATACCATGGGAAACCCATGTTTGTGGATTTATACCTTGATGTGACTCTTTCCTACATAATATTTCTTTTATTTTCTCACTTTCCTATTGACATGTCTTTACACTTGTTTTATTACTGTAGACACTCAAATTTGGAAATTTATACTTTGACATTGTTGGTCTTGACATTGCACACCAGTGTGCACAAATATACCCTCTTAACTCTTGATTAACACACCCTAATATCCCTTTAGTCACTTGTTTCACTTTTCATGACTTTCTATCATCAAAATCTGAGGTTTAATTGCACAACATATACCTAGAAACATCTATTCCCAGCTCCATGAAGTCAAAATCAACTTTTTCCTCCCAGGTCAAAAACATCGGCTTTGGTTGGTTTATAAAAATATACAAGTCGACCCTAGTGTATGGTTTTAGATCGAAACATTATTCACTAAAAGTTTCAATTGCATCATCTTCATATGGACTAATTTTCCCTCTTGGTCAATCTTTCATGACATAATAACCATAAGAATCTTCATTTAAAGTCCTATCATGTTAAGAGATCCTTGTATAAAATAAAGAAAAAAGGGCACTCCAAACTTCCAAAATTGAAAAATAACTCATGCACATTCATTAGGGTAGTATTCTCTATAGGTATGAAGCATATTACTAGGTCCATAAGTCTCCATATTCTCTCCATAAGAAAGAAAAGTGAACATTCTCAAGTATTTTGAGCAAGTGTGAAATTCAAGCAAGGTAATGTCAAAGCATGTTTTGTCAAATTTTGATTACACTACAGTAGATATCACATGTTATGAGAACAACATGTGGTTTGAGCCCTCTTTGGAGTAGTGGAAATGTCGACTGTGCATAGGGTGCCCCTAACCTACCTAACTTTATTTTGTATGAACTCCATCTTACACTATGAGGGTTTGATAGTTTGATCAGAGTCATAGAACCATTCTAAAGAATATTGAAGAAGACTGATACACATCGACAATCATTTATAGGAAGGTGAGGCACATAGAAATTTATAGATCCAGAACCTAACTAGGTCCAAAACTATATATAAGGGTTAGGACCTACACATGGTTTTAACCTAGTTGTATGGTTTTTACCAAGTACAATTTCAAGTGTAAGTTCCTACAATGAAGCACTTTTAATCTCAGGTCATCCCAATCCTACATCCAGATCACTTTGAATCTCCCAAATCTATATAAAATAAGATATGTGCAATCTCTCCTTTGTGTTTTGATAGTTTCTAGGTTAATAGGCACTTTGTAAAGTTTTATTCTGATTTGGGTAATTAATTTTATAAGATAATTAAATAAGAATATCCTCATGTTGCATTATTCCATCCTTTTATGTATGTCAATTAGAAACACACTAAATCTTAAAAGGGAATGAAATAGGAATTCACAAAAAGTGAAATCAAGTTTCCACCATGGGAAACCCAGTTTTAGGTTCATATTTTCAAAGGTAGCCACCATTTTAGCCTTTTAGGTAACCCTAACAAATTATCAAAATTATCCAACATGAAAACACATCTTTTCCTTTGGGTCACACAATTAAATGTTGTATCACATACCCCTTAAAAGAGGGAGTGTTTATTGGGGTATATTTTTAGGTATAGTTTTTCAAAAGGTACATATCCTCATAAAAATATATAGATATAAAAATTTGGGAAAATAGAACACACGTTCAAAATCATACAATACGGTCATGACCGTATAGATGTTCTTGACCTTCCCATACATTTGTACCCTGGAGGAAGATGTTTTAAATTATCCTATAGTTTTAGGTTTCCACTTATGGGAAGTATTCCTATGTGATCCATGACTTAAAGGACACCCCACATTTTTTAGTTAGTTTACATTTAATAATGGGAGGTAGCCTTTTAGGTAACCTTAACAAATTATCAAAATTATCCAACATGAAAACACATCTTTTCCTTTGGGTCACACAATTAAATGTTGTATCACATACCCCTTAAAAGAGGGAGTGTTTATTGGGGTATATTTTTAGGTATAGTTTTTCACAAGGTACATATCCTCATAAAAATATATAGATATAAAAAATTGGGAAAATAGAACACACGTTCAAAATCATACAATACAGTCATGACCGTATAGATGTTCCTGACCTTCCCATACATTTATACCCTGGAGGAAGATGTTTTAAATTATCCTATAGTTTTAGGTTTCCACTTATGGTGAGTATTCCTATGTGATCCATGACTTAAAGGACACCCCACATTTTTTAGTTAGTTTACATTTAATAATGGGAGCTTGCCCATACCCAAGAAGGAGGAGCTTAGCCCCGTGACCATTGGTGGAAACCAATAATTTGCACTACTGTACATACCCTTTACACAACAAACTTGCTTTTTTTCTTATAACTTGACCATATTCATTCAGCTTGTTTCTAAAAACCCACTTGGTGAAAATTACATTTTTATCTTTTGGTCTTGGACAAGCTCCCAACTTTCATTCTTTTCAATCTGATTCAAATCTTCTTCCATAACACCAATCCAATTTTTTTCTTCACTTACTTCAACAAAAGTCTTAGGTTCTATTTTAGATAACAAGAACATATTTTTCATGTTTAGATGTAGTTTCTAATATTCTTCTTGTATCTACTCCAACATACTTATTGCCAATGATTTGATTCTTTGGATGATTATTTTTAACTTCTCTAGATGTTGTATTTGTATATTTCCGTTCAATCTCTTCTTCTTCAACTTCTTCTCCATCTTCCTTTTTCCTGCTTTCTTCTTTTGTGTAGACAAATTCTTCTATTTTTCCCTTGTGTTGTTTTTTTTAATCCACTTCCACATACTTTTTACTCTCAACCATTTTGTGTAACTTTTTGTTATCACATCCATGGGCTTTTATTCTTGAAGAATATACAAGGAAAATATTTTCATCAAATCTAGAATCAAAATTTCCCAAGTCATCATCATCTATTTTTTATGTAACACTTACTTCTGAACACTTTGAAGTATTTAACAGCTATAGGTCTTCCATTCCATAACTCACAAGGAGTCTTGTTGTTATTCACTCTAATTTCCACCTCGTGTAGAATACAAACTATTGTACTATAAAACTTATCTCCAAAATGTGACTGATAGCTTGGATTCATTTAGCATTGTTTTAGCCATTTCTTGTATAATTTGATTTTTCCTTTCTAAAACTCCATTTTTTGTGGAGTCCTTGTAGCCGAGAAATGCCTCTTTATTCCATTATGCTCAAAAAAATCCTTAAATTCATTTGAGTTAAACTCACCTCTCCAATAAGATCTTAAGCACTTGATTTTTAAATATGTTTCATTTTCAACCAAGGCTTTTAAGGATTTCAACGTCTCAAATGCCTTTCATTTTTCTCTCAAGAAAGTGACCAATGTCATTCTAGTGTAATCATCTATAAAAAACATAAAGTAGTTCCCACCTTACAGAATTTATGTTCTAATAGGCCCACAAATCTCTATATGAACAAGGTCCATCGGATTTGTTGTAGAGTACTCCTTTGACTTGAAGCTTCCCTTGTCTATTTCCCATGCTGACAATGATTACAAAGAGTGTTTAAATATTTTTTAATATTAGGCATATCTTTTACAGATTGTTTGGTGTTGATTTTTTACTAAATTATCAAAGTTCATGTATGGCCCATTATTCTATGTCATAGAAAAATTTCTTCAAACTTTCCCATGTAGCATTTTTCTCCCTTAATCTCATTGAGCACATAAAGATTATTAGCTGTTTTGTGTGCATGTGCAACTAGTTTTTTAAATCTTCTTTCCCAATCTCACAACCCTATGCATAAAATAAGATAGTGCTCCCTTGATCACGCATCTAACTGACACTAAGAATATTATTCTTTAGACCTTCAACATATAATACATATTTTGTTTTTGTTTTTACATTAGAAAGGCTAAGGTTTCCTTTTCCAACTATTCATGTCATGGAATTATCTCCAAATTTTATTATTCATGTACTTATTTCCTTCAAGATGAGAAATTCATTCTTGTCCCCAGTCATGTTCCTTGAGAATCTAATGTCAATATATCATTGTTTTCCTTCATCTTATGCATGCAATGTAGTTTTCACAAGCATATATTTTTCTTTTTTCTAATTATTTCGTTTTTTCTTCTTTTTCCATAATTTTGTATTTTTTCTTTTTGTTTAGCAGGGGTGTCCACTTCTCAGTAAACATGAGAGATTTCATAAAACAATTTTGAAAAATTCTTTCTATATGACAAAATTTATTGAATTTGTAACATACATATCATTCTCATTGTAATCTGATAGAGGAGAAAAAACAAATTATTTTCTATTTGAATACCCATAAGAAGTTTCATTCTTGTTCCAATTGAAATTTCTTATATGATTTCTACAATCTACTGCTTTATGACCAAAATGATTACATGAAAATTAATAACCAAAGAAGTAGTTCTGAAACCTGGTCATGTAATGTTGTCTCGGAGGAAATGAGATTATGTGTTTGTTTAAATCACCTTTTGAAAGAGTAATGATATTATCAGTAGCATGATTTTCATTCTTTTGAATATATTCAACTATGATATGACCTTGTAGAGCATATGCATAACTCTTTGGTTTGTCTGCATTTTTCTTATTTGGTGTCTCATTGAGATCTTCTTTTACAGTCTTATGGTTTTCTACACAACCAAGACCAATTTTGATAAATGAATACCTCTGGATATTGATAATGTCATCTAATATTTTAGAGATCTTGTCAAACTTGATGTATTTATTCAACTTAGTAGTTATTTTCTCAAGTTCCTTTCTTAAGGAGACAATTTTAGATTCTATTATTTCACTATTTTCTTCTTTTATTCTCAATTGAATTCTTACATCTTCCTCTATTTTATTTTCTTTTTCAATCTAAATTTTTAGGATCATAACCATTTTTTTATTCTTATAGATTTTGTAATCGAGCACACTTTTATTCTTCATATTTTGAATTAATAATATGAGTTTCAAATTATTTTTCTTGAGAGATTTTAACTCACCTAGAGAACATATGAGTTTTATTCAAGATCCACCCCTACTTCATCTTTGACAAATTCTTCTTCTTCCAAAAATTTGTTACTTATAGAGGCATAATTTTTTATTTCTATAGTCACGAACAAAATTTCTTCTTTGTCACTTTTTGATATACCTTCATCCTTTTCCTCATCTAACCTATTATCCCTTTGGAGTAGAGGATTTTCTTGTATGTTCCAAAACGTTTCTTATTTTCATTGTGTTTGAATCTCTTCTTATTTTGAGATCTACTTATATTATTATTCCCATCCTTATCATAATTTTCCTCACCATCACTATCATCCTTATGTGGATATTTGGCAACAAAATGTCATATTTTACCATAATTGAAAAACTTGAAATGTATCTTACATTTATACTTACAAGATCCACTTTGAAGCTTTCTAATGAACATGGCCTCCTCCTCATCTAGTTCATCACTTGAATTAGAATATTTATTTTTCTTTCTTTCAAGATTTGAAAACTGCTTCCTTTTTTTATGGATTCCCTAATTATGTTGTCATCTTATAGGCAATGAGAATTCCATGTATCTTAGTACCTTTTTAACTATTGTGAATTATTCAAAATTTTCACCAAGCCCTCTAATGATATTAACAATATCATTCACACACAGAAGATATGCTGTAAAAATTTCTTTATATTTCATTTTTAAGATTTATAATTGAATCCTATGAGTCTAGAGATTTTCCTTTTTAAATTTTCTATCACCCTCATAAATGGTCTAAATTTTATCCCAAATGTCCTTTGCTAAAGTACAATGCATTACTTTGACATTTTTTTCTTCTAATAAGCCACATAAAATTACATTCATGGATTTTTCATAATTCTCACTAGCCTTCTTTCTAGCTGTATCTATTGGTGGATTTTTAGGTGTTACATATCTAGTTACTAATGCTTTCCAGGTATCAAAACCAAGAGACATTAGATGTGGTCCCATCCTTATGCTACATAATGCATAGTTTATTTTCTCAAACATTAGAGCATTGTTTGTGGAGAAACCTTATTGAACTTGATGACTAGCCATGTGTGTTTTTTAGAACAAGATTCTAACAGTTAGACCATTATGAAGGAACCTTCTCTGATACCAGTTCTTAAACACATGATTATACTAAGGGGGTGAATCAGTATAAGATAAACATTTAGCTATTAAAACTTACATCCATAATTAAAATATACAAAACCATTCCAAACAAAATGAAATAGAGAAACAACATATTTATGTAGAAAACCCTCTCTCTGGAAAAACCATGAAATAAGACTTATTAGATCCACTTTTCAAATCCAACCCAAATTAAATGCTTTATACTTGTTTGTAGGAACCAAACTTCTGGAGATATCAATTCCCAAAGACAAGCACCAACTTAGCCAATTTTTGTGAGCTCTAACTCACTAGAGACACCAATCCCCAAATTGTGTGAGGCACTAACCTCAAAAATATTATCTTCCAACTTTTGTAGTTTCTTCTTAACAAGATGAAAAAAATTCTACTTCTTCTTTTCTGTAATCCTAGAAGTATGATACATATATTTCAACAAATCATTTTCCTTTCTTTTCTGTTCTATTGTGTATTTTTTCAGCTATATATTTTGAATAATATTTTCTTATTTCTTCTTATGTAGCATCACTCTTTCAACATGGATATTAGACCCCCTTTCTATCAATACATTAATTCATTTTTATATCTACCTCTTCCCTTTTATGTTTTATTTTCAATTTCAATAGTCTTTAGATCTTATTACACAGCTCTTTGTTTTCCTGGGTGCAAAAATAACTTGGAAGGACTAGAATTTGAATATGAAACACCAAAGTAAAATAACCACAAACACTCCTTAATGATTATAATTTGTCATTGTTTAATGAATTTGGCCTTTGGCCTTCCATGGTTAGATAAGAAGTTTGCAATTTAGGACCTTTGGATTTCTCTCACCACTTCACACATGTCACATATGTGTTGCATATTTGTTATGTTTTTACTACATAATGGCTGCATATTTGTTGCACTTTCACTATGTATTCGCTGTGTATTTGCTGCACATTTTCTGTTAACAAATTATCCACTCAACAATTCATTTTCCTTCTCTCTGATGCATGCTCTCACACACACTTCTCTTCCTTTTGCATTTACTCCTGCTTCACAAAAACTCATTATTTCTCCTCACCTACAAATTTAACACACCAAATCTATAAAAATTCAGTAATTTACCTTTAGAGTCAAACTCATTCTCTACTTTGCCATAATATCCATATGGGTACACTCCCTTCAAAAATTCACTCTTCACATACTCTTTTCTCTCCACTCAACTTCCATACCATATAATGATGTTTATATCTCCTTTTATACATGTACCCTCTCTTCACTTTGGCATATATAAAAAGATGAAGATCAAAAAAACATGATCATAAATGCATTACAAGTGTTGGCCAAGACTGTTGGTCTAAGAAACATCCCAACCACATACTAAAAAAAAATTTCGAAGCATTCAGTTTAGAATTTGAAGTAAGCTGGTCATAATCTAAAGCTTTCTAGTAGGACTTTGAAGTAGTTTGGTCAAACTATGAAGCTTTCTGGTAGGACTCTAAAGTATCCTTTGACATCAATGATAATTATTCAAACAATGAATCCCCATTAATGGATGAAGTGGGCCTCCCACAGAATATAACTTCCCCCATTGAGTTTTGTGTAATCATGATAGGTATTCGCAAATTTATATAATTTATTTATCTACACCTTTGTAGGATACCTTATACCGTATTGTGGATCTTCTGCTAAGAATAGGTAATTCTTTAACTGTGTAGTCCGTGATACTATAAATTATCCCTCCACGGTTTCTCAAAACTATGGTACTCCACTTCAATAGGTAGCTCTCTTGAGGATGCTCTCACTTGATGATCCAATTTGAACTATCTCTCAGTATCATTCACATAAGGAGGAAAAGGTTATTTTGGGAAGGTACAAGGATTATTTTCTATCCCATTCATAGGAATGACAATAATGGAATCCTATAAGTGCGCTTCTTTTTGCTTCATTACTATATTAATTGTCATGTTTCCACTGTATGCCCATTTTCTATTGATTAAGATTGGATAACGTGTTGCATTTGTCTTCTTGTCAATGAATTCAAAATTTCCCAGGAAACTAAGATCTCATACGTTTATTTCCACATATTCTAGTTCGCATAATTAGATCTACTCTACCATAATCAACTAGAATTAGAGTCGCTAGATTGTATTAATACATGTGCACACATAGCTTTCCATATGGATTTAAGCATCATGTTTATAGTGCTCACTCCAAAATTAAATATTTTGATCTTGTATCTCATAGCCTCTAAAAAATATATTTAAGTGTATATCCACATCTCATGGTCTCTTAGTTTTCACATACTAAATTGGCTTATTGGGGTGCATGGATCCACTAGTTCTCTTTATAATAAGATTTTCAACAAGTTAGATATATTATGAAAGATATATTCATCAAGCAATACATTGTAATTATTTTAAGAATATCGGTCAGTGCAACTACTACTCCTTTCTACTTCAAGATTCTTACTACCTACACATAGACATGTTTTTTAGCCTCCCTAGGATTCTAGGTTCCCATGTCCCTATTTTGTGTATAATTCAGCAACCCTTTTAACTCTTCTTGTAGCTCATTTTCCTTCCTTAAGTATAGGTACGTATCTTCATGTGCATGCCATATTTTGAGGCTCTGCAGGTATCTCCATAGGTCCCAAACCTTGTTTTTTTCTTTGCAACCTAGTCACATCGTGGAGACTCATAGTTTCCCTAGGCACCACATTGACCATCCTAACATTGTGCAATTTTTTTCCTTTGATTACTTCTCCAAGGTGGGACAATCGTCTATATAGTGTTTCATATGTATTACAATGTGCAAAATACATTTCATGTGTTAAATTTGAAGTGTACTTTCATGCAATATGATTTGGTTCTCTCCAAAGATGACAAACCAAATATTTCCTCTAGGTTCGACGTATCATCCTACTTTATTAATAACCACCCATGTAACACCCTAATTATACATTATACATTATACATTATACAATCTCTATGGAGCATTCCAACCCTAATTTTGATTATGGTATCCTCTGTATAAACCTTGAGGTAGAGGGGAATTTCATTGCTATTGCTTTTGTGGTAAAGGGGATTCCCAACCCATCATAATTTATGGATATTGTGGATCCCAAATTCTAATTTGTTGAAGGAACGGTAGAGACTACTATAATTCGGTTGAAGGGACGGAGGAGCCTATCTTCCTACCATAGCCGTTTCTATTTCTGGTGCATCCAGTAGTGGTTTCAGATATAATTACACTTGTACCATAAACAAATTTCTAGTTACTTCTTCCTTTAGGTACATTAGCGATATATAATCCTTAGAGTCATGCATAGTTGATTTGTAAAAATTGCATACTACGTTATGAGGAAGACACACTTAGTGTTGCATCAAGTGGCACTTAGTTTTAAGATAACCTCATACCCTAGAAACTTTGCATTACTCTACTCTTCCATCAAGATGAAATAGTGGCTTACTCCCCTAAGACCTTGGGCATTCATTATTGAGGTGCCCTTATTCCCTACATCTTACACACCAAATTCTCACTTTGGGTTTCTTTCCCTCCTGCATTCCTTCTAACGTCCACATCATAGTATCTAGTTTGGATTTTATCTCTTGGTTGACTCTTGCATTTTCTTTGTAGTCTTTAATTATTTATACAATTATGGAATCCTCAATTTCTTGCGCATTAGTGGAAAACTTCATTTGTGTGATGGTAAAACAAATCTTGCTACATAATCCTTCTAAAAACCAACCAGTCTTACTTGCATCATGAATTTTGAAACTTGTCTAATTCATTACATCAGAAAACAAAAGATCATATTTTGACATGGACTCTTCTATATTTTTATTATCTTCCTTTAAGTCTTGGATAGTTTTTCCTATGCATTTTCTCCTTTCGAATTGAAAGGAAATATCATTATGGGCCTCCTTTAATGTTGCTTCGCTCAAGTTCATAGAATATATATATATTTGAAATCTCTAATAAGTAAATATTTCTTTGTATTTTCATCAATTACCCTTGGTACCCATCTCATCTCATAAGTTAATGAGTTGTAGGTCAGTTGATCCATCATAGGGATGTAAATTTTCTTACATATTGGGAATATGAGCCATATTTCCTCCCCCAATTGGTTGCCTTCCTCCTAGTTGTGTTAAGCTGCTACCGAAATTTCAATTAGCCTTATTAGTGCTTGCACATGTACTCACACTTATACAACTATATGCGCACACCAAATTTGTAGAGTTTGAGGACCCAATATTAGATTTCATGGATTCAAGAAAAGTTACTCTAGATTATTGTTGCAATCTCCACTTCTTATTTTAGTATTATTAGGAAATCCAATGTGCAATGATTGTTTACTCAAATTACAATTGGACTTCCTTATGAGTTCTTCTATTTTTATTGTTATAGGTGTTATTATTAACCTTGCTTACACATTAGTGTAGGATTTTATTCCATTACATGGTTTTTTCCTACACCTATATTTAGCTTGCTTAGGTGTTAGCTAGATAGATAGGAGTTACACTTCTCCACCTTTTAAGGTGGGAGTTAAAATTTCCCACTTCTTACTTATACGCCTCTTGTAAATTTATTTTCCTACGCATTCTGAAGACAATAATATTTTTGGCTCATGTTTAGTTCATCTCTCTTGTAACAATACTCTTTTTATGTTTTCATATTTTAGCATTGCTCGATCTCATCCCACATTCTCACAAGGTATTATATCTTGTTCTAGTAATCGATCGTTATTATTTTATTGTGTTTTTTTGTTGAAATCTTGATTTTTTCAATATTTTTATTACATATTATTTGATTTCATCCAAGTATATTCTTCTCTTGCATCTTTGGATGATCTGGAGAATCATAAATGAGAAAACGATATAGGTGATTTTGTTGGACATCCTTCATTCTATATATTTTTCCAAGAAATGGATTGTGTCATTGAGTCCAGATCATTCTAAAACCCTATGATTGATAGTAAATTTGAATATGCTTAAAAGTAGTCATGATCATGTATTTTTTAGGGTTGTATGTTCATTTATGGGCTATTTGGTGGAGTTCCCTAGCATGCCAAAATTTAAGTTTTTTGGGGTTTTCTAGAAAATTTGTGGGTTTTTTTCAGTTTGCAAGATCTAATGGAAACATTCATTTTTGAGGAAAGGCATTGAATATGTCTAAGTGCGGTTATTGTACATGTCTTGATGGGGTGTACCAATCTTCTGTTAGAAATTTTACTTATATATAGGAAGATACGACTATAACTATACGTGTACTGCATATATGACCTACATAGAGTTAAAGGAAGTGGTTGTACCTATTTGGCAAAAGGCATGTAAAAAGTTTAAGATGGTATCGTATTGAGCGTGTATAGTAAATGGCTATGGTTTGAGGCAACCTTCTGTCAAGTTTTTTTGACTCTACTTCCTTGGGTTCTTGTTGGTTATCTGTTTAACCTTGCTTCTCTCTATGTAAAAGGTTTTTTGGTCCCTTCAAAACCAATTTTTTTTACCTTATCAAAAAAAAAATAATGAATGCCCCTTTTAAATATATATGAATTTACATTATGTAAATAATCCAACACTAATCTGAAACCAAATGATGTTTTAATTTTAGAGTCCATGCATAATAAAATAAATATACATATAATAATTTATTATATTTCATAAAAAAATACACACACATATAGGATAAGTAGCTCCTATAATCAACTAGATTACTTCAACTCACTCTAGAAATAATTTTCTACGTGTGTGGTTATAACCATCACTATTATATCTTATATCTCCAAATAACTAACTATATACATGAGTTCTTTCTAACAATTCACTAATACTAATATTATTCTCACACTAATTAGCTACCCACATGATTTCATACATCATACGATAATATTATCTCATTAATGTGAGCACTAAACATGATAATTCATAACATTATCTTCTTAACCCATATACTTAATAACTACAAGACATATGAGCTCAGTTGGAGCTTCCTATGCAAGGTTAACCATAAGTTACTACAAAATCAATTGGTTTTATTGATAATCCAATAGACCTTGATGTCCTTAGTTATCCATTACCATTGGGATTTTCCCACTCAAAATATCCTTATATAATGGGGAAAATGATCCAAAGCAACGCCTATGTACCTTTATTTTTTCATCTATGGACTATGCAGGTAATATTACCTTATTGGCCAAGAGTTTTCCATATAATTTTAAGGAATATGTATCATATTGGATCTATGCCCTTCCTTAAGGTTTTACAAACTCATTTTGACCTTTTTCCTATAGTTTGCTTTCTTATTTCTCCATCAACATTTTCCAATATCTCCCCTTTTCCTAAATTACCACTTCAAACAATAATCCAATGAGAAGGCTACACATTATGTCTTATGTTACAAGACTATGATCTCTCTCAAGAACCTAAACATATTAATAAGGATGAGTTATAAAAAGTGTTCATTTCTAGCCTTACTCCACAATGTATGGAAAAGGTTATGTTATCTAGCTTCATATAATATGAATAACTAGGTTAGATATTAATAATGCATTATAATAAGCTCCTCAAAACCAACTGTAGACACTAAAAAATTTGGTAACTTGTCATTTTTAAATACCAAGTTTGGATATGCTCCCTTTCTAATAAAAATGCACACGTTTGGAATCCAATTAATTAATTTCTCTAGCTATTTTTTGACTTTATTATCTTTACACTAATTCTCTATAATCAATTATAAAAATATTATGAAATCAACGTAGTAAATAGCATTTGTACTTTGTGTCACAAATTTCTATTTCAATTTTCATATTTCATATACAAGAGTGTACAAAGGTCAGGATGTGGGGTCTAGTCTTGGCTGATCTATATGGTCCTACCAGCCCTTTACTTTCTCCAAATATGTTTTGAATGTGAATATCTTTATTAGTTTGTTTCATGTTCATCAGGGTTGACCTTATCAGAATATTCCACGTACAAAAGGCTATATAAGTATGTCAATATCACTTTATAATTCACCTAGTACTCTTACAAGATCTTATCACAAATATCATTCCAAAGGAACTCAAGGGTTTCCTAATTCTACCAAAATTAGTTGATCATTAATTAGATTAGTCCCTAATACAATTCTAAAGCACTCAACTAGGTCAAAGTTTCTAGCTTCCCTCCATTTCCAAGCATGTAAAAGTCATAAAATGATGTCTTAGAAAGAGAAAATTCATTCCAAGCATTGTTCAAGGGTTTCAAGGAAAAAAAGGGTTAGTTTAAGAATTTGAGGGCACACCCATCACACTAATATTGTACTTTTTACATTATATACTATAAAATTAGCCTAATATCTTGGTTTCAAGAGACATAAGGGCACCCTAGGGGGTTGGCTAGTTTACACTCACACTTGTATAAGAACTTGGAAGAACTAACATGAGGTTTGGTCTCACAATGAGGAGATATAGTGTAACACTTAGATTAGTTTAGAAGTTTGTGTTTACTCTAAGGGTATTCTATCCTAAATACACATGTTTTCTCCTTTTAGTTTTGTTAATGCTTTGATGAACAATTTTACAGTTTTTTGCTTTAGTTCAGGTGATTACAAATTCTCTTGAATTTGTGCAAGTAAGAGCGACATATATCGAAGGTTATTTTTAGGAAAGTGAAGCACATAGGAAGTTTCAAACCTGAACTATTTAAGGGTCTAATACCATATAGATACAAGTTTGGACCATTCAGTAGTTGTACATTATTTCCCCTACTCAATTTCTAATTCTATAACTTGCATCAAATTACTCTTAGTTTTTAATTTATATTTTTCACATGTCTTTACATCTAGATCCTCTTTTTTCCTAACATGTACAACTAAGTCTCTTTCACTTATTATGTATTTCAAATATTACTTATCATTTTATCAATCATTACAAGTCTTAATGGGCATTATTCCTAGTTATGAAATTTTATTGGTGATTTAATTAGATCAAAACAATCCAATGTATAAACCCTTACATCCTATTTATTGTTGTACACTTTCCATTTCATTAGATTTAATTAGGGTGTAAAAATTTCATGAACTTGAATTGCAATTGAATCTTGTACCTAATTTAAAACCCTGGTTTCCCTATGGTTTCATATCCACATTGTATATTTATATCCAAACATGATTTTCAGCTTTTACATGTCCTAAATTTGTTTTTCATAAATTCCCTAGGGTATCATGGTTGGTCATTCCCATTGGGTCTCTTTCTAAGGATTCCTAATTATCAAATCACCTTTCATCATATATCTGAAGCATAAGGGATATGTTTTCAAATTCCTGAAATGTTTTTTATTTATTTTGATATTGATATCCAAAATAACTCCCCTAGTTATTTAGACAACTTATATTTCCATTCTGGCTTTGAGGTTCTACATTGCAGGTTGTGTGCACTTCAATTGTTCTCCTAGTGCACGTTTCCTTATCTCTTATTCCTCGTGTGCCCTTGCACTCCCCATTTCCTATGCTTCCCCTCATCTTCCTTCTCTTTTCTTCTATTTATGTTCCATATTTTCCCTTGGCGCCCAATCTCTTTACATTCACCTTCTTCCCAATAGTTCATGCACCCTTCGCGCACTTCAGACTTGCTTCCCAAAATTAGCTAATTGCCACACATTATTTGACAACAATGATTACATTCTGCCATACATTACTTACCTACATGTATTCCTGCCTCTTCCATACTGTGCACATTACTTTTGTATTCCTTCTGTTTCTTCTTTTGTGCTTCTTTTTCCACCTATGCCTCCTTCTGCCTTCTTCTACGCCAATCTATGTGCCACGTGGACTGTTAAATATTGAGTGTGCTACACACAACCAATCAAATTGCGCCAACTATGTGTTGAATCCTATGCGAAAAATTGTTGCTTGACACATGACAGAGGAAATAAAACATTATGCATAGTTGGACATCCTTTCAGCCATTCTAAAGCGTGCCATGTGTTATTACATGTCAAAGCGGTACATTGCAGACTTCAAATTGTCATAACTTTTGCTACAAGGATCAGAATAGAGCATGGTTTGTCTTATTTGATAGGTGCTAATGTGGGATACACTCCAAATCATTCAAATTCAAATTTTGGTAAGTTTTGGTAGGTGAGAAGCTAGAAAACGTCCCTCATGCCATTAATGCATGATCTGATTGCTCCAACCACCTGATTTGATTTAGATCTCACCTCCTTCCTTCTCCTACATGCCAAAATAGACTATGGAGAACACATTTGACAGATTTTGCAGGTGGATTCAATAGGAATTCATTGCTTGTTGTTGGTGGTTGAAGATTCAAATCATATTTTCCCTCCTTCTCCTCTTATTCTCTCATTGATTTATCTATA
The DNA here is from genome assembly GCA_019776745.2 of Taxus chinensis. Lineage (NCBI taxonomy): Eukaryota > Viridiplantae > Streptophyta > Pinopsida > Cupressales > Taxaceae > Taxus > Taxus chinensis. The sequence goes on from CM034146.1 coordinate 541,573,570, forward strand.
AATGTAAGAGCATGGCTCATTGTAAAGGGTTGGAAATTTTGGATCCTCTAGTGTTTGCTAAGGATTTTGTATCTTTGTATTTTGATTTCTAGGCCTTTGCATTTGGTTCTTCAATGCAGACATCAGCCTCATACAACATTATAATAGATTGTGCATATCTGGAAGTAATAAAAGCATTATTTTGTGGCTATTCCTTACCTTAATGTATTTTTATTCTTCTTTCTTTCCTTTCCCTTGTGTTGTGTGTTTTTTGTGCTACTCTCAAGTCCCTTGCGTAACTCCATTTTATTATTGTGCTTCATGGAATCGATTGTGTGATAGTATTCTTGGTCTGTGCTATGCATTCCTATCCTCTCTTCATGTATTCCTTTTCATTTCCACTCAAAACAATCATGTTCATCCCACTTTTTTTGGTGCTATCACCTTCCTTAGATTAGTTTTCCATTTTCATGTTCTCCTTCTATCCCTTGGTCCCTTGGCATCATTAGCTTAGGATTTACTTTCAGCATTAGGAGTAGTAGTAGTAGTAGAAATAGGTAGAGTAACCAGGCCTTCTTCGGAGGTCTGTCTCAAGTGTGCAAGGTACCACAACTTGGAGACAGTCCCATTGTTGCCTCAATGAATCAGTTCAACTTGATCTGAGATGGGTGCAAGTTTGAGCTCCAACAGTTTCTGGCAAGCCCGGTGGGACCAGTATTGAAATCTTAAATTTCATCATTGCTAAGTTCTAGTGTGTGGCTTAGTGATTTCCAATCCTTTGGAGGCTCATTTCAACACATCTAGTGACTCCCAACACTTCCAGATCTACTATATTTTAGTAGTCCTGAGCACCTTTCATGAGAAGAGTGCATACAAGACAAAGCAGTAGTAGTTGAAGCATCTTTTGAGTACCTCCATCTATCTCTGAGGAGAACATGTAGCAGAAAACCCACTCACATGCATCCCCATCTCTAGTGCGCCATGCACAATCCACTCCTCCTCATAGCAAACCTACGTGCCCTACCATGGCACTACAACCACCTCCTCCTCCGAGGAAATTTTACAACTTCACTAGTGGAAGTCCTCTTGTTTTGAATGCACAACATGATATGCCAGTAGCCGTGCTCAAGAGTATTCCATACTTTACTAGTGAGAATCAAGTCACCCCTGTTGAGCACATATAGGATGTAGCAAATGTGTGATCTATCTATTTGATCACGCATGATAATGTAGCAGTCAGGCTTCTTACAACCTCATTCAAAGGGAAAATGACTCCAATGGTACAGAGGTTTGAGACCTACATCTATTGCCAGCTAGGATGAGCTTGGAACAACTCTATGTAATTACTTTGAAGACAAGTCAGATCACCTATCATTGGTGGAGCAACTGACTACAAAAAGAGGGCACCCAATGAACAAATGAATGATTTCAATATCAGGTTTTAGAAGACTTGGGATAGAATCCCTCAAGTGGTAAGGCCTATAACCCAACATGCCTTTCTTGTATTATCTAAGGGCCTTGAATAGTGACATTTCAGTCATGATTCAGTCCATGTGGAGGTAGAACCTTACTACTGCTTATAATATTGCAATAAGGGCAGAAAATAGTCTCATCTAGGTGGGAAAGTTAGCCCTTAGACCGCATATGCCCTTATTCCTAGAAATGTCTCAAGTGCCCCAACCTTCTGTTGCTCTTGTTCCCGAGCAGAGTGCACAACTAGTTGCATCCACATCCTACTCTCCCACACAACAAGAAAGAAGATGAGGAATTGAAAACCCTGATTAGAAACTTGTTCAATAAAGTCATATCTTTAGAGAAGAAATAGCATGTGCAAGCCTTCAGAAATAGTTCTAATCAGGGGCATAGCCAAAACAATCAGCCCTGGTGGAATCAATATGTAAACTAGAGATATGGGTAGAACCAAAAAAATGATAGATGGAATACTAACGTGCATCTTCCCTTGTAAGTGGTCCCTCCTACACATCCGTCTCCCAGCACCCAACACAAGTTCAAAGCACTAGTTCCAATTTAGAACAATATGACTCAAGAAGTCAGAATGGTGCTTTCCTTGCAATATGCCTCATAGTCAATATCACTGTGCCAATGTCATGCACACACAGATCCTATATGATCCATAATTCTTCTAACTTGTGAGCCTTCCACCAGTGTGAGTGAAGAAGAAAACCAAGAAACACCTGAAGCTCCTCCAGAGACCAACTTGATGTTATTTGGTGCTTAGGACTTCTGTGCAATCAATCAAGCTATGAGACAGTCCTAACAGACCACATGCCCAAGTTGTTGATAACACAAGGTATAAGAAGAGAATTTTGGACTCAGGCGCACAACCTTCAGCTCCTGTCACACAGGCCGATCCTCAAAAGAAAATAGATGTAGCTAAGGCATATCCAACAATAAAAGGCACATAAATTCCTATGCATGAGGTTCTGCAACAATGCTCCTTCTGAAGCAATGTGTGCCCCTCCTTTGGTAGGTCAAGCCTTGTGCCAGCTAAGGGCCCTGCCTCTGCACCTGAACAAACAAGGAAAGATGTTGTTATGCCCCAAATTCACAAGTAAATGGGCCTTCCATTCAACATTGTGGATCAAGATGAAGAAGATAAATGTGAATGTCATAATGTGGGACACCCTCACCATTCAATCTCAGCACGACCTGTTGCATGAAGTTCTGGCCCAACTTCCATGTGTTGATTCAACTGTTCAAAAACCACGTGCTGCTGTCAATATTTTTCAAGCTAAGGAGAAGAAAGTAAGTAAGGTTGTCAAAACCCCACCCTTCTATATGTCCTTGATCATAGGTAAACACCTTGTGCACAATTGTATGATTAACTCAGGTTCTAGTACTTCTGTTATGCCTAAGAAAATTGTTGATGTCTTAGGTATTAAGTACACCCTTTTGTCCAAAGGAGTCCTGCAACTTGATGGCTCAACTATTACCACTTTGGGAGTCATCAAGGATCTTGAGTTAACCCTTCATGCATGTCCAAGCCTCACTATAACTCAAGATGTGTCAATCATTTGACCTACCTTCTTTGTTTTCCTTATGTTTGTCAAGGGATTTTACTGCTAAAGTGGGTGGTTACTTGTCTTCTGATTAGTCTCATATGTTATTAAGAACAAGGTATGGCACCCGGTTTACCATACAACCTGAGCCAATATTTTCCTATCATGTTGAGTCATATGACCCATCCCCTCCTCCAAGCCAACTACCTAATCTAAGAAGGCCAAGAACAATTTTATGAAGAGAAGCCCATTCCTCCTCTACCTAACTTAGTGTTAGATGAGTGGGCAGAAAGGCACCACAAATTTGATCCATATGCTGAAGATCTTGAAGATTTTGAAACTGGGCTTGGCATTTACTACATCCTTGAAGAAGAATCTGTAGTTTTTGCATGTGCTCAAGAAAAATAAAGAAAATTCTGGTATGTGGAAGTTATACTTTGATGGCTTCAGAAGAAGAAATGGCACGGGATGCAAGGTGTTGTTCTCATTTTCCCCAAGGATGAGAAGTTATTCTTCGTGCACAGGTTTCAGTTCACATGCTCCAAAAATGTAGCATAATATGAAGCATTGGTGCATGGTCCTCTTATTGTTGAGAAGAAAAGGATTAAGGCACTGCAGATCTTTGGGGACACATAAATTGGTTATCCACCAGGTTACCAAACAAGTGTATGACAAATAATAAGCTTCTCAAAGCTTATAAACATATATTTTTGGGCATCCTTGAGATATTTGATGCTCTAAATCTATAGGTGGTGCCAAGGAATATGAACAAAGAAGTTGATCATATGGCCGCACTTGGTTCACAGTTTTCTCATACGGAGGATTTTTTCAAGGGAAATGTGCAACATGTCAAGATGGTGATTAGGCCATCCATTTCCAGACAATAAACATAGCTGAAAAGTGTTTGACAGTGACACCCAAATTGTCCAGTCCATTCAGAATGAATCCGAGTTCTCTTTAAGCATGCAAGCTGACTTGCATGCCAGCTATGGTGACCAAGTGATCTAGCTAAAGACAAAAAAGTTGCCTAAAGGGATGGTCACCTTAGAGAAAATATCCATCCCTGATGATGAGTTCAAGGGTGAATAAAATAATATGCAAGTAGTGCAAGAAGACTACTCCCCAGTCACTATCACACACGACAAGGAATTTCTTCTCAGTAAAGCTTGCACACATGATGAAAAGAAGGCCTTCATCTCTCTATGTCAGAAATACAGTGATATATTCTCATGGGAGTATGAAGACCTCAAAGGATTTGATGCAAGTGTTTCTCAACACTCCATTGACCTTGATCCTAACATCAAGCCCACCAGAAAAAAAATAGATGCCCATCAATCCAAGGATAGAGCCCCTCATGAGAAAAGAGTTATCTAAACTCATTGAGGAAAAATAATATTTCCAATCAAATACTCTACCTGGGTCATAAACCTTGTTCCAGTGTGTAAGAAGAATGGTGAAATCAGACTCTATGTCGATTTCAGAGATTTGAATAAGGCATCCCTTAAGGATCATTATCCTTTGCCTTCTATGGAGCAAATTTTTCAGAATTGTGGCTAGCGCACAAAAATTCTCTATGTTGATGGGTATTCTAGCTTCAATCAAGATCCTGGTCAAGGAAGAGGATCAATTCAAAATGACATTCACAACCAAATGGGGAACATATGCATATCAGAAGATGCCCTTTGGTTATGTCAAACATAGGTGCAAGATTTCAGTGTGCCATGGATATTGCCTTCAAAGGTTATATTAATGAGTTCATCTTGGTTTACCTTGATGACATAAATATCTTCTCAAAGTAGAGGCGATCACATATGGCACCTAGAGAAAGTATTTGAGAGATGCAGTGTGTTTGGGGTGTCTCTTAACCCCAAGAAGTATAATTTTTGTGGCACAGGGAAATATTTTAGGCCATGTGGTCTCAAAGGATGGCATTGCAATTGATCTTGAGTGCTTTTCAGCCATCCTGGCTCTTTCCCTACCGATGCACAAAAAATCCTTGCAATCCTTCCTAGGAAAAATCAAATTTGTTAGGAGATTCATTCCTAACTTTGTGGGACTGGTAAGGCCCATCACCCTCATGCTCCAAAAGGACTTAACCTTCAAGTGGAAAAAAAAGGGAAGGATGGATTCAACAAGGATCAAGTAAGAAATTGCTTAAGCACCAACACTCATCAACCCAGACTACTCAAAGGATTTCATTCTTTATGATTATGGTGCTGATGCAAGTGTTACTATTGTACTGACATAAGAAAATAAACAAGGATTGGAGCAGCTAATGGTTTTATTCAGTCACATCAAGGGAATTGAAATATAGTCACTAGAGAAACACCATCATACACGCACACTCAATAAGTTCAAGAGCATGCTCACCAAAAATTATGGTAAGGTGTTGGTTTCACACTTTGTGTGAGAGACTTCATCATGGGAGAAGAAATTAGAGAGAAAAGAGAAATGTGGGTGACCAAAATCATGGAATATGATGTGACTATCAAAGCCAAAAAGCTGGTTAGAGGTAGCACGCTCTACAAAAAACTTTTGAGGATGTGCAAGATGAACTTGAGACTTCACTTATTCCTAGATGAAGATATCTCGCATGCCATACCTGAACAGAATCAAGACAGTCCCGCACATAGTTAGAGCTGGAAGTAATGGTAACATTCCTTTCTTCTGGCACATACCCTCCTGGAGTGAGCAAAGCTAAGAGGTGACATCTGAGGTTGCAAGCTATTCTATATCCACTGATTAATGGCATCATATTTAAAAGAGAATCTTGATGGTGTGTTGTTGTGGTGTATTGATGACACCTAAATTGAAAAAGTGTTAGCAAAATTTCACGATGGATTCTCTGGTGGACAATTCTCTGCCAAGACTATAACAAGAAATTATAATGGTAGGATTATTTTGGCCTACCATGTTCACAGACACACACAAGTGGGTCATGAAATGCAAAGAATGCACTTTCTTTATAGGAAATAAAAAATTGACAGTGCTTCCCCTCTGACCAATCTAAGATAGATCCTCCTTTTACACAATGGGGTCTTGAATTTATAGGCATGATCAATCCTCCTTCTAATGCTGGACATAAATGGGTGCTGACCAAGTAATGGATTACTTCACCAGATAGATAGAATCCATCGCATTGAAGGAATCAACTGAGTCAGTCATCCTTGACTTTCTCAAAGGTATATGCAACAAGGTTTGGCATCCCTTAGACAATTATTTCAGATAATGCAAAATCCTTCCTTGGTACTAAAATCACTGATTGGGCTCTTAGTCTTGGTATATACTTGAAGATACCTCCTCCAATTGTTACCCTCAAGGTAATGGCTTGACAGAGTCAACAAATAAAAACCTGATCAGGATCATGAAGTGGATAATTAACATCAACCAAAGACAGTGTCATACAAATGTCTCACGTGCGCTCTAGGAAGACTAAATCATAATGAAGAAGACAATAAGAACTTCACCTTATAAGCTTGTCTATGAAAAGGAGGCTACACTTCCTTTTTCACTTGAGTTGAATTCATTAGCACTTTCCCAACAACTGAAATTTGAAGGCACAGACCAAAGAGAAATCAGAATGGAAAAACTAGTTGAACTTGAAGAATCAAGGAATTCTACTATGATCAAGCTAGAACAACATCAACAATCAACAAAGGAGTGGTTTTATAGAAAGGCTAGGCCTCAAGATTTCAAATTTGGGGACTTGGTCTTAAAATGGGATGCTGACAGAGCCAAACCAGGGATCCATTCAAAGTTTGATGCACTTTAGAGTGGCCCATATACTATCAGTTCTTACAAGGAGGCTAACTCTTTCGAGTTATCTCATCTTGATGGAGGCACGCTATCAATCCCAGTCAATGGGATCTATCTCAAACCCTTCCATTAATCTTGTTGCATCTTTTTGTATATATTAGAGTAGTTTCAATTCCTCCAAGTTTTGTGTGCACATTGTCTTGTTTTGTACATAGTTCTTTCTTTCTATGTGATTCTTTTGTGCACTCTTTTATTTCTTCCAGGATGTCCAGTCATCTTCCAGTAGTTTTTAGAAGTCTTATAGGATTCAGAATAGAGTTCAAAACATGCTTCAAGTGACTCAGGGGTAGTTCTTCAAAGTTACAGATTAGAGGTTCATATACACACCAACTCCATGCCCAATGGATGCTCCAGGATACTGATCTCCTTCATCTAGCAGGTAGATGGCCCTGAAATTCACCAAACTATTATCCAAAATAACTCCCCTAGTTATTTGGACAACTTATATTTCCATTCTAGCTATGAGGTTCTACATTGTAGATTGTACACACTTCAATTATTCTCTTAACACATTTCCTTGGCTCATATTCCTCATGTGCCCTTGCGCACCCCCTTTCCTACGCTTCCCCTCTTTTCCTTCTCTTTTCTTCTATTTTGTTCCATTTTTTCCTCGTACCCAATCTATGTGCATTCAACTTCTTCCTAACAGTTCATGCACTTTTTACATGCACTTCAAAATTGCTTCCCAAAATTAGCTAAGCCCTTGGCATTCTTGTGTGCCCCTTCCTTATTACTGCACATTATTTTGTAATGATTGTGCCTCTTCCATACATACCTCCTAAAAGTATGCCTCCCATTCCTCTCACACGCATTACTTTTGTGTACCTCCTTCTAATTTATTCTTATGTGCTTCTTTCCTCTGCACGTGTTATCGTGCCTTCTTCTATGCCAATCTCTGTACCATGTGGACTATCATACATTGAGTGTTCTACACATAACCAATCAAAGCACACCAACTGGGCACCAAATCCTGGTGAAAAATTGTTGTTTGACATGTGGCAAAGGTGACAAAGTAGATGCATAGTAGGCCATCCTTTATTCATTCTCAGAGTACCATTTGTCATTACATGTCAAAGTGACCTGTAGAATCATCATAAATTATACTAAAGGGCTCATAACAGGGTGTGGTTTGTCTTATTTAATAGTTTCTGATGTGGGCTATAGTCCAGATCATTCAAATTTAATTTTTGGTAGGTGAGAAGATAAAAAACATCCCTCACACCATTAATGCAAGATCTGATTACTCTAACCACCAAATTTGATTTAGATATCATCTCATTCCTTCTCCTATATGTCAAAATAGATACAGGGAAGTGTATTTGACAATTTTGCAAGTGGATCTATAAGAATTCATTATTGGTTGTTGGTGGTTGAAGATTCAAATCATATTTTCCCTCCTCCTCTTCTTCTCTCATCGATTTATCTATAAATGAAATAGCATGACTCATTGTAACGGGTTGTACATTTTGGATCCTATGGTGTTTACTAAGGGTTATGTATCTTTGTATTTTGAGTTGTAGACCTCTAGATATAGTTCTTACATGTGGACATCGGCCTCATACACCATTGTAATAGATTGTGCATATCTGGAAGCAATAAACGCATTGTTTTGTGGTTATTCCTTACCTTAACGTGTTTGTATTCTTCTTTATTTACTTTCCCTTATGTTGTGTGCTTGTTGTTATAATCTCATGTCCCTTACAGCTCCATTTTCTGATTGTTCCTCGTGGAATCGATTGAATGACTATATTTTGTTCATTATTACGCGTCACTAGCCTCTCTTCATGCATTCCCTTTTATTTCCACTCAAAACAGATCATTTTTATCCCATTATTTATGGTGATATCATCTTCTTTAGATTAGTTTTCCCATTTTTATGTTCTCCTTCTATCCTTGGTTCTTTGACATCATTAGTTTAGGATTTACTTTCAGCATTAGGAGTAACATTAGCAGTAGAAATAGGTAGAGGAATTGGCCTTCTCCAAAGGTGTGTCTCAAGCGCTCAAGGTCCCACAACTTGGATATAATCCCATTGTTTCCTTAATGAATTAGTTCAACCTGATCTAAGATGGGTGAAAATTTGAGCTCCAACAGATATATTAAATAATTTTTTTGGCATAACCTTTAGCACAATTTTTAGAAAAGAAAAATTATTATTTTTAGTAATAAAGGCATAATAAGAAAAATATTTTTTTGAAAATTCCATGGAGCTTTTTATTCCATATAATCATATTAAAAAAACCTCTTTTGGTTTTATTCAATACGCTAATGTTTTCACAAATGGTCATTTTAATATTTTTATTTCACCTTTTTCTTAGATTGTTTCTTTTGAAGTGTTGACGAAACAGATAGGGTAATAGGTGTAGGAGGAATACATGTTCAAAATGTCGGTTGATGGGTTGTTGCGTGCATATGACTTCGAATCCACAGCTAATCGTGAGAGCTTCCTTTTGGCTAGGAGGAACTACTTGTAATGAAAATAAGACCACCATAAGGAATTGGACATTGTGGGCAGTGAACTACCTAGCGTGAGATAGATCTGGGAAGTATGATACTTCCTAGATGGCTGTCAGTCCACTATTTTAAACAATTCAATGTTGTAAACAAAGTAAATCCTATTGTTATTTTAAAATGATTTAGGTATCTCACTTAAAAACACAATAAGAAATAGATCTAATTCTAACAGGTTAAGCTAGAATAGAATCCAAAGGTCAAATGATTGGTTCTAGGTCTTTGTAGGTCTGATAAAGGTCTCGGGTAGATCATAGGTGAAAGAGGGTGAGATAAAATTAGGTGGGTAGGTCTCTTTTAAGAGATGTGTGGGGAAAACACAAAGACCAGTGTCGGTCAGGGGTGACCGACAACGGTTAGGTTATAACCAGTGCCGGTTACTGTGAGATCTGGAAATGTCATAGAATGGGCTTTTGGTCTCCTTTGTGATTTCACAAGGGACTTTGGTTGGTTGGGAAAAGGTAGTGGGTGATTGGCATAGGATTTTGGGAGGTTTCAAGGGGTATACAGAGGTGAAAATATGGAGAAAGTCATAATAGGGAGCAAGATAAACAATGGATGATAAAATGAAATAACCAAGAAAGTATGATGTTGCTACTTACTTGGATTTCATTCCTAAATGTTTGTGTGTGAGGGATGGAGGTGCTGATGACGAGTTTGAAGGTTGAAAGTGATCACCAATTAAAGAAAAGATTTTGCATGGGCTACATGTACACTCCTCTTTGCTTGGATAGATCAGATTGTGGCTGGGATGACTGTGTAGGAGAAGATGCTCAATCTCCTTCCTTGGATGTGAGTTTTCACTGGAATTGGCTCTCTGAAGATGCATTATCTCTATGAGATGTGTTATTTCTTGTCAAATTTTCTCCCAATGTTTTCTAACCTTGAGAATAAGGTAGTTTAGGGGTTAAAAGGGGTAACCGACGGTGGTCTGGCTTAACTGGTGACGATTAGTGGTAACCAACGTCGGTCAAGGTAGGATTTCCTAGGTTTACCAAACTTAGGGAGATCCTCCTAATTTCCTTGGATCTCGTGTCATTATCCTACGGATTAGACTCAGAGCCTCTTGTGAGCATGCGAGAATGTGGTTAGAGGGAATGTAGGCATTGATTTTTAGGGTTTGGGTAAGTCTTAGTTAGCTATGGGAACTTGCTAAGAATAGGTCTTAGGTTGAGTTGGCTTGGTGAGGTGTCTAAGTGAACCATATGTGTAAATATTATTTAAATAATAAATATAGTGAGGACAATGCATTAATTTAATTTAATTAATTAAATTAATATTAGTGGGGTGAAGGGGGTCATGGCTAGGTAAATGTAATAAAGGGTGCTTATATGTCGGGGGACAAAAGGGGGAGTGTGACCTAATTTTAGTGTCTACATTTTACCCATTTTTGTTGCGTAGCTTGTATTGGTAAGTGACACTAACAAAAATAAGATGTGGTTACCCCGTGTGTGGGTAAAGGTGATCCCCCTCAAACCAGGAACTGACAAGGCAGTAGGCTGAAGTGGTGAGTGGTTTAATAAAAGGTAAATGTGAGGAAAAGGAAAGTGGGATAGGGAAATAAGGTGAAAGGTCTACCTCGGTAATCTAGGTAATGGGTCAGGGTCACAGGTAGCAACAGTCAAATGCACGCACACGTGTATAAATTGCAACACGCTACCGGGTTGAAGAACAGGAAAACTCTACATCATCTAAGGTCGATAGGTTTATCCAAACAAGGTTGAAGTGAATCCGGTATCTAAGGTATAGGATATGGTCAAGAAAACACAAATGTAGGTTAGGTGCAGGAATGTTTAGGTATGTTCCGATACACCAAAGGTAGGGTCAGGATAAATGGTCATGGCAATAGGCTAGGTAAGGTCATTAGGTCAATCAACATAGGTAACAGTGCCACAAGGTATATCGAACACATGAGGTCAAAGGTCACTAGACGATGGTCCAGGTCCAAATATCTAGGTCAACGGCATGGGTAAGGCCGAGGTAGGGGGTAAAATAATGAGTCCCCAAAGGAGGACAAATGGAGGTAGTAAATGATGAGGTCAGGAAAGGTAAGGTAATGGGTTGGGTAAAGGGTGGATGGGGTAAAGGAGCAAGGTAAAAGGGTGGGGTAAAATGGAAAAGTAGGGTCAATGTGTAGGTAAGGGTGACTAGTGGCGGTCATGGATAATCGATGTCGGTATAGGAAAACCGACAATGAGTTAGGTAGGGCACGAGACCGATGTCGGTCAAGGGGAACCGACATTGCTTAGGTGAGGTTGGGTTTTGTATAAAAACAAAAAATCCATGTTTTTATTATTCATTTGTGATTTGTGAAGTGAAGAAATGAAAAAAAAAGAGAGAAAAGTGAGAAAAGTGTCTAGAGGAAATGGGACAATGAGCTGGCAGTGTGATTAGACGGTGGTTGGGTTGGTGAGCAGCGGGTCCATGAGATCAGGGTGAGAGAGTTGATTGGTCGAAGGTTACAGGTAGATATTCGGGGATGGCAGAGGCTGGAGAGGGATCGGGCAGGACCACTGGCACAACAGCTAGACGTGCCACTAAGACGGCGGCAGTGCGATGAGGTAAGCACCTAACTCTATAGGGTGAATTAGATAGAGTAGAAGTTGTAATAGTTGTTATTTGTAGGGTTTGGTGGGTTGTTTGTATTTTGTGGGTGGGAAAAAGTTAAATTGGGTATGGAGGGGAATAACGGGAAAGAAAGAGGGGGGAGGGTAGTAAATTGGATAGGGTGGGGTGGGTAGGGGTTTTGGGGTAGTGTAGGTCATTGTAGGTGGGGTAAAAGGGACAGGTGGGAGGGTTTTAGAAAAAAAGGGGGGTTTGGGAAGTCACGGATTTTTCTAGCGACAGTGACCGCGTCGTCAAGCTTAGCCGGTATCAGTTGGGTAGAACCGGGATTAGTCACCTAACAGGTGACCGATGCTAGTTACATGGTAACCGTGGTTGGTGTAGTTGAACCAGTATCAGTCACCAAATAGGTGACCGATGTCAGTTTAAGGTGACCAGAGTCAGTTAGGATGAACCGGACATCGGTCAGGATTTTAGGCACAAGGGTCCAAAAAATGATGTAGGTTAGGTGGTTGAGATGGGTAGGGTAAAAATAGGGTGGTGGGTAATAATAAGTGATGAATATGGTCATAGTAAAGGTAGATTAATGTTGTGCTTTGGATTAGATGCAGGGGAGATCGCAGATACATATGCGGGACAGGGTTCCACCGCTACTGGTGACATTACGTGGCTTAGTGAGCCCTTTAGAGCTGTAACATGTGGAGGCAGTGGGCTTGAGTGGTATTCAGGCACTACGGACATGTTGTTTGGTAGCCTAGTTTGATGGTCATGCTCATCGATAGATGGGATTCTGCGACCAACACGTTCCACCTTCCGATGGGTGAGATGACTATCACCCTAGAGGACGTGTTCTGGATTCTGAGGTTACCCATATTGGGGGCCCAGGTGTACTCTATCTCCTCCTGAGGCCTTAGAGGATCTGATCGGGACAGTATTTGGTGAGGGGTGGTGGAGCTGAGCTTCCATAGTGCCAGTTTGAGCTATGTCGAGATGTACCTAGCCCGTTCGGATGAGATGAGGCTAGTAGTGTTATTGATGGAGGCAGTGTGCTACTATGCACATGCCCGATACAGAGGGTGGATGCTTTCCCTGATCATTGATGGGGGTGCTCCATGATATGATGGTACATGAGACACACTTTTCCTTGGCACCAAAATTCTTGGTGTAGCTATATAGAGAGATGTGGGTGTACGAGTGGTTGTGCAGGTTTAGCCTGTGCTATACATTTATACTACACTACTAGGCCTACAAGCACATAGTCTATGTTCGACCCATAGGGATGCCCTGAGCAGATGCATTCCCACCGAGATGTGTGCGGGTGGGATATAGGAGATGGGTGTTGGTTGCAAGAGAGCAGAGGTCAGATAGGCTGACATACGATGTGGCCCATTTTCGGCAGTTGTTGGAGGGGTTATCTAGAGTGGACATTATCTGGAGGCCATATGTGGGATTCCCCTCATATAGGCATATGCATGAGGAGCTAGTTGAGCTCTAGCTAGAGAGGTGGATACAGGGTCACTGTGCTGGGGAGGATGAGATGATCCGGTAGACAGGGTCTGATGGTAGTTCGGGCTTGTACAGGATATTCCTATGCCCTTCCCATAGTATCAGAGAGATGACGTGGAGAGGCCCCTACCTCTACCATAGCGTTCAGTGCCTATAGGAGAGGAGGAGAAGCCAGTGGATCAGTAGATTGATGATGCCAGATGCATAGATAGGTATAGGTAGTGGTGGGCGGCTCAGTTACGAGCCATACCACCTAGACTGGGGCAGCCTGACTTAGCTACCATTACAGTGCAGAGAGACACCCTATAGGGGTAGGTAGTGACATTGATCACGTAGATAGGTATACTACAGACACAGCTGGAGGGGTCAGAGGTAGAGGTAGCAGAGCTACGAGTATAGGTGGCCAGTCTACAGGCCCAGATGGTGGAGGGAGAGGGTGGAGGTGATGGAGGAGATGGAGATAGAGATGGTCAGGTGACAGCCCTACTGGCAGGTTTACAGGGCCAGTTAGCCATAGCCCAAACATAGATTGGGGCCTTACAGGCCTAGATACAAATGTAGGCACAGGGATAGGGGCACACCACCAGGACAGGCACCACCACAGGCGCAGGGAGCTGGTCCCAGTTCATAGGCTGGCACAGGGTAGGTACAGGGGCTGAGACCTATGGGACCACCATAGACCATGCCTATATCTAGGTTACGGGATGCCCTAGGTGAGGTGAAGATATTATCAGGACCAGCTTATGGCAGCCGGGATAGACTTCCTCTCTTATGGAGAGTACAGGGCACAATAGGTGTCTAGTGAGAGGACGAGATCCTGCACACATAATGTGGAGAGCACAGGAGGGCACTGAGCTCTGAGGCCTGATCAGGGAGAGGCCACCAGTGCACGGTGACTAGAGTGAGGTGATGTGCCAGTAGGGGCATAGGAGGCCAAGGGTGTAGGTGACACAGAGATGGAGGACATCTGGCGAGATGTCTGATATGCGGCCACCCAATTTTTGATGTATACTAGTGACTTATTTTTGATATATATATGCGGCCTATGTGCCAAAGATTTTTGTATTTTTGATCACATACCGGCCTGCATGCCGAAGACAGTGAGGATGTATGAGTGATTTTTTGTATATTTTGAGCATATACCGGCCTGCGTGCTGAAGATTTTTTGTATGGATTCATTCTTTTGTATATATGAGACCGGCCTGCATGCCGATGACATTTTGTATTGTAGATCGGCCTACGTGCCGAAATTTTTGAGATGATGGCCATGAGATAGACATGTATTTTGAGATACACAATTATTGATTTATATGATGAGATTCATGGCATTTTGTGATGTGTTAATATGTTTATGAGATATTGGATGTATGGCTTGTGTTAGATGAGATATGGATTTGTTACTTAGATGTGGATGGAAATTAGGTGAGTTAGGCATGATGGAGTTAGGTTGGTTTAGGGGTTTTTTAGGCATGGACCGAGCATGGATAAAGTCAGGTTTAGGCATGGATGAGAGGTTTAGGCATGGTTGAGTCAGGTTATAGGCATGGATCAAGTCAGGTTATAGTTATAGGCATGGATCGAGTTGAAAGTAGGTTTAGTTATGATTCATTATGTTGGCAATGAATGATACTATGGGTCATATGTGAAATGTTCTATAATCTATGCATAGTGATGATAGAGAGATGGTAGGTGTAATAAATGTATGCTGTGGTAAGCAACTTGTTATGTATGTGGCTTAATTTCCAATTTTGTTAGAAAAGGGGAACTAAGTGAAATGTGGGGTAAATGGTGAGTTAGGCATGGTTGATGAATTATTTAGGGTAGAGAATGGCCGAGCTAACCTCCAAGGGCCCCATGCCCTCGGAGTGTTGCCTACATAGTCCCGATGAAAAGGGACCTCGGGCCGATGTAGTTCTCCCATGAGCTAGGGAAGAATATGAGAATGAGTTGGTAGGTTTTTAGGCATGTAGTGGGTTTAGGTGTAATAGGTGTGGGTAGATTATAGGTAAAATGATGTAGGTGAAGGTGATTATGTCGAAAGAGGGAGGATTACCCCAAAGGTAAGCGTCGAGTACCAAGTCCTATATAAGGTAATCAAAATGTCAACAAAGATGGTTAAAAGATAAGAGGGGGGCAATAGAGCCACCTGATTGGGTAGGATCATACCGAGTAGATCATACCTTGAAGGGGGTGATGAACACAAGACCCGAAAGGCATTGCATGATTAACTGTTCTATAGTGAAAGTAGTCACAAGATCACCAAATGTTGAAATTCCAAGATGTCCCTTGAGGCGATGTAGGAAATGAGAGTGGAAATGGTAAGGTGGGTGAAAGGTAGTTAATTTTATATGTTTTGAGTGAAAAGGGCTTTTGGGCAAGAGGTCTGAGGTCACAATGGGCAAGTCCATGACTAAAAAGTTTTTTGTTGTTGTGATAGACTGATTGATGTGGGAAGTCTATATGGGATAAATAATATGGTACTCCTTGAGGTCTTCGTGAAGCTGATCGATGCGGGAAGCTTCAGTTTCTCTCGTTTTTTTTTTTTTAGCTTCACATAGTTGTCCTTCGAGGGAGCAGTCTATTTATAGTAGCAATTTTGTCGAGAGGAAGATGTCCTTTTGAGGGAGTCATCTTTTTATTAGAAGTTTGACTCAAGGAGTTTGGTCCCATGTGAGGTCTTTGAAATCATGGACAAGACCAAGGTGAAGGATAGGACTCTTGTTCAAAAGGAAAGGTGGAATGACCATGGGATCTCATCTAAAGGTAGACAAAAAGTATCCATGAGAATCATGCTATGTGCAGTGCCGTGGTACACATATTCAAGAGAAGAGAACAAGTGATGGGTACTCACATGATTCTTGTTTAATCGTTAGGGGGGTGTATGGAGTGAATAGCACTCAAGGGATGAGCCTGGAGAGAGACAAAGGGTGAGGTAGGACAATGAGTCAACAATAGAATGGTCGAAGATGCAAGGCATTAAGGGGCTCAGGTTTGGGTTTACCATCAAGTGAGGATAAATGATAGGCACCCGATCCATAGGTATGAGTTACAATGTATGGTCCAAGCCAATTAGGAGTGAATTTTCCCTGTTTACTTTTTTCTGCTTTGGTTACATGTTGATTTTCTTTCAGGACAAGGTCACTGACTTGGAAGGTCCATTCATGGACACGTTTTTCATAAGCATGTTTGATACATTGTTGGTAAACTTGAAGGTGATCCAAGAGTGTTAAGACGACGTTCGTCTAATAACTCTAGTTGTGCTAAGTGGTCCTGGTGAAAGTCATCATCAGTAAGCATGTCATGGAGAGAAATGTAGAGTGAGGGAATCTGGACTTCGAGAGGTAGAAATAGCCTCTGTACCATAGACCAGTGAAAAGGGTGTGGCCGCAGTGGAAGTGTGAATACTAGTGCGGTATGCCCATAGGGAAAAAGGAATGTGTGTATGCCAATCCTTCCCAGTATTGTCAACCACTTTCATGAGAATTTTGTTGAGGGTTTTGTTAGTGGATTTGGCTTGGCCGTTGGTTTGTGGGTAATAAGGTGATGAGAAACTAAGTTGAATGCCAAAGGCATCACAAAGTTTTTGCAGTGTTTTATTTTTGAATTGTTTTCCATTATCAGTGATGAGGTGATGAGGGACACCAAAGTGGAAAATGATGTGATGGTTAATGAACTCACATATTTTCTCAGCTTTTGTGGAGATTAGTGGTATGGCTTCCACCCATTTTGTGTAGTATTCGGTAGCAGTTATGATCCATTGATGGCGTTGGGAAGAATGAGGATTGATTTCTCTGACAAGATCTAAACCCCATTGAGAGAAGGGCCAAAGGTCACGAGCAACCTGTAAGGCATGACTGGGTGTATGATGAAGGTTGGAATGTTGTTGACATTTCACACAATGTTTGACATAGTCACAACAATCATGGTTAAGGGTTGGCCAATAATAGCCTAGGTGAAGAATACGCTTAGCAATGGCAAGGCCACTAAAGTGACCCCCACATATGCCATCATGAACCTCCTTAATGGTATAAGGAATTTCAGAACTTGTGAGGCATCGTAAGAGAATACCATCAAAGCCATGCTTATAGAGGAGTCCCCCCAGAATGATGAAATGGGAGACCTTTTTAAGGAAGGTGCGTTGTCTGTTACGGGTGAGATCAGGAGGTAAGATGGAGAGGGAAAGGTAGTCAGAGTATTGTTTATACCAAAGGTCACTCAGGTCAGGGGTGTTCGTTTCCAATTGAGTAAACATCATGAGGTAAATAAGAAGGTGAATGGAGGCATTGTACGGTGACAAATATTTTGGAATTGGCAGGGGAAGCGGGTATTTGGGAAGCTAAGCAGGCCATGGTATCTGTAAATTTGTTAGTTGAATGTGGGATGGTTTGAAGGGTGTAACGATCAAAGGTGGTCAAAAGTATGTCTACATGATGTTTATACTTTTGAAGTATCTCGTTATGACATTGGTACATACCATTGACTTGGTTTACGACCAATTCTGAATCACCAAAGATGTGGATTGATTTGACATCTAGGGCATAGGTGGCTTGGAGACCTAGTACGAGCGCTTCGTACTCAACAATATTGTTGGTGCATTCAAAGTCTAGTTTGAAAGACAAAGGCATGGGTTCCCCATCTAGAGGAATGAGGATAACACCAGCCTTACCCCCATGTTGACACTTGGAACCATCGAAGAACATGTCATTTGGTAAGGGGGTTCGTCCAGGGAAAGGGTAGCAATTGACTCATTGGGAAAGTCAAAATTAGAGGGTTGATCCCCGGAAATAGGCACGTCAGCCAGTTGGTTGGCTATAGCTTGGCCCTTGATGGAATTTTGGTGAATGAATTCAAGGTCAAGGTCAGCTAAAAGCATAAGCCATCGCGCGGTGCGCTGATTTTGATAAGGTTTGGCATACATGAAGTGTAAGGGATCGGTGTTGGTCACGACATAAGTTTTGTGGTTGAGTAGGTAATGGCGGAGTTTGGTGGCAACAAAAACTAAGGCTAAGAAAATATTTTTTGGATGGTTGTATCAGGTTTCATAGTCCAAAAGAGTACGGCTTATGTAATAAACCACCTGCTCCCTGTGTTGTTCATCGCGATGAGCGAGCATGGCTCCCAAGGAATGATCGGTAGCTGATATGTATAGGTAAAAAGGTTGATCATCTTTAGGTGGAATGAGTACGGGTGGTTGGAGAAGGTATTGTTTTAGGGCCTCAAAAGCTTTGTGACAGTCATCATCCCATTTAAAGGAGACATCCTTCCTAAGTAGATGATGAAATGGTTGACACCGATCAGATAATTGTGAAATGAAACGGTGAATGGACTGCAATTTACCTTGCAGGCTATGGAGTTGTGTAAGGTTAGTGGGTGGAGGCATTTCTAGAATGGCCTTGACTTTAGCAGGGTCAACTTCTATACCATGGAGGGAAACAATAAATCCCAGGAGCTTTCCTGAGAGAACCACGAAGATGCACTTTTTAGGTTGAAGGCAGACACAATATTTAATGAGGCGGTCAAAGATGGTTTTGAGGATGGTGAGGTGCTCGGCACGACATTTAGATTTAGCCAAGAGATCATCCACGTAATCTTCCAATATGTGATGCATGATATCATGGAAGATGTAAGTCATAGCACGCTGATATGTAGCACCAAGTGTTTTTAAGGCCAAAAGGCATGACTCGATAGCAAAAGGTTCCCCAAGGGGTAATGAATGTGGTCTTGTGCTGATCTTCTGGGGCAAGAAAAATTTGGTTATAACCCAAGAAGCCATCCATGAGTGAGAGCATCTCGTGACCAGTGGTAAGGTCAACCAGTTGATCAATACCGGGCAAGGGAAAGTCATCTTTTGGGCAGGCTGAGGTTGAGGTCACGAGAAGTCCATACAAATGCAGAGTCCCCCTGTTGCTTTAGTAATAGGGATAATGTTAGAAATCCAATGAGGATAATCAATGGGTAATATGAAGGAAACAGAAAGAAGGCATTGAAGTTCTTCTTTGATGAGAAGAGCAATGCGAGGGTGAATTTTCCTCAGCTTTTTTTTGATAGGTTTGGCATCGGGAATGGTTATGATATTGTGGACCACTATGGTGGGGTCAATACCGGGCATGTCTGCGTAAGACCAAGCGAAAGCATGGTTATGATCTCAGAGAAAAGAAGTGATGGCTTCTTGTTCAGCAACATCTAAAGATTGTCTGATCTTTAAGATGTGTGGGTCATCCTGAGTATGAATGTTGATCTTGATAGTCGATTCATTCAACATGGTTTGCATCTCAGATGGTAATGACTGATGAATATATGAGTCTTCTGCACCAAGGTAGGTGAGTATGGATTCATCATCCTGACATTGAACAACATTAATTGTAGGTGTGTCATCATCGATCATCTCAGGATACAGGAATGGAAGAGTGGAAGGGGCCTCGCCTTCGCGTTGATAAGTCAAAGGCCCCAAGGAAATGGTGTTTATGAAAAAAAAAATTAGGGGGGATAGATTCGGGATCCATCGACTCTGTTGGTGAAGGTGGTGATGAAGGTGGAGTGGGTGAAGGTAGTGATGAAGATGAAGGTGGAGGAGGGCTAGGGTCTTCAATGAGTTCAATGCGGGCCTATTTGGTAGGAGGTTCAGGGAAGCTGATACCACTACGGTCATTATGTTTGAGGGTGGTACATGGAATAACGATATGGTGGCCTTTCTCATAAAATCCAAAACCAAAACCCTTCCATGCACAGTGGTGCAGGAAGGTGTGGGTGAAAATGGTGATTGGTAAGTGATTGGAAGTCAGCGGAAAATGGGTGGGGTTGTGATGGTGGTTCAGGTGTGTAAGTGGTAGTATCAAGTCCCCCATAGGTGAGACTAGTATGAAGATGAGGAGGACCATAAAGGAGGCATTCTCCTATACGGTGATCATAGTGAGGGTGTTGGTGAAGGCTTCCATACTCGTGTGGAGTAAGGAATGTGTTGACACTATATAGGCAGTACTCCCCCCAGAGTGAGGCGTTGAAAAACACCTTCCAAGGGATCAGTGGTTGGTATGTAGGTAGCTGGTATGGATGATGTGTCAAAGGTTGATGCGGAGGTGGAGTTAACGGATTGGGAAGCTAATGGGTCAGCCATGGAGGTTATAGTAGTGGTAGGAATAGAGGAGGTATGTGCGGTGAAAGTAGTGGCTGTACTGGTAGGTGGAGGTGTAGGTGAAGCGGTATTGGTTGCGGAGGTAGACGGCTTGACAGGTATGAGCACATCATTGGGTCGGTAAAGCATGTTGCATGTTTTGAAAGGTGATGGGTCAGCTGGAATGGTATAAGTGTGTCCTTCGTGTTCAAATTTTACACAATGATGCAAAGTGGAAGGAACACAACCCATGACACGGATCCAGGGTCTACCAAGCAACAAGTTATATTGGAATTCCCCCTCCAAAACATAAAACAATTCAGGAACAAGTGTGGGGGCCCACGCAAATGTGAAGGATGACAATGCCTAGTGTGGAAGTGATAGCGTCATTGAATGAATGCAACATGACCAGATGTTTATGCATGTAATTGTCAGGAATGCACATTTGAGCAAATGCATGGGATGAAATGATGTTAATGCTAGTGCCTCCATCAATCATCACACTGTGTACCCGTATGTCATCAATGTGGACAGAGATGAAGAGGGTTGGGTCTGGGTCATCATTTTGGTGTGGCATGCGATCTCCTCCTCTGAGAAGCTAAGGGAGGCCACTTGGTGAACAAGGTGAGGTGAGGATGAAGGTGGTAATTTGGTGAGAGAGGCTACATGATGGGGTGTGATAATGGAGGCTACAGGTGTAGGGTCATTGGGTAAAACCTCAATAGATTGAAGAACCTCCATGAGGGCTTGATGATGGGATTCCAAGGTTTGGATGAGGTCATATAAGGACATTTTGAGGGGATATTGGTGTAGTTGTTTGAGCATGGTGCGATGTGTGACGCCATTAGAAATGGGGTATGTGGGGCCACAGATAGTTATTTTAGGTATGGGTGCAGATGGTATGTTGGGTATAGGATTGGTTGGTGGGTCAGTTGCCTTGTCTTTTCCCTTCTGCACATGTGTAGTGACATGTATCATGTTGATTTGAGGGAAGTTGGCAAATGGAGAAGGTGTAGGGTGAGTGGTATAACGACATGAAGGGAAAAAACCTACCAGAGGAGAAAAACCCTATGAGGTCAGCTGGGCACAATGACATTTGGGTGGTGGCGTGGCCAGTTCTCTGATGCAAACCATGTTAATTTCAAATCTTGAGGGTGGCTCTAGGAGCTGTGAGGGTGGAGGTTGTGGTTGTTGAGTAGGCAGTGTGGGAATGGGTGTTGGTGAAGCAAGATCCTCGTCGAGAAGGTCATCGTCATCAAAGTTGGTTTCTGGTGGACACAATTGGATAAGGATGGTTTTCAAGGCCTTGCAGTTCTCCACATCATGCCCTGGCACATGATGGTATGTGAAAATTTTAGTATCATCAAACCCTTTTGGCTTGGGTTTGAGGGGGTCATAAGGTCAGAGTGGCGGTAATGTGATAACAAAAGTCTCGAGGAGGTTGGTTAAAATTTTGGCATAGGACCCTGCTAGTGGATCACAATGGGAAGTGAATGTGGGTTTGGGTGTAGGTGTGGTTGATTGTCTAGAGGAACTATTTTTGGAAGAGTAGGAATGGGTCGAGTTATGGTTTTAGGTGTCGGTGTGGTTTTAGGTATCGGTCGTGTTTGTTTGGGTAAGGGTACAGTAGATGGATGGGTAGGAGGGTGTGTGGTTGTTTTGACTACCTTTTGTGGGGTAGTGTAGGGTTTTTGTTTTTGGGTTGCACCTTCTTGGGTAAAGGTGATGTGGGTGTATGAGGTCGAGAAGGAAAAGCAGATGGAGGAAGAGGGCGAGTTACCCACGGGGATAATGGGGGTGCTGTGAAGGTAGATGATGTGGGTCGTACTTGGGGTGTGAGGGACAATGACTAAAGTGTAGTGGGTAGTGAAGCAATAGCTGAAGGTATTGGAGGTATTGGTGGTAAAGAGACTATAGGTGTGGGTGTAAGTCATGTTGTGTGCCTGGGTAGGTTAGAGGTTTGTGAGGAAGGAATGGGTTGTTGTGTTATTGGTTTATGGATGGGTGAAGGGTGCTTGACCATGTTGGGCAGCTGAGGTCTTAAGGCAGATGGGACAAGTACGGGTGTGATTGGTGTGGTCAGGGTATGAGGTCGATGAGTTTGTTTCTTTAGTTTGGGTGTCGAAGTAGGTGTGGTTTTGACGTTGGAGGATGTAGCTAAATCCAGTTTAATAGGTGGATGAATAAGGTTGGTGGTCGGGGTGACCCCTAAAGTGGT
Organism: Taxus chinensis; assembly: GCA_019776745.2. Lineage (NCBI taxonomy): Eukaryota > Viridiplantae > Streptophyta > Pinopsida > Cupressales > Taxaceae > Taxus > Taxus chinensis. Next base: position 541,596,296 of record CM034146.1, read on the forward strand.
AATAGGTTTAGTGGAGGCAAATGTTGTGGGTATGGGTTTGGGTTTAGATGTAGGTCGGGTTATAGGTAAGGGTGTGGTGTGAGTGCTAATGGGTATCGTGGAAGGGGTTGCGACAACAGTAGTTGTATTTGGTTTGATGGGTCGAAATGTGTTTGGGTAGATAGTGGAGGTGTCAGCGAGGGATCTCTACATCTGTGTCGAGACAGGGAGTAAGAGATGCCCCCATAGTAAAGCCCTATCCACATAATCTAAGTGATTGGCCAAACATGAGAATGGCACGTCTTTGGGTGGAGTTGGTGAGGACCTAATAGGAATTCCCGTAAAATGCATCTTAGAGATGGGGAATTGGCTAGCTTCAGCTTCCGTGGGTAAGAGAGCTAAAAGTAGGTCTGTTGGATTTTGGGTAGCTAATGGAGAATGCTCACCAAGAGGAAAAGGTATCTCAACTGGGTCTATGATGGGTGGAGGAGATGATGGGAGCTCCTCTATAAGTGGAGGAATGGATAGGTGCTCCTTTGTGGGTGGAGGAGGTAATGGGTGCTCCTCTGCGGGTGGAAGAGGTAATGGGTTCTCCTCTGTGGGTGGAGGAGGTAATGGGAGATCCTCTATGGGTGGAGGAGGTACGGTAGGTAAAGGTTCTCTAAGTGGAGAAGCTAGGGGTGAGATGGTCTCAATGTTAGTGGAAGACCCCTCCGTAGGTGATGAAGGAGATGAAAGGTGTTCCTCTATTGGTGAAGGAACAGTGAAGGTTGGTTCCAATGTGGAAGGAGGATTTTGGGCTAGGATTTCCTCTATGGAAGGGATGTGAGGTAATTGAGAGGTGACAAGTACCTCATTAAAGATAGTGTGAACCTCACAGGTATGGGTATCATGAGTGGATGTCTCACCGGTTTGATTGGATGAAGGGGCATGGTTGGGAAATGGTTTTTTGAAGATTTGTAGATTTTGGTTGGGGGTGGAGTTGGGATTATCCACAGTTAACTCACCTTTCTCGAGCATTTCTTGGAAAATATTCTTGAAAGTGATGCAGTTGCTGTCACTATGACCCTTTACTCGGTGATAGTTATAGAAATCATGCTCTTTATACCATGCGGGCATGGGGTGAGCAGGGTCAAAACCAGTGTGGGGTTTTATGGGTGGAAGGGTGATGGCTCCAGCTTTGATAAGATTTTCTAAGATAGAAGAGTAAGGTTCCCCAATTGGGGTATATTTTCACTACTCTTGTCTGAATCGAAAAGCCTGGACAGGTGATAGATTAGATGAGGGTGTAGCTTGATTTGATGGATGAGTTGGGCCGGCCTTGAGTACCACTGCGTTAGCGGTGCCCTTAGTTTTGGAATAATTGGTTTGTGGTTTGGAAGAAGAAGAGGTTTCATTTGACTTGAATGCCAAATTCTTATTTCGTAATTGGATTTTCTTCTCTTCGATGGCCCAAATCTCTAACTTTCATGCCATAGTGAATGCCTCATCGAATGTTCAGAAGGTTTGGACCTGCAAGGTTGGGGAGATATGTCTAGCGCAAGCTCATGTGAAGAGCTCTATGAGTTCAATTTGTGGTAGTTGGAAGGTAAGTTGATTGATCAGGCTGTGCCAACGAGCGAAAAAATATGTGATAGATTCATCCTCATACTGACGTGTGGAATATAGATCGGTCATGGTAACCTTCTTGACGATATTGATAGAGAAATGGTATCCAAAAAATCTTGGGCTACCTGATTGAATGAGAATATAGAGTGTTTAGGTAACCCACTATACCAATCTAATGCAGGTCCAGTGAGGGACATGGGAAAATTTCTCAAAAGCAAGGCATCATCATGAGCGATCAGATAACACCCATGTTTGAATGACCACAAATGTTGTTGGGGGTCTTCTTTGCTATTGAAACGATTGAATTTGGGCATTTCCCAATGCATAGGGTATGAACGGATAGGAATGGATGGGTGAATAGGCTCGTTACAAATATCATCATAGGTGAGAGTGTTGCGGGAGCCAGAAACCGATGCCTCCAATGTCTGCATCTTGTCCAACATCAATTTAATTAGGTCATTGGTGGGTTGTGATGATTGGATGCCTCCTATAGCATGAGGAGGTTGGTTTTGGGCATATAATGGGGGTGGCATTCCAATGTATGGGGCTGCCATGTAAGGTGGTGGAGAAGAAGGCAGTGAAATAGGGGGTACGTACCCAGAATGAATAATAGATGAAACAGGCGGTTGTTGGTAGTATGCATATGGGGGTGGAAGGGTCGTGGTAACCCTAGTGGCAATAGGGGCTAATGATTGTGGAATGGAAAGAACCACATTCTGAAATGGGGTAGGAGTCACCAACACTGTGAGGTGGGAATGTAGCTACAGGGTATGTATGAGACCATTAGGGGTGGATGAGGTTGTGTTTGGGGTAGTTGCTGAGGGTATGGTGGATGTGATGGGTGCCACAGAGGTAACAAATGTGGAAGTCATAGCGGGTATAGAACCTAACTGCGAAATGACTGGGGGTAAGGTGGATGCGGGTAGCATAGAGCCAGATGGGGTCAATGTGGAAGTGGGTGCGAGAGTCGGGGGGATAGATATGGGCATGTCGTATATCAACTGACCCGAGGAATCTCGAGTGGACGAGTGGGAAAGGTAAAACTGCAAGGTGATAGGGTTCTGGTCAAGGATTCATGCAAACTCCTCATCTCCTGTAGCGATAGTGGTAGGTTGGATGGGATCCATGGCTGGTGATAAAATAGAAGGTGGTGAAGGGACTAGGTGGGAGTGGTTGACAACTGGCGTGGAATACGAGGGTGCTTGCTTATCTTCGGGTCAGCACCATGTGAACTAGTATTGATCAGGTAGGGTTGTTTCTCTGTAAATGATACAGAGAACAACAGGAACAGGTGAATCTGGTGATAAAAGTGGATGAAGTAACAAATGGTGGCTGGAATGTGAAACAAGATAACTGATGTTGGTTAGGAAAAATTGACGTCAGTCAGGGGTAACCATTGCCGATCACTGTAGAAAATGGAATGAGTAAACAGTGAGGCAGAAGGTAAAATCTGACAGGTATGCCAAATCTGGGGATGTTTAAAACGTCAATGGGAATAATGACAGTGACAGAGACTGTGAAAAGTGGAAGAAAGTGGAGTAAAAATGTCCTTTTGAGTAGATTAGCAAAAGGACCTGGAACCTACGTCGGTTGGGTATAACCGATGGCAGTCAGAGGTAACTGACGATGGTTACTGTGAAATTGAAAAAAGTGATGAAAGAAAGTGGTTGTGAATTAAAATCTGATGTAGAATCAGACCCAAAATTCTGGGAATGATGATGATATGGCCCAGGCACACTCAGGTGAAGCTGGAATACACCAGCTATGATGAGGAGCATGCAAGGATGAACAAGAAAAAGTGATGAACGTGATCTCTCACCTCAAAACGCAAGCCAAGAAAAAACACTAAGAAAATGTGATCCTAGGAGTGCCTTTTCTATTATGTTTGTGCAGCTTATGCTATTTAGGGACTGACACATGAATTGTGAAATAGAGTTTTTTGGTGAGAATGGCTTCCTACAAAGAAAGAGATCTAAAAGGTGAGGTTTCAGTATGTTATGGTAGGGGCAAGATTCACTCTGAAGTATGACTCGATAGAGCAACGAGCTAGGTGCCCACTATGCCATGATCATGTGATCACCTACAACTTCTTCCAGGTAAGATCCTGTTTAAGAATGTATGTATTTTCAATTTTTGTGAGGTTTGGTAAGACTCAGAAAAAGAGAAAAGGATAGAAGTGCTTTTCTACAATTTGTTTGTCAACCATCAGATGGTCATGACTTCCAGTGTATAGGTTGCCCTCAATTAATGTGAGCTAATGCAATAAATCAGAATGGAATGCACTTGTTTTCAAACCCAAATCAAAAATGTGAAATTGGATGACATAATAAGATGAAGAGGAAGAGGGATGCTCTTTCACTATAATGAAGAAAACATGAAGAAATGATTCTTTTTAATTACACCAAAAGAAAAGTTTCCTTTAGAGCAAATAGAAAGGAGAGGTGGATTACCAAAGAAGAAAATTAGTGTGTATGATTTTTAGAAGGGAAACAAACAAAAAAATTTTCCCTAGGAATGAATGAAATGCAAGGAAGCCCGGATGGGTCCCACTGGGCGTCCCAAAATGTTTCACCTTTTTCGTAGATTGTTTCTTTGAAGTGTTGACGAAACAGATAGGGTAACAGGTGTAGGAGGAATACCTGTTCAAATGTTAGTTGATGGGTTGTTCCATGCGTATGACTTCGAATCCATAGCTAGCCATGAGAGCTTCCTTTTGGCTAGGAGGAACTACCTGTAATGAAAACAAGACCACCATAAGAAATTAGACAATATGGGTAGTGAACTGCCTAGCATGAGCTAGATCTAGGAAGTATGATACTTCCTAGATGGCTGTCAGTCCACTGTTTTAAACAATTCAATGTTGTAAACAAAGTAAATCCTATTTTTATTTTCAAATGATTTGAAGAAGGTATCTCACTTAAAAACACAATAAGAAATATATCTAATTCTAACAGGCTAAGCTAGAATAGAATCCAAAGGTCAAATGATTGGTTTTGGGTCTTTATAGGTCTAATAAAGGTCTCGGGTATATCATAGGTGAAAGAGGGTGAGATAAAATTAGGTGGGTAGGTCTCTATTAAGAGCTATGTGGGAAAACACAGAGACCAGTGTCGGTCAGGGGTGACTGACGGAGATTAGGTATAACCGGTGTTGGTTATTGTGAGATCTGGAAATGTCAAAGAACGGGCTTTTGGTCTCCTTTGTGATTTCACAAGGGACTTTGGTTGGTTGGGACGAGGTATTGGGCAGGGTTCATTTTAAGACACCTCTATAAAATTGTAGGTGGAAAATACCTAGCGAATATCCCCAGAACTAGTTTCAGCGAAAGGTGAATTTGACAGTATTCCGAAACCAAATTTTCTCCTGGTTTTTCAAGCTGGAGAAATAAGAGTTCCAGACATGGGTGCATCATCAACATGCGACAATAAGACGTCAATAATAATTCTTGACACGCGCGTCAAGGCAACGTCAATTACAAATATCGACGCACGTCAATGGCTTGAGTTAACGCGCGTCAATGGCTTGAGTTGACGCGCATCAATGGATTGAGTTGACGCGCATCAATGTATTGAGTTGATGCACGTCAATGGATTTAGTTGACGCGCATCAACTGCAAACATTGACGCACGTCAACTAAATCCATTGACGCGCATCAAATCAATCCATTGATGTGCGTTAACTCAAGCCATTGATGCATGTCAACTCAAGCCATGGACGCGCGTCAACTCAAGCCATTGACGCGCATCAACTCAAGCCATTGACGTGCATCAAAGACTTCAGTTAACATGCATCAAAGCTTTCAGTTGACACGTGTCAATGGACATAGTTGTCGTGCGTCGACATAAGTCATTGACGCGTGTCAATTCCTTCGGTTGACTCACGTTTTAGCCTATAAATACCCTTCGGCTGGTCATTTTCTCGTTTACACTTTCCGGCTCATGATTTTTTGCAGATGTCCATTGTTGTCAAAGACGCAAGCACAACTATAATGTCGACTTCACATGCTTCCCAACTGCAAGCTCATGGAAAAAATCAAGAAGAGAATCCAATCCAATCCATGGCCAAGATCATCTACAGGAATCCCTTGTGCCCTCACATCCATACTGTTTTAAAAATGTCTTATGAATATAAGGATTTGATGGATAAGTGTGAGTTTACAGGGCTCGTTAATATGCCCCATTTCGAAACAGATCCAGATATTTTGAACTACCTTCTATCGTCCTACAATTCAGAGGACGACCTTTTTTATGTGACTTTAAATGACGGCCAAATGTTCCAATTCAGTATTGAAGCAAATGACATCCATCGGTTTACTGGCCTTCCTTTCAGAAATTTACCAATTGTTACAACCAAGGCAACACTAGTGGAAGAAGACAAGAAATTTCTCGAATCAATGTTCGGTTTCCATGTTGATTGTAAGTATAATTCATTTTAATTCTATTTTTTATTCTGATACAATTTATTGTTATAAATTTATAGTAATTTTCACTGTTTGGCATTTTCAGCCCATGTCAATAAGTCCAGGTGTGGTGTGGATACGCAATCAATTGCTCACCACTTTCTTACTGCAGTAATTTCATTTTTTCAATCCAGAATTGTTTTGCAGGGTCGCCAAACAGATATACCAAATTGGGCCATTGCATACATAGTTGCCACTATCTCAAAACAGAAATTTGATTGGTGCACCTATCTATCCAAAAAAATAAGAACTGACATAACAAATTCAAAAATTTCAAAAAAACCTGTCATTTATTCCACAAACTATCTCCTCGCCCTTTATTATGAGGCACTTTTAAATTAAAAAGATAAAAATATTCCTACTTGCACAGATGAGGAGTTGATGAAGTTATCAATTCCATTTGAAGAACAACAGGTATAAACTATTTAGTTTGTATTTCAATTTTTGACATTGCACTGCATAGTTTTTTACACTTAAATTTTAATGTTTTGCAGAGAAGATTTATTGAAGCCCTTCCCCGAAAAAAAGTGTTATCGAGAGGAAGAGGCCAACAACACACTGAGGCTTTGAGAGACTCCCAATCTGAAATGGAAGCTCACTCCTCTCCAAACCCTCAACAGTTTGAACTCGTTAAACACCAGAGAAGTAATATCTTGTCATATATTGTTTACAAATTCCAAATTTGCAAATTTATTTTTCAATTTAAATTTTAACCAAATGAATTGACAACATTTAAGGTTGATGACATTGCAGGGACTTTGGACCATACACTTGTTTCGGACACTCAACCTTCTTTTCCAACTCACTCCATATAGTTGCATGCATTTTTATCTTCGGAACAAACACTGAATACAACTTCCTACAAGGCCACCCTTAGCACCACAAAAAACTACCCCTCGACAACAAGGTACAACTTTTCGATAGTACGTTTAATTTCATATTTTTTTCCTTTTGAATTGTTTTCCTTTTTTTCATGTTTTTTCTTGTTTTTTTCAGCACATGTCAGTCCTAATCAAACCACGGCACTGACACCCACTCAACCAATAATTTTTAAAATGCCAACCAGAGGAACAGTAAAAAAGAACATTGGTAAACGCATGCCACTAGCTCTGGCCCCTAGCGGGACACTAAACATTGCCTCCTCCTTTTGAATTCCAACTCTCTCACTTGGTGGCTTGCCCAGTGCAATGGGCATATCAGTTTTGAACAATATAAATTTAGATGAATATTATTTGGGCATTGATAGCAATGACCCAATTGGTTTTTTCAATACCCGCGAGATGATTCAAGGCCAGCAGGTATACTTCAATTTAAATATGCTTTACAATTTTGAAATACATTAAAATTTAAATTTATTTATCTAAATCTTGATTAATTTGATCACAAACAGGATCAGGCCACCCAAAGGCAGAAACAAGTAGCAGTTGATCTTGCCGAAAGCCCCCATACTTCTCCAACAAGATCATCTTCATCAGATTCAGATAGTGAACAGTTGCTACCTTTTCCTTTGGAAAACTTAATTGGTTTTGATTTTCAATCCCATGTCAGTGAGTTTATTCTACCTCATATCAATCAGCTTATAGAATGGGAGAGAAGGGCTAAGGTTCTTATCAATGAGATTATTAGTCGTTATGAAAATTATTGGCAAAGGGATAGTTTATACGCTGCAGTCCAGAATCAACCTGCGAAGATGGATTCCTTACTTACCCAAGTAAGAAGTGGGACTGTCACGTATAACAACAACTATAAAGATGACATTTTAGATAAGTCATTAAACAAATTGGAAAATATTAGTGCCGAGGCCCAGGCATATTTTAACAAATGGTCCAAGGACAAGGATTTGGTAGCTATTGCAAATGCCGAAAGAGATAGAGCGGTTGTAAGTTCTAACTTCTATCACTTTCAAACAATCATTCTTGTTAATTTGAAATTTTCATTTTTTAGTAATATTTTGAATTGACATTACTCTTTTTGTGCAGTTGAAATATGAAAATTTGAAGAGTCAAGCAAAGGTATTGCAAGTTCACCTGGAAACAACGAAGAACATTTTATCCGCAGCAAAAAATTTGAAGCAAAATATTGTTTTGGTTAACAAACAAAACAATACACTAAAGCGGATAATTAAAGAGCACGTCTTCGACCCTGACACATTATTCAAAGCTAAGGCAGCAGCTGATCCAAATTTGCTATCGCATGGAGATGCAACAAATCAAGAAGAAAGAATTTTGAAAAATCTGGACAGTGCTGCAGAAGATGTTATAAGTTTTGGGGTTATTTCTACTATTGGGGAAATGGGTACAGCCACAGTGGAAGAAGCCATTGGGGAAAGGAGCAGAGGAGTAGAAATGGATAAAGAAAAAGAGAGTTGAAAACTTGTAACTTTTATTATTGTGGAAACTTTAAATATTGATTTTGGAAACTTTTAATATTGAGTATGGTATTTGAATTTAATTATATGGATTTGATAACATTTTAAAATTTGAAATAATATATAATCTTTAATTTTTATTGCATTCTGATGGAGATTATCATGAGTTATCATGAATTATATGTATGTTTCTTGTTTACTTGGATTGTCATAAATTGTATGTGGACGTAGATGATGAATGAAGATAATGGATAATTGTTTTACAAACATGGAATGATGATAGATAGATGATGATGAAAGATGATGAATGATGATAATGATATGATATATATGGGCATTGGACAATGATAAATTTAATGTGGACGTAGATTTATCTTCAAGCAGAATAATTCTTCTTCTCTAGACATTTGAACTTGGTTTAAGATAATTCTTCTCTATACTTGTAACGATATGATCATAATGTCATTAGAATGGATATAGATGATAAATAAATGGAATGTATTATAGAAGAAATTAGAACGGATATTACTTGTAATGATATGATTATGAATTGTTTTAAAAACATGTAAAATTCAATTGTCATTTTATCCCACTGTTAAAAAAATATATCAAAGCATTTTGCACATATAAAAAATAAATAAAACATAATTTTAAGAAATCAGTAAAGAATCATCACTGGTAAGAAATTAAACATAATTGTAAATATGATAGGGTTTAAATTACCTCTTATGTATTAGGTTGTTGTTCAATCATCAATGGTAATGTGCTAGATCTTTGTTTTAGAAAAAATCAACACGAGAAATGGATTAGTAGATAGAGGGGTGAGTTGCCTGACATTGTCAATCCGAAGAAGTACCAACTTCCTCGGATGGATGTCAACCCACATTTTCCAAAAAAATAAAAGATTGTATTTGAATAAATGTAAATATATAGACCTGTAACATCTTTAATGATAACAAGAGCTGAAAAAATGTAAAGTAATGAACAATAAGATTAAGTTGAAGAAGATACCTATTCAAATTCAAAATCATCACTGGTAATGTTCTAGATATTTGTTTAAAAAAAATTCGACACAAGAAATGAATTAGTAGATAGATGGGTGAGTTTCCTGACATTGTCAGTCTCGAGAAGTAACAGCTTCCTCGGATGGATGTCAACCCATGTTTATAAAAATAAATGTAAACATATAGACCTATAACATCTTTAATGATAACAAGAGGTGAAAAAAATGAATAGTAACAAACAATGAGATTAAGCTGAAGAAGATATACCTCTTTAAAGTTGAAATCATCACTGCCACTGGTAATGTGCTAGATCTTTGTTTTAAGAAAACCCAACACAAAAAATTGATTAGTAGATAGATGGGTGAATTGCCTGACATTTTCAGTCCCGAGAAGTAACATTTTTAATGATAAAAAGAGATGAAAAAAATGTAATGTGAAAAACAATAAGATTAAGATAAAGATAAAGAAGATTCCTATTTAAAGTTGAAACAATCCGTTATCAATAGCTTCATCAAACTCGATGTTGTCTTCTGTAGAATGTGACGATGAGCCAATTACACTCTCAAGGTTGGGAATATTTGTACTTGTAGCTGTATTATTCACACCTCTTCTTTCACAAAGGGAATTCCAATGCGCAATTGCTCTGTCGAATGGAAAGTTTTCGATGGAGTATCGAGAAACATAAACCCTCATGCAACTTTCCAGATTTTTATCCAACCTGTTTCTCAGTTTTGATTTTATAAATGATAATGCACTGAAAACCCTTTCGTCCTCCACAGACCCCAAAATCATTGTTTGGCATAACTCGTATAATCTGAAATACTCACTGATATCTTCTTGTAAGATAGAACCTTGATAGATTCCTCGCCACAACCTTGTAATAGCACCACTCTCAGAAGGTTCGTCTAAATTCTTATATTGGTTCCTCATTGTTGTTGCAAAATTTGTTGATTAAAACTTTAATATATCGGCATTCAGTATACCTTTGATTTCCATACCCTTGAGCTCTGAAGTCTTTGTAAATTGTTCCATTATTGTACCCATTGATTTATGGAAATGCTTTCTGACAAAGTCTGTACGGCCACCTTCAGTATTCCAAAAATTAAGATTCATCACACCCATGGCTTCCAAAATTTTATCTTTACAGAAACGTTCCCTAATTTCTGATGACAAGGTTTCTGAAAAATTTTAAAGCTTTATTCTTGTTTCAACTATAACAGACTCAAACAGATTGTGTGTCATGGGAACATCTTCTCATTCTGATCCTGTAATATCTTGACGTTTTTACATAATGTGCAGTGGTATTTCCCTCCCATTAACAGTGATGCAGAGGTGATCATGGATATTAAATTTCAAAAAGGTGTTAGGAATTTTAAGATCTAATAAAGATTTCCAATTCTAAAAAACAGGTGCATCAAAACTATCTTGGGAACAGTACAATATATCAAGACTTTGACATACCATTTTTTCTCATCCGTATAAAATCCACAATATAGATTAATCTACCCTGTTCATGCTTCATCAGTGTATTGATCTCCTTTAACATTGGAAGAATACCAACCAATGTAAGCAATGTCTCCAAATCAGTTAAACGGAACAACAAGTCCTTCGCCCGATCAACTTCATGATGGTATTTGTGCATGAAACCAACCAATGAAGGATACTCCTCACAAACTCTGCATGCAGATTCATACAAAGAGATCCATCTAGTTTCCACATCCTTGAGAAGTTTTTTGCCATATGTAATTCTAATTGCAAATTTTTGGAACTCGAGAAATCTCTTTGGGCTGCTTGACATATAGGCATGAAGTTCTCTTATAAGGTCTTCTAATTTAGCAACATTTTCGTGGTTGCTTACCATTTTATACGCTAAATTCATTATGTGAGCCATAAAGTGAAT